>BJBW01001891.1:0-214272 GCA_004320125.1 Scolopax mira
GTTATCTTTTTGTTTAACAGCTGCAGGTATCCTGTTTTGTGCCTGTTCTGCACATCCTTGTTATCTCCCTTATATTTTTAGTCCCAGGCCAGGACGCCCCCGACAGCCCAAGGACTCTCCCACATTCCAGTCCTGGGTCAGGATGTTCACAAATCTCACTACAGACATGCTTGACAGTCCAAGGACTAGCCCCAACAGGCAACAGGCAGGAGGAGCTGGAAGCCATTGTGCAGCATGGCAGCTATGATGTAATTGCCATCACAGAACTATACTGGGATGATAGTTATAACTAGAATGTTATGATGGATGGCTATAAGCTCTTCAGGAGGGATAGGCAAGGAAGGAGAGGCAGGGGTGTGGCTCTATATGTTAGGGAGTGTTTTGATAGTATGGAGATAGATTACAGCAACAATAAATTTGAGTGTTTATGGGTAAAGATGAAGGGGAAGGCTAACAAGAGAGATCTGGTGCTGGGAGTCTGTTATAGACCACCCAACCAGGATGAGAAGATAGACAAGGTATTCTATAAGTGGCTGTTCTACTGCTGGAAATAGAACACAGCAGAGAGCAGGCAGGCTAGGAGGTTCCTTGAGGGTGTATGGAAGATAACTTCGTGACACAACTGGTAGGTGAACCAATCAGGGGAGGTGCCTCACTAGACCTAATGCTCACAGAGAGGGACTAATGGGAGATGTGGCGGTCAGAGGCCATTTTGGGCTTAGAGACCATGAAATGGTCTTCTACCATGAAAGTCTTCAACTGTAGGTTGGTAAGGAAGGGGTTTAGCAAAACTTCCACCTTGGACTTCCAGAGGGTGGGCTTTAGCCTTTTCAGATCACTGGTTGGAAAAGTTCCTTGAGAGGCAGCCCTGAATGACAAAGATGTTCAGGAAGGCTGGGTATTTTTTAAGGAGGAAGTCTTAAAAGTACAGGAGTAGGCTGTCCCTGTGTGTTGTAAAGCAAGCTGTCAGGGAAAAAGGCCAGACTAGCTGAACAAAGAGATAGGGTCACAACTCAGGGAAAAAAGAAGAGTTTATGGCCTTTGGAAAAAGGGGCAGGCCAGTCAGGAAGATTACAAAGGTATAGTAAAGTTATGTAGGGAAAAGATTAGAAAAACCAAAGCCCAGCTAGAAGTTAACCTGGCCTTGGATGTTAAAAACAATATAAAGAACTTCTATAAATATATTAATATCAAGAAGAGGACTCAGGAGAACCTCCATCCTCTATTGGATAAAGAAGGTGACGTAGTGGCAAAGGATGAGAAGGCTGAAGTCCTGAAGTTCTTTGCCTCAGTCTTTAGTAGTAGAGTAAGGGATTCCCTAAGTATTCAGACCCCTGAACTAGCAGACAGGGGTGGGGAGCAGAATGAAGTCCCCTCCAAAGGGAGGTGGTGAGGGACCTGCTCCAACACCTAGATACAAATAAGTATAGGGGACCAGATGAGATTCACCCAAAGGGTACTGAGAGAGCTGGTAGAAGTTCTTGAGGAGCCACTCTCCATCATTTACCAGCAGTCCTGGCAAAGTGAGGAGGTCCCAGCTGACTGGCACCTAGCAAATGTGATGCCCATCCACAAGCAGGGTCGGAAAGATGATCCTGGGAACTACAGGCCTGTCCTTGGTGCCTGGGAAGGTCATGGAACAAATCATCTTAAGTGTCATTATGCAGCACATGAAGGACACCCATGCGATCGGGCCCAGCTAATAGGGGTTCATGAGGGGCAGGTCCTGCTTGACAAACTTGATCTCCTTCTATGACAAAGTCACCCACTTGGTGGATGAGGGAAAGGCTGGGGACATTGTTTACCTGGACTTTAGTAAAGCCTTTGATACAGTCTTCCACAGTGTCCTCCTGGAGAATCTGGCTGCCTTTTGACCTACTGGAAGGTAGAAAGGCTTTGCAGAGAGATATGGACAGGTTGGATTGATGGGCTGAGACCAACAGGATGAGGTTCGATAAGGCCAAGTGCTGGGTCCTCTCCACTTGGGTCACAACCCCTGTAGGCTGGAGTCAGAGTGGCTGGAGAACTGCCTGGCAGAAAAGGACCTGGGAGTGTTGGTCGACTGTCAGCTGAACATGAGCCAGCAGTGTGCCCAGGTGGCCAAGAAGGCCAACAGCATCCTGGCCTGTATCAGGAACAGTGTGGTGAGTAGGACTCAGGAGGTGATTGTCCCCCTGTACTTGGCACTGGTGAGACCCCACCTTGAGTACTGTGTCCAGTTTTGGGCCCCCTACCACAAAAAAGACATTGAGGTGCTGGAGCAGGTCCAGAGAAGGGCAATGAAGCTGATGAGGGGTCTGGAGCACAAGCCTTATGAGGAGAGACTGAGGGAGCTGGGGTTGTTCAGCCTGGAGAAAAGGAGGCTGAGGGGAGACCTTATCGCTCTCTACAACTACCTGAAAGGAGGATGTAGAGAGGTGGGGGTCGGTCTCTTCTCCCGAATCACAGGTGACAGACTAGAGGAAACGGCCTCAAGTTACGCCAGGAGAGATTCAGGCTGGATATTAGGAAAAATATTTTCACTGAAAGGGTTATCAGACATTGGAATGGTCTGCCCAGGGTGGTTGAGGCACCATGCCTGGAGGTGTTCAAAAGACAGGTTGACATGGTGCTGGGACACATGTGATGGTGTTGCATTTTGTTTGTTGTGCGTGTGTTTATTTTTGTCAGACTTTGGTTGATGGTTGGACAAGATGATCTTGAAGGTCCCTTCCAACCTAGAGTATTCTATGATTCTCATGAAAGAGCAGATCTAAAACCATACAGAAACAGTAGAAAGCAAGATACTATGTGGTCATTCAGTCAGAAGCATGAATTGAGGCCAGGGCCTGGTTAGCGTGTGGAGAATGGAGCCTTTGATGGTCTATGAGCAATTAAATTACCCACCTAAAATACCTACCTCTTTAATGGGAATCATTTAATTTCCTTTTTTTCTTTCATATTAAAAGTTTTTGCATCTGTACACTGCTTTGTCTCTGGATATTCTTCCATTTAACCTCAAAAACCTTGAATTTCCCCAAAATCCATCTTCTCCGAACAGCTTGCAGAGCTAGACGCAGGAGACCAACCATGCTCAACAATGCAGCATCTAAAAATAATTTGGGAGTTCTGAACTAATCTCATTTCAGCTGGACACATAAACTCCCTTTCAGCCAGCATAGAAAAATAGATACTTCTGAACTACTAGCCAGCAGGTAACACCAAGCACAGGGTTAAAAAAGCTATTGTACCTAGAGCTCATCCTCAACTACCCATTTGATACCTTTCTTTTTACAAGACAGAAGCTGTAGGTAGTACTAGTACTGCTCACCTTTCCGGTAAGAGCTGACCAGCTGGAGCACTTCAGATGATCTTCTCCATAACCTTCCCTGGTACCAAGGTCAGACTGACAGGCCTGTAGTTCCCCAGATCCTCCTTCCAGCCATTCATGTAGACAGGCATCACCTTTGCTAACCTCCAGTCAACTAGGACTTCCCTGGTTAGCCAGGACTGCTGAAAAGTGCTGGAAAGAGTCTTGGTGAGCACTTCCACCAGCTCCTTCAGTAGTCTTGGGTAGATTCCATCCTGCCCCATAGACTTGTATATGTCTAAGTGCTCTAGCAGGTCACTAGACATTTCCCCTTGGATTATCGAGGGCTTCATTGTGCTCCTTGTCCCTGTCCTCCAGCACAGGGGGCTGGGTACCCAGAGAACTACTGATCTTACTATTAAAGACTGAGGCAAAAAAGGCATTAAGTACTTCAGCCTTTTCCTCGCCTTGTTCCTCCTTTGTCACTTTGTTTTCACCCCCTTAACAAGTAATTCCTTTAGTATTTTTTTTCCTGCCCTACTCTGTCCCTTCTTTCTCTGTACAAATCTAGACGCAGAAAAAGCAAACCATTCAGATGTCAGTAAGCTACTCATTCATGTCTAAGGCCAAACTCCTGCTGTTGTGCCCTCTAACTACAGTTGTTGGGGAGCCAAACCATTGTTTTCCCCTTTCCTGACCTTCCCTCCTCCTTTCACATTAGGTGTGTTTCTGCATGTTCCATTTAATCTTTAATTGTGTGCCAATCTCCAAAGCCATCCTCATTTCCTACACAAGTTTTGACAAGAGCAGAATTGAGCTCAACACTCAATCCCCGGTCTCTGTAAGCCTTCATATGGTGTTCTAAGATGCAGAAAGCTATTAAAATTAATGATAATAAGATAGTCTCCTGCTGATTTACCAATATCTGGCAGGGACAAACCAACATTGCCTGAGACGGTGGTCATGACAACCAATACACTGGCCCTTGCCTAGTTTCTAAGGCTTTGGAACATAATGCTGTTCAGCTGATATAAAATGCGAAGACTGATGTGGCCATTTGTTCTGGTTGTCAACAAATCTTTTCTTCAAATACATCACTACAGCTGACTCATGCTACTATATAGTTCATCCTATGTTATAAGTCTTCAAAAAGCCTGAGTTGTAAAAAGCAGCACATATAAGAGCTCAGCAAAGGCTTCAGAAAGAATTGCAAGTGCTGTGCATATAAGATGTGTATTGTAGCACAAAATTAAAGTTTTGGTTCTTCACAGGTTCTGAAAATACGTGAGAAATAAAAATGCCATGGCTCATTGGTAAGTCACAAGGCAAACCATGCCTACCAAAACATCTTCACTGCATGTTTACTGGGAACAGTATCCACACTAGTGCTTTTTAGTTATCTGTCTTAAAATTGTGCTTAATTGAACAATGACTTCCAATATTTACTACATACAGATTCAGATCAAGATCATTTCTGATCCATCTAGGTTGGGAAGTGATATGGCAGTGGTGTTATATATTTCAAAATTGTGATGTTTTTATCCACTTCTGTTTGAGGCTGAACATGTTTTTTTCACTCATTTTAGTCCTTTGCTCAGAGAAGAGTCATACAGAGTGAATAATCTCTGGGTCAGAAGGAGTGCTTACCCAACCTAAGAAAATCCTCCTTATTCTGCTCTTGATAAGAAGTTAATCCGACATGAATTTCACAAGCTTTTCCCCATGATTTCAGCTGGTATTGTATTATCTGCTGCATAAGGAAAGACTTCTTTCCTGACAATATGTAAGTTCACAATAACAAAAAATAGATGTCATTAAAATAAACTACCACGTAATTTTTAATGCCATGAAGTCACTTTTTTTTATACATAGAGAACTTTCAGAGTATTTGGGAGGTGAAAATGTAAGCATGCACTGATGAAGATGAAGTCAGAATACAGTGAATTAAATATTTTCTTTATACCCTGATGCATGTCCTAGACTGAAAAAAAATAGCTAATTAGCAATTATTTCTTCCAGAAATCTCACCAATTAAGACAAATATTGGATACTGAGTGGCCAATAAACAACTCTGGGAAGCATGGCAGAGAAAAAGCTTGGCTGTTACTTCCTTAGATTTCTCTTTCCAATAATCCTTTCTACAAAAGCACTGCATAACAAACATTGAAAAGCATTCCAAACATCAAAGCTTGCCGACTCTTTAAGGAAAAGTTCCTGGAGGACAGTTCCATGAAGATTTATCTACTGTAATGAGGTTTTTTTTTTTTTACTCTCACAAACACATTGGGATTGCATGCAGAATCCTTGTAGACTTCTCTCACCTACTACACTTTTCAGTAATGCAGTAGCACATGCTTACTTTTCTACTTACAATAGTTGTAGTGACCCTAACATCCTAGAAATGCTTCTTAATTTTAACATAGTTTCTAGGTTTGCTTTACAGCATGTGGAGACAAGTCTGTGCCATGATGTTACTGAAACTATTCTGGACTACAGTGCTTTAGTGCTACTAAATGCAATTATCTGCAATTGCTGGAAAATCAGATGTTCTGATCCAGTTCTCTAGTCAATATATGTAAATATGCAAAGCTAAAGACCAAATAATGAATGTGAGTAACATAAAACAGGGATACTACAATTATAGTTAAGTGGAATACTGATTTCAAAACTAGTAAATATCTCTTACTGAAACTCCCTTAACTCCTAAAGCAGATGAGAGGGTAAATGTATTTGTCTCTACAATCCAGTATCTAGTTTTTTATTGTGTCTTCTTCCATACATCCTTCTTGACAGCCCTGTCACTGCTGCAAAGTCTTGGTAGGAGGATAGATGAAATCCAAACCGACCCACTAAAGCTTTGACTTCCTGTATTTCAAGATCCCATTATCTATGCTGTTCAAATCCTTTCCACTCGTTACCCATTAACTGCAGTCTGAAAGTTATCAGTCTTCCTCCAGATTAAGATGATCTTGCATTAACTGCATTTACATAAACAAATATCCAGTAACATTTTTCATGCACATAATTGCCACTAGAATTTCAGTAGATTAACAGTACTATTATTAATAGAGCAGCACTTGAATATTTTTCTTGCAGAAGTCTGAGATACTGTTCCACATGAATCAGGAATGTTAGATTTCATCTACACACTAAATCCATGGGAATGGCACACGGATACCTCATCCATCTATCCATCACCTCACACTGTTTTTGTAATAAATCTGAACCTCCATCTTCATGATCAGACAGAACAAAATATTCCTCCGTTCATGGTTATAAAGTTCCTTTATCTTCTAAACAGTGTTTATGATTTCACCAGGAGCAGTCCAAGGTGGCATGGTTTAAAGGTATATATAATATAGGGCTTTCTATCAAATGAAAGAGAACTGCATTTTTACCTGATTAATGCTTACCTGTTCAAGAGTAAAGGTCCTGGAACTGGCTGTAAAAATACAAGTTAAGGAATAGTTATTGATTCTGGATCTAGAATTCAAAGGATGCACACTTTTTGAAATACCTCCTGCTACACATTTGGCAGTGATAGTTCTGTAAAGTGTTGTTTCTACCATTAGTTGGAAGAACTACAGTGTTTAGAACAGATTAAGTGGCCCCCCAGCAGCTTCAACATGGTCATATGGCCTTTCTGCCATATCTGTCTGGGATATGCCCTAGATTTAACATGGCGTCACCATCTCCATTATATTCAGGTCACAGACAAATGTAACTTCCTGACATGACCACTGAACATTTGGGGGTAGATCCTCACCCCCATTCAAACAATGGGACGAAGCTGACTTAGAGTCACATTTGCATTCCTTAAACCTGAGACTGGTTGGAAGATGGGTTAGCCTCAGGCATACATCACACCAGAGCCAAGTCTTGCTTGACATATTGAGCTGGTAGCTGCATCAGTTTTACAGTTCAGAAGACACTCGCCACAGGAAGAAATGAAAACTCAATCATATGCTTCAGTCTTTTAATCCAGGACAGAGAGGACAGAAGCACTGTGATGGCATTTTTCCAGCCACTCTCTGTTTTTGGAACTACTATTCAAGTCCTCTCAATAACTCCTTTAATTACAGCTTACTAACACACATTGTAACATAGGCAATAGGAAACACTTGGATAGATGACAGACTTCACATCCAGCATCTCATGAACTATCAGGACTACTCACAGATGTACCAAATCTTTGCCAATCTGAAAATCCTTCTGCTTTCCGGACTCAGTAGATCCTAAGGAAATAAACATGAGATGCTGGCACTTACATATATGAAGAAAAATGACATGTTTCAGATTGTCAAAATGTATTAGTGGGTAAAGTTTCTCTCTCCTTCTTGTGTCTGGTGTGATGGATTAAAATGATAAAGGAGCCTAATAGACGTTTAGGATAAAGAGTATATGCCAAGTATTTTGAAATAGCTTTTAAAACTTCTCTGTAGCAGCTGTTTTCTAATTATGGAAAATCCATTATAAAATGATGGTGCAGAGAAGGTCTTGTTGGTGTAATTCCCAAGCTCTCAGCAGCATCAGACAGTTTTGGTCATTTTGGACTTTTGCAT
Source organism: Scolopax mira (assembly GCA_004320125.1). Classification (NCBI taxonomy): domain Eukaryota; kingdom Metazoa; phylum Chordata; class Aves; order Charadriiformes; family Scolopacidae; genus Scolopax; species Scolopax mira. Next base: position 7,852 of record BJBW01001891.1, read on the forward strand.
CATTAGACTTTCTTGCATCAATCAGTGATTCTCAAGTACCACCATGCTACAGATACAACACCGCTTACCACCCCACCACTCAAGCCCTCTCTCAGAAGTAGCAGTTCCTGGAAGGATGGATTTCTAAAACTCAGATTAGTCAGACACACTACAATTACTTTACCACTTTCTGCAATCTGTTCCTCTAGGCTACTGGCTGTTGTGCCTTTTGAACTTTTATTCAATAATTACTGAAGTACCCACTGGTCCTCAGGGACTTCTCCACCTTTTTAACTTTATGGAGTTAGTCTCACTTAAGTGGTCTAAAAAACAAGCACAAGTGTAAATTTCTGCATTTAAATGTCACCTGCTCTCAGTAGGAAATGTCACCCTACATAATGCAATGTAATACAACAGCCTCTTAGTCAGAATCAGGTCTCTGGAAACCACCACAGGGAAAAATATATTCATCCAGAAGGCAATGAAGCAGATAGTTTCACTGAAGTATAACTGTGTAATATGTTCTAAATTCTAATTATTTTGCAAAAGTAAAAATACATCTAGCAAACTCTTCATTGGAGAGTAAGACAGTACAGTGAATTCTGTACCAAGCCAGACATTTCCAGCTACCAGAGTGCTAAGTTTTGCTCAGAGGGTAGAGCTGCTACTGCCATTAAGTACCCCAAAGAGAGTGCCCTGGATTATAAAACACCTAACCTGCTGTGGTGGGTTGACTGTGGCTGACTCCAGGTGCCCAGCTAGTTACTCTATCACTTCCCATTCTCAACAGGACAGGGGAATTAAAACATGACAAAAAGCTTGTGGGTCAAGCTAATGACAGGGAAATCACTCACCAATTACCATTATGGGCACAAGAGATTCAACTTAGGTAAATTAATTTAATTTATTGACAATTATTAGAGAGTAGGATGATGAGAGATAAAAGACACCCCTCCCTTCTTCCCATGCTCAACTTCACTCCCAAGTCTTCTAACTCCTTCCCCTCCCAAACAGTGCAGAGGGACAGGAAATGGGGGTTGTAGTAAGTTCATAATGTTTTGCCTCTGCTGCTCCTTCCTAATCACACTCTTCCCATGCATGTGGTCTCTCCCACGGGCTACAGTCCTTCATGACATTCTTCAGCATTATTTCTTCACACAGCTGCAGTTATTCAAGAACAGCTACAGCATTGGGCTACAGTCCTTCAGAAATGGACTGCTCCAGCATGGGTCCCCCATTGGGTCACAGATCCTGACAGCAAACCTCCTCCAGTGTAGGCTCCTATCCATGGTCCAAAGTTCCTGGCAGGATCCTGTTGCAGTGCAGGCTCTTCTTTGCTACAGCTTTCTTCAGGGCTCATCCACCTGCTCTGATGCAGAGTCCTCCAAGGGCTGCAGTGTGGACATCTGCTCCACTATGGTCTTCCATGAGCCGCAGGGGGAAAACCTGCCTCACCATCATCTTCTCCAGTGGCTGCAGAGGAGACTCTGCTCTGGCACCTGTAGCACCTCTTCCCCTCCTTCACTGACCCTGGTGTCTGCAAGGCTGTATATATCACATATTCTCACTCCTCTCTCCCAGCTGCTGGTAGGCAGTAATTTTTAATCCTTTCTTAAATACATTTCCACAGAGGCACTACCACCATTGCTGATGGGCTCAGCTTTGGCCACTCTGGGTCTTGGAGCCAGCTAAAACTGGCTAATCTGACATGGGGGCAGCCTTCTGATGTCATCTCACAAAAGCCAACCCTGCATCCTCCCTGCTACCAAAAACCTTGCCACACAAGCTCAATACAACTGCACCCATTCTGGGCCATTGATACAAAATCCATTCTCTTTTAGCAAAGAGCCCTAACACCATGTTTTAGTGAAATTTAATTATTTTGTTCAGAATGAACTGACCATTGCATTAATTATTTTTCATATAACAGATACCAGTCTGTCGGTGTCTGTAAACCCTGTATAAAGACAATTGGAAAGTTTTATTTGAATGTTTTCTGTTACACTATGTAGTATGTAGACTGCCACTGAATGATTAACATTACATGTGTGACTATGAACAGTTATCAGATGCTCAGTAGCGAAAGGATGTAAGTAAAATATACATTACTTCTGTATTTCAGTTAACAAAAGTAATAAAGGAATTGGAAAAGTAGGCATTTATGTGACATATTATTCTGTGAAGCAGGACCCTAACACATTAAATAGTATGCTCAGTTATGTATTACAATTCCAGTGTATTAAATACTACAAGAAAAATATTGGAGTAGAAGTGTGGGTGAAATTATTTGAAATTCCAGTTGTTGAAGTCCCTGTCAATTACATAGCAATAAGAGGTGCTTCAAGATATTGGTATAATCTTTTACAAGTAGATTTCCTTAAAAATTCATTTGTCCAAAAGAAGCACTTCATTTTCTTTGATACTTCTTTTCCTCAGATCTTGTTATAAAAAAATAATAAATGCAAAACTAAAAGGACAGAAGTTTAAATAATTCTTTCTTGTTTCCTTCTCCCTTCACTGTATTTAAACCTCAGTGGCATGTTAAGATGTGGTAAGGTATGAAATTTTGCTTGTTAAAATCTGAAGCAGCCTTCATGACACCTTTTCTTGTTTCTCTGATGTTGAGAAAAGTTAGCAGTTGCTGAACTGAGGTGATATTTCATATACATTGGCTACAAGTATCCCCCTGATTATTATTTTTTTTTATTTATCATTTTTCATGGATTTTCTTGACAGTCTTTCATTCCTACAATTGAGATGAAAAGTAAGCCATTTAGAAAATTTTTCATAGGTAGAAGATAGTACATGAAAACTTTTCAGGAAATATAGCATAGTTGTGATCTATTGTCCACTCACATTTTTCATAGAATGAGCCAAACTTGTGCAAGACTTTTAGCTAGTCTATCTTGTCTCTGAAATAAAGAATTCCTCACGCCAAGAAATACCAGTTGTTTAGGAGGTGGTCTAGATTGATCACACTGTGTTTTATACACAAAAATTGTCCCAGTCCAACATTTAGAAATATTACAAGTGACATTCATTTTAGGGCATGCTGTGGCACATATGAAGGTTACTGGAATAGATACAGAGGGAGATCGTAGTACCCCGAATTGCCTTCTATCAGTATTGCTGCTTTTCTGAAAGCTGTCACGTCTTCAGAGTCCACAAGACAGAGAAAGAGAAATAGAGGGTATGCAGGGTTTATGGTAGAGGACAAAAGATGACATAATGGTTAGACACAAGAGCCTTTAGAGAAGTCTGAACAATTTATATAGACTCATACAGAGATCACAACAAGAGTCTTTGTATATCAAGATTTTTTGCAGAGGCAGTTCTCTGAGTTTTTTGTACTACTACTCTAGAAAACAAAAAGACTTTATAAAGAGTTTGTATTCAGAGAAGATCACTCCAAAATATAATAATTCATGCAGATACACGTGACACGTGCACCAGACATGTCAAGCATCTGTATTTTTGAATTCAAACCAAAGAAAGCATCTGTAGTTAATTGTCACTGACTTTTCAGAACAAGGGCTTGTTAGCACTGTCATTTGACCATCTGTCTATTAGCCTCAGTATCAAGTTTAAATAAACAAAACAAAATAGCATAATCAACAACAAAGTAAGGAGACAGTTTGCCTGGATGTCAAACCTTTATGCAGTGAACTACAATACTTGTATTAATCAGGTTGAATGTCATCATACTTGGGAGCTGGAGTTGATCATGGATTGGGGTTGTTTTCATTCCTTCTCCGTTCTGGAGAAATGACATCACATTTTTCAAACATCAATTATTTTGTTAGCTACAGGAATAATATTGAAATCTGACACATTACCTTTATCTTACTTAGTCTTAAGTCTGTTCAAAGACAGAATATGAATTATCAACTATGTGAGAGGTTGGCTTTATCCTGTACCACAGTCACCTTAATGCCCTCCATCTGACACTCTGTTGGGGCACAAACTGCACCATGGGGAGCAGAAGGAGAAACCTCATCAATCTCAGCAATTCTAATCCAGTTGTATAACACTGTTTCCTAACTACTCCAACAGCAATATGATTAACATACCCTACAAGCAGGACAAGTTATGGTCCTTGTCACTCTCATCTTCCACCGAGTAACTGCTTTCCAGTTCCAGACCAAAAAGATATTTTCATGTCTCAGAATCAGGACATACAGGGACTATGTAGACCCACCATGCCTTCGGCTCTTATGGAAGTAATGAACTTGGTTTGCTTTGCCTCAGTTTTTTATTACTCTAACTTGCATTCTCTCCCCTGCCTGGAAGTGCTCTTGTTCATACTTCATTCTCAATTACTGTGAACCCTTGGAGATCCTGTACAGTCTTCTGCTTACAATTGTGCATATTACGCTAATCAGCCACCTCAGGCTGACAGAATTAGGCCTAATTAGTTAAAACATTTATTTCTAAACCTCATCTCCAAAGAGATTTTATTTTGGATTGTAAAACTAGAGTAGTAGTAACCGTATGTGCCAAATCCATCTGCAACACTACATCAGCCAAAGCAGAGTCCTGACTCTTTCATTTCAGTAAGGTTTTACTTGTAGATAAATCAATGAAGGTGAGGAGAAATTGCTGCATTCTCAAGTGACAGCCCAGTTCACCTTTTAAGTGTTGGTCCCCAATGTTCATTTCATTTTGTGACAAAGGTTAGCTGCAGAAAATCTACTTACATCTTGCTATCCAAGTTCTTGATGAGCCTGGCTGGAACAGCATTCTCAACTGCTTTTAGAGGAAAAATCAAGCCAACAATTCACAATTGCTTTATTTTTACTCTGAAGTGAGGAAGAGTGTTTCTCACTAAGTCAGTTTAGGATTGAAGCAACCTGAGAAAACACAATGAAAAGATCCATGCTCTACTAGCTCACTAGAAAATCCCTAAAATTGAAGTGTTGAAGAGCTGTATTCAATTCAGCAAAAGTCTTATTCTATAGCCCAAATAGTGGAGAAAATAATTAATATGCTGAGAAAAAGAAAACAATTACTTGCTTCCTCGTGGCTGGTCAGTCCCTGATGCTCATACTTTGTGGGTAGATTTTTGAATCCTGTTCGTTTTATCATCCCAGTACAGCTATTATGTGTCAGCAACATGAGGACGTTGATTTCTCACAGAGCCCATGATGCACCTTTTTCTCATACAGTGCCCTTAAACAGCTGGGGGTCTTTTTTAGTCACTTTTGCAGTGGCTGGCTGTATACGTGCGATGTGGCAGCCCACAGCTTTTGAGTTCAATAACTGTTTATGTGACAAGCACCTTCTTGTGCCTCCCCAAGACCATTTTGACTCCTCACCCAAAATCATTCACTCATTTAATTTCCTTATTATCACCTGAGCTGAAACAATTTGAAAATTTCTTTGCCCATTCAATTGCTCAGTCTACTTTTTGTAATGTCACCTCTCTTTAAGGAAGAACATGAATGGAAAATATCATTATATTTAGGTCTGCAGAACTTAGAGATCTGGCATTTTTCACCACTATTCATTACATTCATCTCCAGTATGAACCCCCTTTCAGTCTTCCCAGGATAGACTCACTGTTTCCTCCTAACAAAGCTTCTAGTTTTGATAAGTCTGATTTGCTCTGTGGTTACTTTGAAAGGGTTTCAAAGATTTGCAGCCCTTTAAACCATGAGCTGTAGCCTCTGCAGAACTTTGTCCTGCTGGGCTACAGAGGTTCCCTTGACAGTCACATTTCCTGGATGTTTTGAATACCTGTTTCTAATCCTGTCTTTTAAGGCCAGCTGTGTTTCACAAGTCTCACCAGGGAAATTTTCTCCTCGTGGGATCTTCTCAAGTTTTCACTTCAATTAAGATAATTGTCAGCAATTTAAATTCCCTCCTTAATTGAAAGTGCAAACATTTCATTAAGAAAAAAATCAGAAATTTAAAACAAACATTCTAGTGACAAAACATTTTCTAAAAAAACACTAAGCACCTGAAGCTTATATAGAAATCTAGTGCTGACAAAATATTCTTTTAAGTCAAAAGTTATATATTTATACCAACCCTGTCTCTCCATTTTTTCTACAAGAGCTTATTTCAAAGGTCACATTCTCCCTCTCTGAGGTCTATTAATAGTCCATACTTCACCCACCTGTGAGCTCATTTCTCCAGGCACTTATCCCTTGCTGTGCTCACCTCTATCACTTCTCACTGCCACAGTTCCCTGATTTTAATGAGCTCCTGTCTGTCTTGGAAGCAGCTTGGTTTAAGGAGAACCACTAAATCTTTATACATGTCACTCAGGAACTCGGTGGGGCCATTGTATGTGAGTTTGTTTGTTTGCTTTTGCACAGGGCTCTATAATGCCTCTTCTTGCATTATGTTTGTCCCCGCCTTATCCTCTCTTAAATTCAGGAACATATGGGCCTTGGAGATCTGCTGCTACCAGATATGAATGTCACGGTCTCTGGGGTTATACAGAGCAAAGCACGTTGCATGTTCAGTAGCCTAGTTAATGAGCATGCTGTTTGGGAGGTAGCAGGAAAGATGCTACAGATGTTAGGTGACACAAAAAGATCGGTGACAGGTCAGGAGGAAGCAAGAAAAGTAGGTTAAAACATGGATGCCTTGTGGCTTGTGGAAGAATCATGATAGTAGAAGTTTACTGCTGACCTGGAAGAGCAGGTGAATAAAGAGGTGGAAGGGATACAGAGAATGCAAAGTTATTTGGGCTAATTGACTCTAACTAGACAAATCTAATGGGGAAAATTAAGAATATCAGAAGGATTTAAGACAGCTAAGAAAATGGATAATGATAGCAAAAGAATCTCAATGAAGACAAATGCAAATAATTTACAGAGGAGAAAAATATGAACTAATCATATGTAGAGATCAGTTTTGACTTCAAACAATCAGGGACGATACTTTCAGTTACCTTATTTGAGCTGGGAGTTCTTGAGGACAACAGGATGACCATGAGCCACTAATGTGCCTTTATGGCCAAGAAGGCCAATGGCATCCTGGGGTGCGTCAAGAAGAGTGTGGCCAGCAGGTCGAGGGAGGTCATCTTGCCCCTCTACTCTGCCCTGGTGAAGCCCTATCTAGAGTACTGGGTCCAGTTCTGGGCTCCCCAGTTGAAGAAGTACAGGAAATTGCTGGAGAGGGTACAGCAAAGGGCCACAAAGATTGATTAAGGGCCTGGAGCATCTCTCCTATGAAGAAAGGCTGAGGGACTGGGTCTTTTTAGTGTGGAGAAGAGAAGGCTTAGGGGGGACCTGATCAATACTTACAAATATTTCAAGGGAGAGTGTCAGGAGGATGGGGCTGGTCTTTTCTCAGTGGTGTCCAGTGACAGGACAAGAGGAAATAGGCACAAATTTGAGTATAAGAAGTTCCATCTAAACATGAGGAGGAACTTCTTTACTGTGAGAGTGGTAGAGCACTGGAACAGGCTGCCCAGAGAGGTGGTGGATTCTCCTTCTCTGGAGACATTCAAAACCTGCCTGGACAAGTTCCTGTGCAACGTGCTCTAGGTAGACCTGCTCTGGTGGGGGGTTGAACTAGATGATCTCCAGAGGTCCCTTCCAACCCCATATAATTCTATGATTCTATGATTTGTATGCGCAGTAAGTACGTGTACACATATAAAAGGATGTATTTAGAAAAAAAATTATTGTAATATTCTAAAAACTGCTACAAGAACAAGAATACCATGCTGATGTGTTTCATTTGTGTCTAAAGGTTGAAGCTATAATGTGGAAAGTAACAAAAACTAAAAGCAATAAAACAATCATAAGGGAGAAAAGGTAAAGGGAATAAGCAGTTGTTGCAGGAGGAAAATGGCTGGATGTTTTGGGGCAGATATTGTTATCAACCTCACCTCATAACACAAAGATGAATTGGAAGACACAAACTGATGACTGAACAGGAGGATGCTGAAATTCAGTAGTGCTGAAATAAGGAGTCAATGACAGCAGCAGATTTCATTATGCTGAAAAACAAGATACTGAGGTTTAGGTCTACAACTTTGGTATATATAGGCAAAGTCTGCCTATCTGTTATAGACACATGGTTAAACGCCATCCTGCTGGAGACAAAAGTTTTAATCTTGGTCATTTGTATTGCCAAAAGAGGTACATGGGGTTCTTAAAGGCTGATTAAAACACCAGTGAAGAGCAGGCTTGATTCTACCTTGAGTATCCTAGACTGTTTTCTGGTGATTCTTGTCTTCACTTTCTTCCTTCCCTTGACTAAATGTGGAATTTAAGACTAATTGGAAAATAAAAGGAATTGTCAACCTTAATTTTGTCTTACTTGGTTAATGCTATATTTTCTTATATTCATACGAGTGATTTTTTCCCCATGGAAATTGAGACAAACATTATTTTGCCAACCCTTGTGAGAACCTGGGGTCTTTTTTCTTTTCTGTTTTGGTTTTTGTTTGTTTAATTGGTTTTTTTGTTTTTGTTTCTGGGTTTGGTGTGTTTGGTTTTTTAAAAAAAAAATCTTTCAGTAAGTAATCATTGTTTTGAGTTATTTTAGTTAGAGAGGTCTTTTTACATATCTGGTCTCCCTTGCATTGTTCTGTAGAAAGTTCCTTCGAGGGCTATTACCTACCTTATAAGATATAGTACCTAACAATTCACTTACGTACGAGGATGTAAATCAATCTTATCAGAGCCATATCAGCTTTTGAGTTATGGGTTGGCCCACCTGAACCTTAACACCTCTTTGTTTTCTACAGTACAATGAAGGGAACAAAAATGAGAAAAGGAAAATTTCAAAACCTTTTTTGTAATGTCTATTGTGGAGTCTTCCTTGTACAATGTATATTTATTCTGGACCGAGTTAGTGCTTGTGATTGTCCTTTGCTTGAAAATATTCAGATTTCCAGCACTATTTGATCTATCTTTATGCAGTAGAAACCTTGCCATAAATTCCAGGTAGCCTGACTACCTATGTAGTATTTTATGCCGAGTAGCCACCTGCTCTAATGAAATTTTGCAGAGCATGAGGAATACATCTATTCTACATTTGGACTCTGAAGCATATGCTCTAGATACATATGAAAAATATGATTAGAAGGCCAAACACATGAAGGACAGGATGTATCCATGCTTATATCAACTATTCAATGTTTACATAATAAAAAGTCACTCCTTAGTATCTGTGAAGCATTTAGATTCAGTGATGAAAAACCTCTGAGCATACTAATTCTCTCTTCAGAGCAGCATGCAGTAAATACCCAGAGGGTCATAAATTAAGTGACTAAACATGAAACAAATATCAAGTATTATTTCATTAAATAGCTACTATGTCTCCTGTGCACTGAATAAGGATGGAAAAAATAGTGAAGGATAATGTAATTTAACACTGCCACAGTTTGAGATGGTCAAAAGTCAGACTTTAAAATAACTGAAAATAACTGCTCCTTTTTAAAAGATTTGAATTTTCAAAATTCCAATGAATGAAAAAATCTAAGAGGAAAGAAAAGCATTTAATGTTAAAACTTTAAAGATATTTGGAAATATATTGATCCCAAGAGAGATCCCACGGCGACCCCTGTAAACATCAGCACTGGGAGACAGAACTGTTAGAATCTTGTTTACATAGCAGAGGTGTTCCTACACCCTCCTACTGAAACTAAGGGGTTTGTGGGTGAGGGCTCAGGGATCCTTGAAGAAGTGACACGGGACCCTGAGTCTGACATCAAGAAATGAGAAAATGACAGACATGAGAAGACCTGGGTCTGTGGACACAGAGACATGATGTGCAGCTGGCTAGTCACAGATTTTTCAGATGTTTGGACCCAGGCTCTTTTCTGAATGCAGTTTGACTTAATTTCATTCAGTCTGATAGGACTCTCAAAAGCATTTCAGTTTTGAAGGAACAGCAGTTTCTGACACTACCTCATTAATTATATCCTGGAAAGTTACCAACCCTCTGTAATCATTATTGCATGTGCACTTAGGGATTGTTGTACAGACACCCCCAAAGACATTTCCTAAATTCTGAGCACTTAATCTTGATGCTCTTTTACAGCAACTTTAGATTTTTTTGGTGTGTGTTTACGTTTGTGTGTGCTTCTAGTTCCCTTAAGAAAAAAACCAAAACCCACAAACCCAAAAAACCAAGGAAAAAAACCCACAACATACGAATTTGTGGAATTACAGATGTCTTTACAGGCTCTGGGACACCATATTCTTTAGTGACCACAGACAACTCCCAGCCTGTTTCCAGCAGAGACCTCTTCTGCTGTCCTGCTGACCTGTTCCTGTACAGCCATATTCCCCTTTTCCCCTCCTGAGCCATCATTCCAGTCATGGTGCCTTCCTCCATCTAGTCCCAGTCTGCACCCCCTGAGTGGTTCAGCTCAGCTCAGCTTCTCCTCCCTGCAACACTACCTTCCCCTCTGCACATGTTCATACACTTGTCACTCATTTCCCTGTTGTTAGTGGACCCCCCCAGTACCCAGCTGCTTGCCCAGGCAGGTAACTAACTTCTATGCAACAGTAAAAAGCAATAAGTAATAAATAGTTACTTAGTGAGTTAATGTCCTGACTGAAATGCAAACAGAGATCTAGCTCCCTCTTTGGAAGGACTCTATATTTCTCTGGTAGTAATGAATCTGTTCTTACACTAAAGCCTTCTCATAAATCATCACTTAAAAGTACAGCAGATCACTAAAACAGCAGTAAGTTTTAGCCTCAAGCTAACGAGCTAGTCATACAAGCAGTTGATCCAAACTTTCGAGACAAACAAGATATGAAAGAGTGAGTGTTGGACAGCCAGAACGTGGAAATTAACATTTTGCTACTACCAATACTGCTACAGGATTTTTAATCAGCACACACTCTGCATCCCAGAGTTTGGTATTTATTCAGAAAGGATGGTCTCCCGCAGCGGAGCTTTACCTACCACCTCACTGGGGTATTATTTGTTCAGCAGAGACCCAGAGGACACTGAGTGCCAGCCACCGGCTCCTTGGGAACAGCAGTTTTGTTTGGACTTCTTCCAGTCACATCACAAACCCAGCTATTCTTCACTCACACTGCGTGCTGAGATTGCAGCTTAGAGGTGAATCATTAGTGTTGAAGCAACTGAAGTTTTGTGAGCCTGGATAAAGATCCAGATGAATATCTGGATAAAGCTAATGGCAGGATCCCCTCCACAACATGGATGTATTCAGAAAATCCTGAGGAGATTAATATGTGTACCCTTGCTATCTCTGTCTGCATGGCTGGACATGACTACTGCTACATGCATGGCTACAATAATAGCTCCTTTAGCCAAGGATTGATACTTTTTCATTATTGTAAATAGCACTCTTTTCTCCACCACTTTGTGAATCCAAGATTTCAAACCAAGGTTTTCTGAAGAAGAACATATAGTTGCTTGGGATGGAGGGACTTTATTTTGTTTTCTTTTTTTAATAGAATACAGCATTTAAGTCAGAGCCTAATAATATAAAATAAAACCCTTTTTAAATGTCCTTAGCTAAAATTGATGGGAGTTTTTCTTTTTAACGATAAAGGCAAGTTTCTTTGTGTTGCTCAAAATATGATTGAAAAATATTTTCTTATTGAATTTCAACAGTTTCTTAACATATTTGCTTACTTTTGCATTGCTTTCTTCTCATGTCTACACAGGTCAAAATGCCACATAGCAAAGTTTCATTCACACTGACATATTAGTCTTCAATACAAGCTATTGAAATCAGGTAATGACTTCAACTGAATGACAAAATTTAAGAATCTCTGAGGCACAACAGCTCCTGCAATGGTTAGATTCAACTTGACAACTCCTAATACCTTTCAGAGCAAGGTCAATTATATGGACATTAATGACCTTTTACATGTTACAGAACTGGAGCATAGCAGTGGTGCCCAGCCATGGTCCTGGGTAGGCTAAAGCTGGGGTAGGGCCAAAGCTGGGATGTGACACACTGAAGAACTGAAGAGGCCAAAGATTGTTCCAGTGCAAGTTCTGGATCACAGATGAACTTGTGAGCCAAGCAAAGAACGAAAAAGATGAGTCACACTCAAGAACAAAGTAGGAGCGTTCTCCAAAACCACATTGAATACTGTGAAACTAAGGAACCTAGGGACCTTTTGAGATCCAGGGTAGAAGAATATCCTGGAAGAACACTAGGATTAGGAATAAAAAAAAAACAATTGGCTTGTGCAGACAGTAAATATTATCAGAAAAAATTGCCAAAACTCAGAAACTAGACTCTCAAAGGCTATCCAGGCAGACACCCTTTTGCCCTTGTGTCATCAGAGGCTATTTAATATTCAAAGCATTTGTGTGAAAGCAAACATAATACTTTGTGCTCCTTTATTTACCCACAACATGGTTGGTTGTACAAACTGATCACCTGGGGGTCAGACTTGACCTACTGATTTAGCTAAATCTCATAGAGATATTATTAGGCATAAATTGTAGCATTCTAACCACCAAGCAATATAAATGAAAAACTCATTACTCAGTATCTAATATAATTTGCTTACACCCAGTTTTACTATGCAGAATTTTTTAACATCAGCTCCAGAGAGCAATAAACAGCTGAGATTGATAGCCATTGTACCGGTGAGACCAGAAATGAGATGTGATCTGTAGCCCACAGAAAGTGACAGACAACTCCACATCAGACCTCTTACATCTAAATAGCTTCAGGAAGTATTTGTCCCTATGGTTACAATACTAATTTAAATGTTGACTTTTTAAATGGAGATGAAATTAATCTGAGTTCCAGACTGCTCACAAGAGCAGTTGCAAATGAGGACAGGTTTAAGGAAGGGCCATACATGACATTGTCTAACACTGTGAGGTAGCTGCTTGAGAAGACTTCTACTGCCTGTGTCCAGAGTAGAGCCCTAGTTCAATTTTAACAGTCCAGCTGGCAGTGGTGCTATCAATGGATTTTCCTCTAATATACATACCAATTTTCCCTGTTAATGAAAATTTAATATTTCTTCTAGCTTCCAATGAAGACATTTATTCAGTTGCTTGGCAAGCACTGGTATAAAAAAACCCCACCTTTATTTGTAGTCTTTGGAACTATGTTTTCCAAATGTCCAGATGTCCTGTAGTCTCTTGAACTGTTTTAAAACTCATCATGTTAGACAGGGTATGGAAAAATTGGATTTCTCTGCCTGGATATTATACATAGGGGATAATGCATTTTCTTCTTATGTTAGTTTTATTTGCATTCCAAGACATTTTGAGGTCTTTATCACAGAGATGTTTATTTTCATTTTTCTTATATTAGTCTCAGTTTCTTTTATGATTAGTGTCTTGCTCTAACACTGATTAATGAAAAATGTAGATTCTTTAAAATAATAAGCAACTAAAAAAGATAAATCATGTTGATTTCAGAACATCAAAGAGAAAATATACCATACCTGTCATTGAATTTGCAGGAATAATCCTCTGATGTTCTTACTGGTTAAACTTTTGTTAAATTCCTTGGGGACTGTTAAAACTAAACATCTAGCTGGAGCTAGATGGAGTAGCTATATCTCTTGTGCAGATTAAATGAAATAACAGATAATTAGTGATGTTTCAGAGTTAGAAAGAGTATAACACAGTTGTGAAAGCAACAGTTTGAATATCCTTCAGTTTTCCTAGTCTTGAGACCCTAATAATGCTTTTTAAATAGTTGCCATATTTTGTTGCTATTATTTCATTTTAATAATTTTATATTTACTTTGTTTTATAACGCAGGTAGGTCCTGCTCCCCAATGAAGCATGCTGCCCAATGAAATGACTGGTACCTAATCTGGTACCAGTCTGATGCTCATACCAGAACCATTTTGGAAGCCATTCTGGCACTGCTTCCATTTGAATGCAGAACACACACAGCTCATCACTGGACCCAACTTATTTTTCATTTTATCTTTCCTTTCAGCACAAATTTTCTCCCAGGTGATGAAAATAACATGGAATAGTAATGAGAGTCTGATCAATATCTCAGTGCAATACCTCAAAGGTCTCGTCCTACTGAGGAAAAGTCTCAGAATGAAATATCCTAATAAAAACCTTTTTAATCCCTCAAAAAATAACAAGTACAAAACCCTGACAAAAGCACTTTTTTGTGGGAACACTGAAACTGAGAGCAGGCACTTCTGCACATCAGTTAATAATTTTTCTTCGGATATGTCATTATAATTTCCCTAGAAATTGCCCAGTTCCTTTGGATCATTTACAGTCCTTTTTGACCTATGGTTGAGCAGTACAAAGCAAGTTTTGTAGAAATGTGAAGTGTAGAAAAGTGAAGGATATATTTGCTGATATTGGCTGGTTAAACATCACAAAAAGGCAGACAGAAAGACTCTTTGAAATGAAGCTTTGCAATTTTTTATACATATCTCGTCAGTTTCCAAGATTGTGTGAACAATGGAACAAAGTCCAGGAGATGCATATAAATAACAATTTACAAAGATATTCTAACTAGAAGCGCTCACTTAGTAACACTGAATGGGTCTAATGATTTGAGATCAGAGCAGGGCAGAGGAAGCTGGCAAAAGCAGGGATAGATGCAGGCACAAACTAAAGAGAAGAGCTGAAAAGACAAAGAGCTACTGCCTGGGAAAGGGAGCAAGAGCTATTATTCTCTGTGGTCCTACAAGAAACCCAAGCCTTGAATTTGGAAAAACAAATACAAGTGCCCTCTGAGGAGGGCAACTTCTGGTAAAGGATGAAAAACACAATATTGGCATCTAGAGTTCAGTTAAAACTAAGGGGTTTTTACAGTGAATTAGATAAGGAAATAAATGAGTAATATTGAACTTTTCAATGAGGTACCAGTGACCATGTAAGAGTATACCATGGCACAGAGCCCAGTTGCTATCTCTGTCCTGGACTTCCTGACCAGTCTTGAACAAGACATTTTTACTCAGATTGTTCAGATTGGATATCGGGAAAAATTTTTACACTGAAAGACTTATCAAGCATTGGAAGGGGCTGCCCAGGGAGGTGGTTGAGGCACCATCCCTGGAGGTATTCAAAGGATGGGTTGATATAGTGCTTAGAGACATGGTTTAGTAATATGGGGTTTTGTTTTGTTTTTATCAGAGTTAGGTTGATGGTTGGACTAGATAATCTTAAAGATCCCTTCCAAGATAGACAATTCTATGATTCTATGATTCCCTTTATGGCACAGTGCACATGTAGCGCTTATTCAAATTAAAGCACCTATGACTGTTACAGGGATATTGCTGTTTGTTGTGGATAGGTTATGGACCAAATAACATTTTGAAAAATTGGGCTTTAAGTGAGCTGCAGCTGATCATTGTCTATACCAAAGCAAAGGGAAGGAGCTATAGCTTAGAGTATTGCTAATTGAAATCACAAAGGAAAAATCACCCAGGTAGAGTAAGCAGTGCTGCTCACCTTCTGTTTATGAGGACAAAGTTCCAGATTATAGATTACAACAACAAATGTCACTGCTGAAGAGTATCAGAAAGCTAGATGAATCTGCATTTCCTTGTTTGTGCTTATCACATCGCCTGAAATTAAATTCCAAAGGAAGATCTTAAGGAAAAGTTAAACATACCTCTTCCAGAAATGTACACTCAGCCGCTCCCCTTGCAGACTGGATGGTTTGGTTAGTATTTGAAATCTCTTCCACTCCTGTTTTCTAAACACTCTGATTTTGGGGTTTTTTTGATGGCGTGTAAATGCTGACCAAAACTACTGAAGTCCTTAATAAAGAGAAAAATGCATTGGTAGCCACCGGGATAAGACAACGTGATGCTTCCTGCTCCAGAATAGCTATTCACAAAAAAAGGAGTCTCTCTCACAAACAAAACTATGGAGTTACACCCAGCCCATGGAACTGCATGTGGAATTAAAGGAAGTCCTCATGAGGTGAATATAAGCACATTGAATGTAAAACAAGAACGAGGATCAAGTCTCAAAGGGATATCACAATATAAATGAGTCCCGATGGAACTGATGGCTCTGAAAATCTCCAGTCAGAGAGAGCCGTGAATTACAAAATAACTATCCTATCATGCCAAGAAGTTCAAGACTGCAGAACAGACCAATAAGCTCCATAGTAATTTTCATTTTGAAAAACATAATAAAAACATGTACTCAGTTGTCACAGATATTTATATCGGGTGGTAAGAGAGAGGACACATGACAATCACTTCTGCTGCTCAAGGCTTTTCTGTGCACAATAAATCACAATTTATTTTTTTTTCAGTGCAAAAGTATACATGGACTTCATATTACAAAATCTAAATGTTCCTACTCAACCTCTTACTCTAGTTAATGAAATAACCTCAGATTTATATAATCCATTTGTAGGAAATGTTTACCTTATACAGTTCTCTGATCATTTAAGAATCAGAATTTGCAGAATTTTAGCAAAATAGCAGCTCATTACTTGCAAATATGTTACCAAATATGTGGTGATACAAACACTCTGTTCAGACTGAGTGACTTGCTTTAAAAACATCATTTAGAAATGTCATTTGACTGGTTTTGGTCAGAACAAATACAAGAACTGAATGGAAAAAAACCAACACAACAGTGCAGAACTGGTGGATCTCAGTGGCAGAATGCCCTGTACAAGGATTCTGGGTGAGATATTCCACACAATCAGAGAGGAAACTGGTGAAATGTGCTGTCAGGAGGGTGGCAGAACGAGTAACATACCTGAAAGAAATAAGAAGATATGATAATGAACATGAAAATTCAGGAAAAAAAAATAAAAACATAAAAATTGATGCATAAAACATTAGCAAAAAGAAAATAGAAAAAGGAAAAAAAATCCATTTTCTCTGTTGGAAATTTGTTTCTGTTATATTAGGACTTAAGAACTTTGCCACAGGTATGAGTAACAGAGACAACCCTTTTCTAGCCCTCTTAAATTCATTGCTAACACAGCAAGGTGTATTAAACAAAACTGATAGTCTGAACACCATGCTTTATATAATCATCAGCCATTCAAACTAGCAGGACGAATGATACCACATTACTGCTCACATAACCCCATTAGCAAACTCCAGGATGCTTAGAGGAAAGCCACCAGGAATAACTTGTGATTAGCTGATAAGACTTGAACGGGCTGTCACATGGGATTTGCCTTCTAACTACAAATATAAAGCACATTTATAGAAATAATAGCGTGTTACAGACAATTCACACATGTACAGAAACGAGTGGGGTGTATTTGCTAAACAAACCCTTGCTAGCCAGCTGTAGAAGTGATGAAGTAAGGTCTGTAAGTCTGGGCTTCTTTATTCCGGGATGGAAGAAAAGAGACAAGATATTAACGAAGCTTTCGTTAACGTTTCGTTTAACGGAAGTTTTCCCGATTCACATGCTGACAGACATCAGTATCAGATGTCCGTCCATGAATCTATTTTTTACTGTGTTAATATATTTTTAATTACTCCTGCAAGAATTTCATGGCCTATTAGTAATATGTCTTCCAATCTGCCAAAACCTGAATGTGGGTTAAAATCTAGCATTGGGAATGCAAGAAAAACATGAAAGCAAGAATTACAGAAAGCTTAACTCAGGCTCAGTAGCCTGAACATCGCTTTCTGTGATTTTGAGATGTTTCGACTTTTCCTGTCCATGCCAAAGGACAAGAGACAAACAGGAGGTGAAGGTAGAAGTTCACAGATTTGCATTCTGCGGACTCCCTGGGAGAAAATATGAACGCTGTCTTCCAGATTGGCAGATCTAGGATTCACACCTTCAAAGCTGGTGTCTTTTTAAAGGATTTGAATTCCACTGGATTTAAAGAAACAGCATCTAATTCTATTCTGGCCAAATGACACTCTAGTACCTCTGAGCTACTATGGTTTCTGCAGAGTTGTCTTCCTTGTGTTGGGCCCTACCCGCTGGAAGAAAGGAGTATCTACAGCAAATCCAGGCAACACAAAGTCTGTCCTGAGATTTTCAGAAGGTCTGCTGATGTGCCATACTGTTTTATGGAGGAAAGAATATGAAGACATTTATTTTCTTCATAGATCCTCCAATTCAGCAATCTCTGGTTGAATAGAATGAAGTGTGAAGAGGAGAGAAGGAAACCCAACAGACCATTTAGTGCTCTTTGGTGATCATAGAATCATAGAATCATTTGAGATGGAAGGGACCTTAAAGATCATAGAGTTCCAACCACGCTGCCATGGGCAGGGACACCTCCCACTAGAGCAGGTTGCTCAAAGCCCCATCCAACCTGGCCTTGAACACCTCTAGGATGGGGCATCCACGACTTCCTTGGGCAACCTGTTCCGGTGCCTCACCACCCTCACTGTAAAGAATTTTTTTCTGGTGTCTAATCTAAATCTCCCCTCTTCCAATTTAAAATCAGTGTCACTACACTTCTTCACAAAGAGTCCCTCTCCAGCTCTTCTGTAGGCTGATACAGAACACCCAGAACTATAGCTAGGAATGAGTCTTTATGACCAAGGTAAATTAATGAACATGGGAGGAGAAGGCTAAAGCAAGAGGCAGGGAAACCTCTTTGTTTCTCTCTTAGTGGGCTGCCAGCCAAACTGATAAACAACAACAGGTTGAAACCAGAATGTTCCAGGGAGTATTGCATTTCACCCCCATCCTCTTTCAGGGCCTTCAAGACTTTGAATCAAACAAGTAATCATTTCCCCCCTGTTTACAGATTCTGAGCCACCAGAACTGCAGAGACAGGCATTTAGTTAAAGGTGGTGCTCCACGTCCTTGGAACCACGCTTATTTCAGCTGCAAATTGAGAACAGAATTATGTTTTCATTCATTAAGCTCTTTTTCTTGCAGAATTTGAGACGCATCAGTTCTTTGGAAGCTCACATACACTCTACATCAGCTGTTCAGCATGGTCCTCTCAAAATTCTCCACTATGTACTCCACAAATACACACACACAGAGACACAAAGAGCATTTTCCATCCCCCCACCCCCCACCCTGTGCCCTAGGAATCTCTAGTGGCTTTAAAGAAGCTTTGCAGCAGCCTGCTACGGCCGCTTCACTGCAGCAGCTGCCTGATCTGACAGCATTACAGACAGAGCGCAAACAGGAAAGCTTGTCAGTACTGGTATTTAGTGCAAAGCCTCGGAATCAAGGATATGATACTTCCTAGAGCCTCTGCAGCTGTCAGCCTTCAAACGTGAAAATGCAGATTTGAGTTTGAAGACATAAGCACCCAGCCAGGAAAATGTTATTCCATTACATAATAAAATCTATACTTGCTATATTTAGAAGAGTCAATGATTGTGATGCATGGAGTAAAACGATTTCTAAGTCACAGTCAACACTAACTCAGATTTTGATATTAAAACTGAGTAAGTACTGAGCTGGAAGATTATGTTATTCATATGCATAACAAAATGGCATCTATGTTTAGGATAGTTGATGGCAGTGGACATGGAATGAGAGAGAGCTCCCTTGGAGAGAAGGCCTTTTCATGTGCATCTGAACACATGCTTTGATCACATGTAAACTCATCAATAGTGGGTTTTCTTTTGGGTTCATTCTGTACAGTTTCTCATTTTCCTTTATCGTTATCGTCTTAGAGAGTGAATCCCATGTCCACGTGTCCCGGCTTTTTCTGTTCCTTGAGTGCATTCTTAGTAAGTGTATTATTAAGTTAATAAGGTTTAACTTTGATCCTTTTTCTGAACAAATCAAGCTCTGTGCTCAATTTCCTCTTATTTTATGCTTTCTCAAAGACTTGAGCACTATGAATAAATTTACTACCTCTCCAATATACCCCTCTAGCATTTATACTATGAAATGTGGCAGCATTGACCAAAGAATAAGCTTTTCTATTTCCTTTCCATCTAGGCCTTTTTCCAGGAAGGAAAAAGTGGAGCAATATGGTATAGTATCTTTTCCCTGCAATGAGAATTTACATGGGTAATACTTAAGAATTCTACTGTGAGTTACACGTTGTGCAGAATGACATCACTATTCAAAAATGTGTCTGACAGAGAAAACCTGTTCAGAAGACTCATTTCTGTTTAATAAAAACAGAGAAAAATACAGTGTAAATAGAAAGCTCTTTAGTTGTAGAAATATTTTATAACAAAATGAAATACATTTTTGTTTTTAATGCAATACATAAAATATCTAAATAATGTAGGGCTTTTTATTATAAACATTAAGTAAATTCACTCATGTTTTAAATAGTAATTCTACAGAAACTTGAAAACTACTTTTTCCTTGAATAATAGTGCCTGCTTCAGACTGTTTCTATGGTTCTTCACTTGGGGATAATTTGGGGTTGATTTGGTAGTATACTTCTTCATTTGGAAGATTTTCGCTTAAGCATCATTTTCAATATCAACTGTCTACAATTTTGTTTATGCAAGCACTTTCTTAGAAGGGATGAAGCAAATAAGAATCAAAAAAAAAGAGGTAGATATTGCTGTTCAAAGGAAGTAAACATTCCAGAAAAGATTAAAAGAGACAAGAAAAGAGAAAACAATAAAAAGTTAAGCTCTTAGTAAAATCTGAAAGCCAGTCTGAATATACAGTTAACAAAGATGCACAGCTTACAATAAAAAAGCTATAAAATATGCCTAAACAGTTTGAAGAGGGCTCAAATCCTCCTATTTCAGGGATGGCCTTATTTATAACAAAAAGAAGAAGCTAAGTAGAAGTTTTTCCAGAGTATGTATTTCTCTGTCAGTGGCTGCTGATGGGATTCTTTCAAATTCCTCTGTGGCACAGAGCAGTGGGAACCAGTACACAAGACTAGCTGGGCCACCAGCTGTCTTAGCATAATAAAAATACATACTTTGTTATGGAGTTGATCTCCAGCAACACAGAGGGAATTAAAATGAAAAAGAAAAAATATTTTGTGGGGAAAGGATGGAAATATTTCAAGGGTTATTGCTGAAGGGCATTTTTCCTTTCAAAACCAAAAAGAAAATATTTGTAGGAAATACAAGACCTCTAATTCCCACTGAGCTCAACAGGACCTGTGACATCGGAGCTGATGCTTTTCTCAAAATGTCAGGATTACTGACATTTCCCACAGAGTTCCCAATTCAACAGAAGCTATGACTTCACCCAAAGGCAAGACATCACTCTTATGCTTACTAGTACATTAAAATAGCTATACCACACGGTTCAACACCTTACCTCATCTCCCTGGTGACAATAGTGGACACCAAGAGGTGTCCAGGTACACAATAAAAATAAATTAACTCCTCTTCAGAGTATTTTCCCATTATCCAGTGATTTATGACTTAGGAAATTTCTGAGTAAAAATATTAACTTTGTAATTGTTCCCACTGTGAGCTTTCTCTCCATGAATTTGCCTAATTCCTTTATCCCCAACATCACGTGAAAAGTTCCACAGTTTCCCAGCATGAAGCTGTATTGTCTTCTATTTGTCAGGGACCTGGCACCCACAAGTTTTACACAGTAAATAAAAGTCCATACAGCATTTTCTCATCCTCTTATGGGAGCAGGAAACCACAAGACCATACTAACCATGTGCATCTCTCACTGCTCAGGAAGTTGCCCTTCCAAAAGCGCCCCCTCCCAGACATACTGGCTGGCTATGGCTTGGGAAGTGAAGCAGATGAAATAAAAGGACATAAAAGCACTTCAGAAGTTCTGATGCAAATACACATTCATTTTAAAGAATATATGGAGTGTATAATACAGGAGTGACATGATATATCAAGAACTAGATACAGCAAGACAGTGTCTTTATGGACCGCTTCAAACTGAGTCAAAACACTGGAGGGAGACAGAATTGAGGCAGAATATTTTACAGCTTTGTGTTTGGAAGATTCCCTTTTCTCCACACTGCACATTTTTTCAAGACCATAGAGGGTCCTCCCCTCCATCAGCCTTCATTCTTCTTTTGGTCTCTTTCTCTGGGCCAGTTAGTTACACCTTCCTTTTTTAGAATCCTGTTGCTCAATGTCACCACATGATCATTGCATAATTGCTTTTACTCCCTTTTAACAAGGTTATCTCAATCTCATTCCAACACTGGGTGCCCAAAGACAATCACTGTTTTTTCCACACTGAACTTTTTAACCTGCTATTAATAAGAAAAATCAACATAGTAAGTACGTAGACCTCCATTCAGAATGAATCTTGTAGTTTAGCAGTGATATGTAAAGAGTCTCAAATGACAACTAAGAAAATTTGCTAGCTGAAGATTTTGCAAATCATTATAAGTAGTAAGCATTTAGATTAGATACTTTTGAGTACTTTACTGACCCCATTGTCTTCTGTACTTTAGAAGCTAGAAAAACTGTCAGAGAAAGAGTGTATAAATGCAGCTCTTACACCTTGCATTTATTTGAGCAATTGCATTATTCTCAGTCCACTTTTAATTCTATGTTTCTTTCTTGACATAGGAAAGCAACCAGAGGGATAATTCTGAAATGCTATGTAGTCTGAATGGGAATCTGAGATGTCTTGAAAATAAAAGAAAAAGAAGCATTATGTTCTTTTAGGGTTATGAATGGCCTCCTATCTGAAGATGTTAAACATCATTAAGAATGTCTGGGCTCAGAGACAGGAGGACTGAGAGGACTCATTCAACAGCCTGGTGGAACACAAACCCATCTGAAACAAAGAAATATAGAACAAGATTAGATAGCATCAAAGGGAGAAAAATAGGGTAGTTTTATTGGGTAGATCTGCTAAAACCTATCATTTGTTTAACTTAACAACCCCTTTGAAACCATGATATAAATGCCAGGATTGCAGAGATTTCACAGAAATATTTATCCCAAAAGCCAATGATAAATACCCATGTCATTCTAGCTCTTTCTTTGTCCTGCACTCATTACCACATGCCACTTAAAGGCTTTTCTGTAATGCGTTTACTAGGGGATGGTCACTTGCCAAATGTTGTTCATTCCCTCTCTCCTACCTTTGAGAACTATCATCTTTAGGCAGAGTTTTCTTCTAAGTATATTTGCTCTTACATATAACTATTTGCAGACAGCTGTCTTGGGAACTAATTCAATACAAATACGTCTAGAAGTCTTTCTCTTTTCATGTACATCCATCATAGAAATAGTGTGCACTTTTCACAGGAAAGATACAGCGGAAATAGGACTATCTGGAGTCCATGGGACATCAGACTGCTTTCAGGACAAACTTATGTCTTGCTGCCTAAGCACAACATAAATACATGGATGGATTTTTGCACCCTTCCAAAAGGATCTGCACTTTTAAGCAGAGGAAATAACGTTCTTCTAGAATGGCATCAGCATAGCGGATTTTGAGATTGAAATGGAATAATTAAACTGTCTGTTCTTCATAGCAGAGTTTCATCACTGAATCTTGGAAAAGCAAAAACTGTGCTTGGAATATAATATGCACATCTTGAAAACCTCCACTATTACTCACTGTGGTGTGGTCAAAGGGAAAAGTGGAACTGAAAGAGCTTCTAGAACTCAAATTATATCCAAGGTAAACTGAATGACAACCACTGTAGTTATTGTTAGAAAATATATGGGTTATTTGTGTCCATGGTTTTGAAGCTAACAATAGCCCAACATTGCATGCAAATCAGTGACCTCTACCAAGAGCAGAGGATGTATTTCCCTCATTAATTGGTGGTAAACATGGTAAACAAAATGTACACCTTGACACATGGGCTCACTTAACTATAACAAGCCAGTATTAATGACAATATTCTCATCTGCAGTTTGAGAGCTATCTACTGATCTGTTTTATAAAATATTCCTAATATTAAGATTTAGGGCTTGTCTACAAGATTTATATGTGAAGAGAAAAAAGCACCAGGAAATAATATTAACTGACATGCCTTATGCAATCTCTTCACACTAAATAGCACATAGTAGCTTCATCCAAATAAACAACTGGCTTTTGCTTCATTGCAGTTCTTAGCTTGTTCATTAGAAGAATTCATCAGTGAGTTAAGATTTGGAGTGGAAGTCTCCATTCCTCTAGGCCTTATGCATTAAAAAAGTGTTCCACTGTAAAATGGGGCACAGAACCTACTTCAAATGGCCTCCAAGTCCTTTTATCATTAGAGCAATATTTTCTGATGCTTATTGGGATGGAAATACTTTGCCACTTGGCAGACATGGACAGAGAAGCACTGTCTTCCAAAAAGAGAGCTTTCCTGAAGCTTAATATGTTACTTAAATTATATTTTATACACACCATACATTTGTTTTGCAATTAATGGCATCATGCAATGTCAGGCATATTTGAAGTTAAAACAATGTTGGTGGTAGTTGAGAGTATTCATAATATAGTGTGGCTCTTTGCTGCAAGTTAGTTTTTTTACTAGGCTTGAACTAACAAAAGTGACTTGTTAAAAGTGACTTTCACTGATATAAAAAAAGTGGCTTACTGAGATTTCTACTGAAGGAAAAAGAAAACTTGCTAAAATTTCTTTCTTCAGCATACTTTGCTAAGGTTTGTTACTGGGGACAAATGCTGTGCTGAAATGCATAATGACTGAAAATGACATGTATTAACAAAATAAATTCATATTTTATGCAATCAAAGCCATTGACAGCTCCACTATCTATAAATGTAACTATATTTTCAATTAATCTGTTACAGACAAGGTGCAACCACACAGCATAGGACTGGATAGGGCACAAGCAACTAGTGTTAGGGTGGGAAAGAGCAGCCAGCAAAGAAGCCAGCCATGTCAGAATAATAATTTTGAGCACAGAGTTCTGTTGCTTTGATAGATGATTTGCAAAAGCTTTGAAACGTGTTTGTAACAATGGTAATACATCTGTAGCTTTTCATGTCCTTTTGCAACACAAGATGCTATGAAATTACAGGAACTGAGAAATCCCTCTTAAATAATTTTGGAGCCCTCTACTGCTCTGGTCTTTCTCCCAATTTTTGTAAGCCACCATCACCCTGCTAAAGTAGCACTGGTGTAAATGTTGCATGGGTGAAAGACACCACAATCTCTCATGCTCTGTTGAGTTTACTGAGACATTTATGCTACCTTACTGTATATAAGCCAACTATGGTTACATTGGTGAACTGTTTTCCAAGAGAAGAGAATGACTGATTAAGCCAACAATTTATATTCTCTTAATAAAAACACAATAAAAGGCAAAGAAGCTGCTGCTAAATTTTAAGAGCTTTCTATGTAGTTTATATTGACTCAACTGTGTAAACTAATGCTGTAGGTGCACTGTATCCAGCAGGTCAGATGCCTCCACTGAACTACTGGTCCCTTAGATGAGATAATTCTCAGATGTCAGAAACAATCAATGACGTTTTTTCCAGTCACCTGTCTTCTTTTTATACCCAATGTAGAGAAAGAGGCGCTTTTAAAGTGCATCGTCTGACCTAAGTAGTAGACCTATTTTTCAGGAGATGAATTTCACCATAAAATGTCTTTTTCTTTCTCAGTGGAGATAAGGTCTATATAAGAATTTTTTAATAACTAGCTTAGGTATGGCTTATATCTTGTTGAGAAGAATCCCAACTTTTTGTCCAGTGCATAAAAATAAAAACAGTAGACGCCATTATACTTCTGCTACTTATTCATGTCTATTTTTCACACTGAGCTACCTCAATTTCCATTCAACATCACCAGTATAAGTGACAAAAGGATTTTTTTTCAAAAGTATCAGATAATGCTTTCTTGCCTGTCTTCAAGTCTTCCCAGAGTCAAAGGTTTTCTCACTACCTACATTCATTTGATGTACACCAGAAGTTTCACTGAAAAAAAATTCAGAGTCTTTTCCTTAAATGAGTATTGACTTATTACAAATTCATACAGCAGAAACAGAATGAACAATGCAGTAAAGGAGACCTGGTACACCAACCTCTGCAGAAGAACAGAGAATAAGCACTCCCGAGAATAATACAGACAATAACCTTCTCTATTGAAACCATTTTACTGTGCCTTCTTAAGCTCATTTTTACTACACAGGGACTCATTTGTTCTATCATCGTGTGTGTACTTTAGCAGTGCCAGAGCTTTAACGTACTTTATGTTTAATGATACCAGTAATGCAGAGACTGGATATACATGGTCTTTTTCTAATGATTGCTTTTCTTTTCCCCATCATATTCCTAGTCATACAGCAACAATTCTTTAAAGAAGATAGGGATTTTGTTATTTAAGGATGACCTATGTGAAACTAAAATCTGAAAAGTATGTTACACGTATATTACATCCAAGTGTACCTACAGACTTTAAACTTCAGCTTTAATCAGTCTAGATAAAGGCTTTCAAAATGCAAATCCTCTGAAATAAACTTTGTGCAAAAGAACAGGACTGTTTACTTTTTTCTACTGCACTTCTACAGTGATCTGACACATCCTTACATTTATATAAAATGTGTTTCTTAAAGATTAAAGCAGTTTATTGATTGATGATTCTGGTGTGCAATCTCTTTTTTTTTTAATTCATCCCAGAACAGGAAGCAATTATTTTCACATTTCATTTTCTAGAAACCAAAATACACATTTCTGAAGATACATTACCAGTTTGTTTTTTTCTCCAAATATTATTCTGAAGGGGTTTGGGGCTAATAGTCATTCTCTTGATGATGTAATTAGTCATAGCCTTTAATTTATAAATAATATCATCATTGCTTCACTATGATTATTATTATTATTTTTTGCTTAAGAGGAGAAAGGGGATCCTAGGTGCAGTGAAATGAGAAATTCTGAAGAGTATTACTCTGAAAATGTGCATGTTCATGAGGCTATATAGAGAGATAAAAACACAAGATACGATACTAATTAGAGAATATGTAGTCCTGAGGCAATGCAGAGCAAATTGCTTAGGTGTGCTGTAGAGAAAGTGTCAATGCCTGTAATAAAGAAGGCCTTAAAGGAATTTGGGATAATATACATCCATGCCAACTGATTAAAAGTCAGAGGAAGAAACTGCCTTGTATGTTAGATGTTAAAATACAATGGGTTCAGCCCACAGGTGGGGAAGGCTGGTGATGCTAAGCTTGTAGGAATCTGTGGCCAAATGAAAGAATTAACTTTTGAAACTTTTCCAGAGCAGTCTTATTGCTGGCATTTGCTTTTGATGACAGGCTGGAAAGCACAAACAGCAGGGCTTCATTAACATGCACACATTGTAATTTAAAAAAAATAAAAAAATTAAGTTGAAAAATACAGGGAACGCCTCTTCTCATTCAGAGCAAGGATTTAACAGCAAAGCACTGCAGATCGAGATCCTACTCAATCTACCAGCACTTCCTAAGACAAAAACAGTATTGCACAATTGCCAAGATAAACAACCAGCTATGCAACAGTCTTGACTTTTACTATGAGATGATATACCTTTTAATACAGCAAATGCAGTTTCTGGTTTGGGGTTCACACTATTACAGCTAAGCAGCAAGGACTGTATACCAAGCACTGCTAACTTCAGAAAGCTCATGCATTCTGCTAGCATACCAAATAAAAGGCAGCCTAAAAAGGCTTAGATACTGCCACCCTCTTAATGAAGTATGTATTTCTATTTCCTAGTGTGTCTAGAGAGTTTACAGTGCATCTGTGATTTTGCATGCAGAGCTAACAGAAAGAATAGGCAGGAATTATGAATCTAGTAATAACTCTAGTAACTGACAACTTCTGCAGACTCCTCATGTGAATCATCACACCAAATCCAAGGAGACTGCTCTCATAAGGACTGTTCTTACAATTACTTGGTTTCACTATTTGTTGTAACAGTTATAATTTACGCAGAAAATGCATTACTTGGTGTTTTCTTTAATAGACTGTGGATTCTCTGTTTCTGTTTTACCATTTATTGAAGTTTTGATTTATTCAGAACACCAGGAGTTATTGTGACTCAATGCAGGTTTTTAGAAATGAATAACTTCTCTGAAATGGAAACATTGCATCGACATGAGACACATAGCCATGGAATATGCTAGTATGTGAGCTGTCTTTGGCAATTTCAAAGGTATGTGTGAAACTGTAAATGATAAAAATGTAATATCATAAGATACTTGTTTTGGTATCAGGTTTGAAATTGCAGTAGTCAGCTGAAGAGGGCTCTCATATTTAGCAACTGCTTTGTTGGGTTTTTTTTTAATGTAGTTTTAAATGAGAAAAGTACTGGGACAGAAATGAGGAGCACAGAGAGGTACAGAGTGCCTTCTTGAATTAAATGTGACTTGTCAGCATTATAATCATGTATGCACTGCATTGAAGAAGACAGTGTTAGGGGGTATTTTCTCATCTCAGAAGAGAAAAAGAAGACCTGAAGGTCAGTCTGGGTTTACAAAAGGTGAAAAAAGACAAAGAAAATCTGCTGGTAGCTCACAGCACATCAAGAGGAGGAAGAAGTAGCTTTATGCACTCCTCTCTTTTGAAGGCAATTCATCTAGAAGTTCTACACAGAAGAGGCCTCTGGATTTCGCTTTCTTCCTGTGACATGGCAAAAGTCACATTTCAAAGTGCAGGAAAAAAAGCCCTGAAGTTCTCTAATCTCAAAGAAACTGTAGATATTCCTGGGTTTTACACTAGTTCATGCTTTTTCCCTTTTCTTTCTGTAGCTTCACAGCAACTCAGTAATGACCATTCCTTCTATTTGAAGTTAGACAGAGACTAACGCACAGCTCGGCAAAATGCCTCAAGAAGTCAGGCCCACAGCAGCCAAAAATGTTGCAAATAGTGGAGAGGGCTGCTTTCATAGGGCTTGCACTTAGTATGCAGTACTTCACAGGAATGTTTCAGAGCTGTGTGTTTTAAATGGGATATGTGTTTTGCACCCCTCCTTTTGATGATCACTGATGGATAGTCAGCTTTCAACTTAACAAGAGAAGGCCTGACATTGGTAAAGAAGTTTTAAAAGTCTTTCAGGATAGCCAAGAGTTTCCAATTCCCTTTCAAAAGGAACTTTCTCTGGGCTCACATATTGTATATATCCCCAAAAGGTTAGGAGATCCATGAGAGGCTTCTCTGCATGTTCAAATACCATTTCCTTGTCCTTCAGACCATTCCATCCATATTTGAATACACAGCATGGCTAGAGGTTAATTGTTGTATCCTATCAGCTAATGATCTTTAAATTCTAAGGTCTTTTTGTATAGACTAATTGTATATTTTGGTTTTTTCCCACCAGTGTGATATGGTGCATTTCAGCATATTCTTTGGTCTAGGAACCTACAGCAAGCAACTGCTTTTCCGTAGTTTACCTATGACATTTAATCAGTTGAAAATGCCTCTTTCAGAGCTTTCTTTTTCTGAGAGCAATACCACCCATGCACAGAAATCAACATTTAAAAGCCCCTGCTTCATTATTTTGCCTTATTTCCTGTCCTGATTGAGAAGAAGGGCAGAGGGCAGGGAGCCTGATGGTGTGTGATTATGGGCAGACCCCAGACAGCAGCAGTGAGGAAGCTGTTCAGAGGATGTTTCTAAAGAATGAATATTTATGATTTCTTATCCTGTAACCTATTTCAAAGCATAAAACCCATAGCACAGTAATGTTCAGGTCTTGGCAAAACCCACAAAGCAATAAAAATCATTCATTCTGTGAA
Source organism: Scolopax mira (assembly GCA_004320125.1). Classification (NCBI taxonomy): domain Eukaryota; kingdom Metazoa; phylum Chordata; class Aves; order Charadriiformes; family Scolopacidae; genus Scolopax; species Scolopax mira. Next base: position 37,257 of record BJBW01001891.1, read on the forward strand.
GGGGGAGACTTGTATGAAGCTAATTGAACGGAGATTTTGACCACGTCTTTCATACTGATTCTGACTTAACTCTAAATCTGAGGCCTAATAAACTATGTCTGCAGCTATCCCTTTTGTAAAGAACCAACAGATCTGGATGGATGTAGATAAGAACAGAATCTACCCCATGATGGGAAGTTTGGAAAGTAGATTCATTTCCTGGGAGAAAAACATATATAAAATCACCTTTATGTTTTTATCAATGCCTTATTTAATCTTCGGTAAGAATAGTTTACTATAGGATAAAACCTTTTAAAAAATTAAGAACACTTTTTATTTTAAATGTTTCCATTTTTTTTAATGTCCCAAGTACTTAGATTGCAGGGATGTTTTTGTGGCAAAATTTTCTATTTCGTTCTTAGTCACTTGTCATCGAAATGCAGCAGATCAAAATCGGTAATGCTTTTTTTCCAGGCGTTATTTTTTCTTGGTTCTCAAGAACATAATCTTGAATGATATTCAAGGAGTCCTATTGAGAAACAGTATTCAAATGTCTCAAATTGGAATTTTGTATCTCAGAGACAGGTGTCTAGAGGACATGTCCAAAATAGTTTGGATGAGTTGCTGTCTGGAAATTACTCTTTCCTGCACCTCTGAAGGAAGTTTCAATGACTGAGACACTCTTTGGTTTTTAGAAATGTTCACTTCTGCAAGATTAGAAATTTCTCAGTATGGGCATAGCTGGGCTGTAGAGCACTGGCTTCAGGCTGAGAAGGTAAAATCCAAATGTCTCTCCACCTGACTTATTCCCTTCCATTTCCAAAGCATCTGCAGGCAGTTTTGGACTCAGCACATAGTGGAGTGGTGACTACCATCTTCACAGTCAAGACAGAGATGGAGACACAACATTTGACATAATGACTCTATGGTACAAGGAGGTAATAGGGAAAGCAAATTCCAGTGTCTTCCTTATTCCAACATCTCCCCTTGGAGCAGGTGGAGACACCCGGGCATTACGCATTAATTATTCCCAGCAGTCCTTGGCAAGGGGAGATATTCAGAATTTCGTGCTCTAATTGGTAGCCAGCTCCTTCATGAACATATCCTTGATGCTTACTCAGGGAGAGTAGTTGTAGATCCTCCTCTGAAACATCAAACTCTCTCTATCTCTAAATTCAGGACCACAATGCCTATGGCCTTTTTTGGACTCGCTGCTTAAGTGCTTTACGAATTTCTCTTTCCTAGGTATAAAAATTATGGGATTGCTCCTTGTCAGCCTGTGGTAGCACAGCAGCAAGGGTCAATAAGCCAGTCAGGCTTTGTTCACCTTTGCAGCTTGCTCTCTTTAAATTGTTAATCCACTTCAGGTCTCCTAGAGAGCCTTTAATATAAATCTTGCCCTTGGGGTTGGCTACTTTGTGCTTCTTGGTGCAATGAATGCAATGAAATTGAGTTGAATTCTTGAAATTTAACAGAGGAGACTTGGGGGACATGCCTCCTCTGAGAACCTGTGTATACTCAAGACGACACTGCATATTTGAATCTTGGCAGCCTGGAGTTTTTCCCCTCCTTCATGCCTGGAGGATATTTTTCACCTGACCTTCATCCAGGAAAGAGAGGTGGGGGGATGCAGTGACTAGCAAATTTAAGATTGATAGTAGTTTATTTTCTCCCCTTTTTCAGATGAATCAGCTTTTATCTCTGCAGTCTTTGTGTGTGTGAGTATGTGTATATGATTGAAGACTGTGCTTCCAAAATATAGGCAAAATACAGAGCCACACAGGAAAGAGAGCAACACAGCAACATGGCTTATAGTATTACCTGAACCCATCCTAACTGAATTTGTGCATTTGGTTCTGGCAGATGGGACATAATAACATAACCAGCCTGCCTGGACACACCCGAAAACAACCCTGTTTAAAAAACAAAACCCAATAAAACTCCAACCTATTTTCAGAAATAGAAACAGCTTCCAGATTAATATTCTTTCTCTTCTTCTTTCTCCTGCCACATTGCATGACATTGCATGCTGTCCTGGCTCTGCTCCTCACCACCCACGAACCAAGAGATTAAATTCATTGGTTTCGGTTTCCCCATGAATCTGTATGAGTTATCAGGCAGCTCCAGCTACCCCTTCTGCATTATTTTTCACTGTAGCTTTGGCTTGCTAGAGGAACAGTAAATCTTTAGTTCATTCCTCTCCACATCCCCTCATTGCTTGCAGGGTCAGACAGAGGAAACCTCCAGTCCCACCAAACAAGAACTATTCTAAAGATGACAAATGCTCGAGGCATGAGCATCCACACAGATGCTCAGGTGTTATATTGTAGTGGTGACTGGATCAGCCAGGATACCAATAAGACAGTGCAGACTTCTGGTTTGCTCATCCAGGTAAAAATAAATAGATGGTTCTAACAAAAAGACTGGTTTATTGATCTGTGCACATTCCTTGTTAGTAATTAACTGTGAAATGCCTCAGATTCCTATGAAAAAGTCTGTGAATTCTTTTGCAGTAGCAGGAAGGCACACCCCTCTCTGCATTTCCAGCACCAGCAATTCTAGGACAACAAGGAGGTTTTTATACATGTATAAAAAAACTCTCAATGTATTATTGGGAATGACATTTCAAACAATAACCTGCTTATATCTGAAGTGTACTGAAAATGGCTGAAAAATAGAATGTCTTGCACTGAATTCATCCCACCCAAACCAGGACCTCTCAGCTCAGTTACATTTGTGTTCTACGCTGTCCTGAGGTATTAATAAAAACAAAATTTACTCACAAGTATACCTCTCTAAGTCAAATTTCTATAATACCTCCATTCAATATCCCAGGAAAAAAAAAAAAAAAATCTGTGCCAGCTACACCCACACAAAGAAATGCAGAGAGCAACAAGAGGAAGGTAATTTTCTAGTTATGCTGGATACTTATGAAACAAGAGTTGCTGAGGGCACATTGGCACCATGTTGTAGTGGCCACACACCTTTACTGCACAAATCCCTGGTAACGTCTGTGTGCACATTTGTAGCAATTCTCTCTATATTATGTCAATGCTTAATAACTGTGCTACTTGACAGTTTATAAAGCTTCTTGGGAGATGAAAATGTTTCACCAGGTCACTAAATGGAAAGATAGGCATGAAGTCATTCAAGCATGAATGCTGGTCATATAAGACCTTTGCATATATATGCATTGCTAAATTTAATCCCTGGGAGCAAGAGGAAATTCCTTACATATAGGTGCCTTTGTGTCTTTCAAGCAGTGGGTATGACCTCCTCTAGAGGCTGCAAGATCTTTCCTTTCAACATGTACTTAAATAGAGAGCAAACTCCCCTAGCAGAATATAGCTGTCCTTCAAGGTGGCAGAACTATGGCAAGCAACAAACCATTCAAGGTCTGAACTATTTCAGTGTAAATAAAAGTTGATTGTATAAGATCTAGATTTATAATGTCTTTTATATCACAATGCCTGGCTCCTAAATCTCCTCCACCATTTGCCACAGGAAAACTTTTCTAAACAGAACCAGTCAAGAAAGAAAACTGTCCCCATCTCTGGAGACATTCTTCTTCCTAGCATCTAACAGACAGAGAAAGCAACTGATATTAAAAAAAAAATGCATAGTTCAAGGAGAAGAACAACCTCTTGTAGCTGCCAATAAAAGTTCCAGAATAATATCCTAAATTTGTAATGCTTTCTATAGAAGCTAGAAAACAAATTTCTGCCTGCTATCTCCTTCTTTGGCAACAAAGATCAAAAGAAAGTCTTATCAGGTGCTGTCCATATTTTATTTGATTTCTTTCCTGGTGCAGAGAGTATATATCTTGCAAAACATATATTTTAGCAGGAAGTGATGGTTATACATTTCAGATTGTTTTGGTTTACAAACCTGCATTAAAGTGGCATAAGATGGCATGAAGATAAAAACAACCCAGACAGTCCATTCTAAATTGGTCAGTTGTGGAGGTTTTGTAAAACTGATGCCTAGCAGTATCTTTGTGCATCACAGATGTTATAGTATGTAAACTATCCGTGTGTTCACTAATGTGGATGGTAGATAATTTCCCTTTAAAGCAGCATGATCACAGGTGAATATAACCTTCACTGTGCACTGTATTTGTACATGTTTATAGCATATTAGAGAGACCTCATAGCATAACACTACAGCAGAAGCAGAGGTATCCCACTTTCATGCAATTCTTTTTGGAAGAGTTATTTGCAAGAACAGATGAAGCTAATCTACATCTCTTCCCAGGTGCCAGTTGGGAGTTGCTGGCTCTAATATGCAAGGGAGTACAAAATGAACCCAGTCAGAGACCTAAGAGTTAATCATAACTTACCAAATGAACGATATTTCAACCGGATAAAGTCTACTCAAATTGCATGGGCACTAATGGGGTAAGACAATATATGGTTGGGTTTTAGTCAGTATGGGCAGGGGTAGTAGTAGTAGCAGTAGTAGTGTGAACTTAGATCCACTTAAACTTCTGGTAAATCTTCACCATAAAGAAAATTAATGGCAAAACTCCATTTCAAAGGAGAGTAATTTGGTATAAAATTAATGTTTTCAGATGACTACAATAATGTTGTTTTGTTTTGATTCATCTTTAATTAGATGAGAGACAAATATGGCATCATATGTTGTTAGGTCTCAATACCAAGCAATCATCAATATAAAGTTCAATATTGTTTACATTTGTTTTCTCTCACCCTCACTCCCAAGTGCATTCTGGTCCTCCCACTCATTAAACAGTCATGTACATAATTGTTCTCAATTTATGAAAATGCAAAGGAAGTTTCTGCATCTATTCTTTACAGAAACACCTACTAAAATCTTAAGATTTGTCCAACTCACAATTACAAGGTATCCCTCAATATGGTTACTCATCATCACTCTATTGAGCCTCAAGTTGGCATATCACTTCAGTAACATGAGAGAAAACATATATCTGCCCATCATTATCCCTGAGATGCAGTATGGTCCCACTGTATCGCCTATTTCAGACATGAAATATCAAGGATGGGCCTAAAATTAATCATTTTTTGCTCAGATGCAGAGTCCGGAGCTAGTCAAACAAAGCTCCATATAGCGTCCCAAGACCAAATAATGAATTCCACTCAGGCAAAAGTTCCTTGAGTGGGAATTAAATTATTTCATGTTTTGTCTCCTAAGGTATATTTTTTACAAGGACATAAAACAAAGATGATAAAACAACTTCCTCTGGACCAATGCTATCAGTCTGTCAGAGAATCTCTGGGTGTGCTATAGATATGGATTGGAAATCTGTAATACTAGAGAGAGAATTATTACCCAGAATTGTTCCATAGAGAACATTAGTAGAAACAGCTCAGGAAAACATTTTCCTGGGTGTCAGAGTTGTCAGATTTCTTCATTACATGGTCACTGAAACAAGAAAAAGGATGTTGTTTAGACTTGAATTTATCAACTCAGAAGCTGTTGTAGAAAATAGCCTTGTATTGAGAAGTGATGAGTTACTTCTGTTCAAGTAAAATCAAAGAATAAAAACACAGGTCTACAGCTAAGACTATTTTGAATAACCAAGTATTGAAAAGTTAAGATTCATAGTAAAATGGAATGGATGAAGGCACACAGAAAACCTTGAAAATGGGCTTTCTTCATATCAAAGGAGCTAACATGATCAGGAGCCTGTATTTCCCAACTAATTAAAACCTTGGACAAAGAGCTATCTGATCCACTGGAATATTTAAGGGAAAAGAAGTCTGAGGATAAGAAGGGTACTAAAAATGAGAAAATAATAGAAAAAAGAGCAGACTTCTATATGTTGGATGTCAAGTCAGGCAAAGTTTGCTGTGATAATGACCAAAAAATCAAGCTGAATTCAGCTTTCTGAAAGACAGCAGAGGGAAAACTTGCCCAGCCATATAAATAAATTATTATAGAACAGGGATACAAGAATACTAAAGCGGTAAAGAGTTGGTGTTGTCTAAAGCTAAATATACTCTGGTTAACTTCCAAGACTGACAATGTGGAAAAACCAATGAAAATCAGATGATGAGAATGCATATTTAAAACCAGAAATTGTCACAACTGCAGTGGAGAAAAAACGTATAGAACATAGGTCAGGCAGTGAGATAATTTCCTCAGAATTGGTACTGAATTTGTAAATCCCACAGCAAGTATTTTAGCAAGTCCTTCTGCATAATTGAAGAAAGCAAATGAGGTACCTATATTTAGGAAAGTGGTGTGAGCAATTTCAGGCTTCTCAGTCTAAACTCCAACACAGCATGCTGGAGAACAGATTTGGAAGGAAGGGATAAGTAAAAACTTAGAGGTAGCTGAGATGAAATGTAAGATCATTTGTTAAGGAGACTTCTTGATAGATTGACCTTGATAGACTGATACATAGCATTCTTTGATAGTCTTTGGCCAAACTAAGTGAAGCATATCTCATTTTTTTGGATTTCAGTAAATATTTTGATTTTTTTCAGTGAACACGTAAATATTAGTTAAGCCAATTAATACAGAAACCATAAGGACTACATTATAAACAGTATATGAAGTATTTTAATTATTTGTTCTTCATTTATATTATAGTCTGTTAAACAAGTGAGGAGGGGATGTTCAATCCTTGGAAAGAGCAGAGGCTTGTCCCATCTTTTGGAGGCAAATAGACATGTCTGAAGGACAACAGATTTGAGTCTGCCATGAGTGACAGGCTGAGGAAGTAGAGGGAAAATACAGTGCGCTTGGAGTTGGAGCTCAAGCAAAGAAACCCAAATGTTACTCTAAGGATGTGAGAGGATGGGCAGGTCTCAGAGGGGACAAAAGGAGTTTCCAGTCAGCTACAGATGACTGGGCAATTTGCTGCAATTCAGCAGTCATTGAGCTAACTGAGGGTAAACACAGAAGGGAAGAGCTTTCAGCAAGGGCCAAGTGGCCAGGAGGGAAATATCAATTATCCGTTTTTCACTACTCTATCTTGCCTAGCCACATAGCATTTTCTCTGTTTTGAAAGTTAATTATCCATATTCTAGTTCAAGCTGATTTTTTGAGTTCAAAATTTTGTGACCTTCTTGGGACAGTTTGTAACAAGGTCTTGTCTACCTTGTTTCAAAGCTGTATCTGTCTCAAGGTCCTATTGCTCTGGGGAAGAGAATGGCGTAAACAGTAAATGAAGATGGGTAGGCCTGAAGGGAGGGATATTTGGGGGAAAAGAGGTAACAAGTACAGTTCATCAGGAGCCATTGTTTACATTGGTGACCATAAAATACTGCAGTCCATGCTCATGAAATCTATCCCTGGCACAGCACTGAAAGCAGCATCAAGGCAGGGAATGCCGAAGTATCATATAAAGAGGAAGACATAATTAAAGGAATAGAAAGTAATGAAACAGTGTAAAATTAACTAGCAATATCAGTTCTGAAATCATAGGAAAAGCAACAATAACTTGGAAGCTCTCCATGTAGAAAGAACATAGAAGGATGTGAACTCAAGAATAACTCAGTAACCCATGTGATGTGGGTAATGTAAAAGTGACTCTACCACGTTTTAGGAGAGAGGTTTATAGCAGAACTGGAAAACTGCTGATATTCACCCATTGAAAATGGCATTGCTAAACCCTTGCCTACAATACCTAGAACTTGTCGGATTCCCTACATTAAAGAAAGATGAGGTCAAACCAGAAGAGACACAGAAAAATATAGGACTTAGTTTCCATACTTTGTGAGAAAAATCTAAGCAAGCATGGCAAATTGAAGCCTGAGAGGTCAATTTATTTCTTCCTATAAATATATAAGGCAAGAAAATAATAAGCATTAAAAAAACAAATTAAGGTAAAAGATAAATCAGAAGTAAGAGTTATGTCTAGAATGTTCCCACTAAGACATTTATGGAAATTAGAAGGGTTCTAACAGTCAGAGAAAAAAAATGGAGCTTGTCTTCCATTAAACTCTTTCAACATCTTCCTAATCTGACTCTAGGAGATAACAGGGAATTATGCAGCAGGAGCTAAATTATATCTACCCCAAAGTCTGAGTGGAGCAAAAGTATTTGGGATTTGTTTGTGTTGGTATTTTTTCCCCAAACTATCAACACTACTAAAGAAAAATGCTAAATAAAAAGAATATAAGTGATGATGAAAATGATTATTTGGAAAAGAAATGTAATTAATTTTCATACCTCTCTATTCTCAGGTGCTTTCCCAAGTGTTTGCTTTAATGAGAAGCCTAAGATTTTTATCCAGGTCTGACCAAACATGTTACATTTCAGGTCTAATAGCAAGTGCAATTATAAAAATCTGTAGTTTGACACTGATTTCAAGTTCTTGATCAGCAGAACTAACATTCCCATGGTCATGTCCTCCAAAGGCAAGGCACATTCTTCATCTGGGTTTTGACTGGCACAAACAGCTAGATATATACTTAAAAAATAAACAGTTATCAAAAATCAGTGCTGATACTGCCTGCATGAGGGGATGAGGAAGAGATTTAACTACATGAACCAGATGATTGTCATGTTGCTTAATCAACTACTAGAAAGTCCTGAGCTATTGTGAAGATGGAAATCTAAAAGAAACTATCCCAAATTGCCAAGACTGCTATTTAGTGCCTGAAAAAGAGATGATTAGCAACTATCTAGGGCACGTCTGCATTTCATCACACTTAAAAATATAACTCATAAATTCTGCTTACAACATCGTGACCTAACAATATTTGATAAAAAATGGTGTGTTATCATCTTTGGACTGTCAAACCTGAATCTGCAGCATCAAATAGTACCACAAGCTTCATCTAAATTATGAATTGCACAACAAACTGTGATTGATTCCTTAATTTCCATTTTAATGGCACTACAAATGGCAATATTTACACCCTTTTTGGCATTGCACCTCATTTTGGCACCACAGAGGCTGATAAATAGTATTTTAGATCCATTACCAGGAACATAGATTGTTTACAATTTACTTAATCTTGACAGTTTAGATTTACATTAGCTGGATAGCAAAAAAAAAAAAATCTAAAATCTAATATTTGTTTTCTTTAGTAGTTCCATCTCCAGACTTGTACTTGGATTACAAAACTAAATGATAAAAGGAGAAAAAGTAGATTAAATCTGTTGGGAACAATCCTATTGTTTGCTGCATCAGGAAAAACACTGAATCCTTCATTAATACATATAGTAGCAGAGAACAACGATTTTTTATTGTTAATGTGTAATTCTGATGTTTATTTTTACTACATTGTGGAGACTGAGGATCCAAAAGGGTTATGGGAACACAGAATAAAAGGCCAACAACACATAAAAGGCCAGTTTTTTTATTAGTGAGGTTGACTTTGATCTAAGTTTTCAAGATAGCTCTTTTACAAAGTCAGCGAGTAAATGACATAATATACAAGCCAAATGGATAAAGAACTGATCAAAATATGTTCCTTTTGATTTTAGTAGTAAATAATAAATAAATAAGAAGCCCATTCTTTTAATCTATTTCTCTTCTACAGCATTTACTTTTCAACACTTTATTCCTCATTTTTGAGATGCGAATATATCAGCTATATATCAATCAGCCTGCTTTTTTATTAATTTCACTCTGCTGTGACTTATCTAGAACTTTTATGCATGTTTAACACTGAATTATCACTACAGAATCAGCAGATTTAAAGAATCCCTTACATGATAAGATATTGCAAGTAGATGACTGATGAATAAACATTGACTCATAGGTTACTCTTATGAGGGCTAAGTTAAGATGAGGTTAGTGCAGTGCAGTTAGGGGTTGAAGACAAAGACACATGCATTCAGCTAATACCTGCTAAAAACAATTCTAAGACTGTTGTCTTAGAAACGGCTGAAACATGGGCCCCTGGTCTTTGGAGATTCTCCTGAAAAGCATTACTATACACCTTTCCTGTTCTGTAATTCCTTCCATGTCATCTATTGTTAGCTAAGACATTGGGCAAGGTGGACCTTTACTTGGATTTATCACAGCCACTCTTCTGATATATTTTTATATTAAAAGCCAAATGATGCATCAGACATTGTCACTGGTGAAAAAGGGAGGGTTCAAAGGCAAGGACTCTTCCAAGGGTGTTCCTTGTAAAACAAAGAACCGACCCTACCACAGCCACCTGTGCTATTCCAAGAGCTGGTTTAATATTACTTCTGCTGTGGGCATTCAAGCTTAGGAAGCAGCTAAGCACAATACTAAAGAACATTATTCACATAACAGAAAAAAATGTAAGGCCTCTATTTCTTTATTCTAATCACTCCCATTACTATGAAGATTCAATAGTTTAAAGGCTAATCAAATGGAAGTGAAACCCTTCTAGGTTAATATTCTTGCTTTTTTGTCCATTTTTCTTTTCTAAATTACCCTCCCTAAAAGCTGTCTGTAGACTGGTCATCCCTCAGTGAAAGACTCTGTGTGTCATGAGTTTCATGGTTAATGTCCTTTTTTTTCCCCTTTATTTTCTTTTTAGAGAAGATGACCACAGGTAACTAATGCTTCTCAAAAGAATAATTTCCCAACATTTCTTCATTGAAATTATCAGTTTTATTTTACACTTTAAAATATCCTTAACTTAAAATCACAACAGAGAAAAGATATTCCAACAGTTGCTTCTTCACATAAACTTTTAGTAAGAGTTCCCGAACCCATTAGGAAATTTGAGTTTTCAAATAAAGGCAGTTCTAGCTACAGTATGAAAAGCCCTTGCATATCTTTGACTACTGGCCAAAGATATACCTTCAGATTTATTGAACAGCCAGTAGCACGTAAGATTTTCAATAGTGGTGCATGATCCAAATTTAATAAAAAAAATAAAAATCTGCCTGTTACCTGGAACCAGTGTACTATACATAAGGCATTCAAAATGGGCAACAGTAATAACTTGTAGCAGGCTTCTATGCTGAAAGCACTGCACAGATACCTATTAATCTTCATAACACCTAGCAGGCAAGAGGGCAAATACAGTTATCACCATTTGACAGATAACATGAGAAAAATTGAGTCCCAGCTTGCTGTAGACTGTGCAATGAGCAACAACTGCAGTGGGTATAGACTAAGGACTAGAAGATCCATGTGTTCTATTGTGCCAAATAGCAAACCCATAAAACAGATAATTAGCAATCAGGCTGTAATAGTACTGATGGTGAGGGGTTCTGCCTATGTTATAACCAGACTTTCTCATATTATTAACTGCTACAGCATTGCCTGGGGAGCCTTTCATAACAGACTTTAGCTAGTAAAGTGTTTGGGAATACCTGTAAACTGATATGGAATCTTTTAGAGGACACACTGCCTGATGCCTGCCTCCATCAACCCTGTTATTTTCTCATGCAAAATAAACATGTGCTTTACCAGTAGGGTTGATCAATCCTAAACAAGCATGCCTTACAATTTTTAACCTGTCCTCTCAAATCATGGTATGTTACCAAAGCTGAGATGACTGGATTAGTGGACTGCCAAAAAGCACAGCCTGCCAGCAATTGGGCAGCTGAACTCAGCAGCATGTTTTCAGTTATTTGGCTGAATATTTCAGTGAATATTGCTTTCCCTCTCCTGGCTACTGCTGACTTGGGACTTGTATAGCTTTGTGTGGAAGAATACACACTGCTATGCCCTATTATCACTACCAAAGAATGGCTTTAGAGATGTCCCCCCACCATAGAGAGTAAATTTATTTAAAAAAAAAAAAAGAGTTTTTTTACAAATCTTCCTCTGTAAAAGTAATCAGAGGGAAAAATCCCACTTTCTGAAAGTGGGGATATTACCAGTTCTCTCAAGCTCATCAATGTAGAAAAGAAGAAAATGAGCAGATTTACATGATGCTTTCACAGCCCAGCTCAATTCCTTGTGAAGAGCACTACACCTTCCTGGCCTGGCTGCCCTGCTAATAGTAAGGGAGAGAGGAATAGTGAGGGAGAATAGAACGACAACATTCTAAAAATTGGAATTGCCTATTAATTTATTAATCCTATAAAAGCTGTCATCTTTTCTGTCTCCGTGGACAGATAGGACTTGGTCTAGGTTCTCATTTTTATGGTTGTTTTTAAAACATCACTTGCGTCTAGAGTAGATTTCCCAAACACTTGTTTTGTCTAAATTCATTACTAGGAATGTGGTGCTGTTCTCTATGTGTTGACATAAATGCGTATAAAGTTTGAAGTATCCATTCAGAACAGTTGGCTTTATTGCTTCGTCTTTGCTAAATGTTATCTAGGTACTCTGAAGTATTAGATAGTACTAGAATAGATAGAAGACCTTGGCAGGTTTGCCACAATTATTTATCACTTAAGTACACAACAGTACCTTAAATTTGCCTGCTTTCAGCATATTCACATTTATGGTATTTGTAAAATACTATCATTCAACTGGAAATAGGACTTTATTGCTTGGAACAGACAAAATTTACTTCATATGAAACACAATAATTTTTTCAAATCTGTGAATGTCTGATTTTCTGTCATTTTTCTTTTTTTTTTTATGAGCAAGACATAACAGTGTTATTGTTAGGGAATAAAATTAGGAAGTTGTGTGCTGGGCAACATACTTCTTAGGTGATATATTAGAAATTGTCAGGTTTTGGTTTCAAAATCATGTTACTCTGTCTTTTCCTGTGTTTAAAAACTAGCAGCCAGTAGCAGCACCACAGACTGGCTGTTGCTTGCAATATACAACAAGAAGTCATACATAGAGCGCTGTATAACCGGACCTTGAAACCTGGCCAAGCTCCCATATGAAAACTTCAATGACTGGTCATTGGTAGAGAGCTCAGAGGGTTGTGATTAGTGGCACAGAATCCAGCTGGAAGTCTGTAACAAGTGGTGTTCCCTAAGGGTCAATACTGGGTCCAGTCCTCTTCAATATATTCATCAATGACCTGGATGAAGGGATGGAATGTACCCTCAGCAGGTTTGCTGATGACACAAAACTAGGAGGGGTGGCTGACACCCCAGAATGCTGTGCCACCATACAGAGAGACCTGGACAGGCTGGAGAGTTGGGCTGGGAGAAACCTAATAAAATTTAACAAGGGCAAGTGTAGGGTGCTGCACCTGGGGAGAAATAACCCCCTGCACCAGTACAGATTGGGGGCTGACCTGCTGGAGAGCAACTCTGAGGAGAAAGACCTAGGAGTTTTGTGGGCAACAGGATGACCAGGAACCACTAATGTGCCCTTGCAGCCAAGAAGGCCAATGGCATCCTGGGGTGCATCAAGAAGAGTGTGGCCAGCAGGTCGAGGGAGGTCATCTTGCCCCTCTACTCTGCCCTGGTGAGGCCCCATCTGGAGGGTCCAGTTCTAGGCTCCCCAGTTGAAGAAGTACAAGGAACTGCTGGAGAGGGTACAGCAAAGAGCCACAAAGATTGATTAAGGGCCTGGAGCATCTCTCCTATGAGGAAAGGCTGAGGGACTTGGGTCTTTTTAGTGTGGAGAAGAGAAGACTTAGGGGGTATCTGATCAATGCTTACAAATACTTCAAGGGAAGGTGTCAGGAGGATGGGGCTGGTCTTTTCTCAGTGGTGTCCAGTGACAGGACAAGAGAAAATGGGCACAAACCTGAGTCTGAGAAGTTCCACCTAAACATGAGGAGGAAATTCTTTACTGTGAGAGTGGTGGAGCACTGGAACAGGCTGCCCAGAGAGGTGGTGGATTCTCCTTCTCTGGAGACATTCAAAACCTGCCTGGATAAGTTCTTGTGCAACATGGTCTAGGTAGACCCGCTCTGGCGGGGGGTTGAACTAGATGATCTGCAGAGGTACCTTCCAACCCATATGATTCTATGATTCTATGATCCTATATCTCAGTCAATAGTTCACACCCATGACAAATACTGATGTTCAGTTTTGTTCTTCGAAGAAATCCTGAACAATAAATCCAAACTAGTAGTCTAAGCTCTAAATATTTGTTTATTTAGACTTTATCAAAGGAACCAGATCTGTTCTGCACTGAGGTATGGACAGCAACAGAGGGCAGAATTCAGCACAGGGGAGATTGTGCGCAGACAGGTTCTCACCCATGGCATAGCACAGACAGCAAAGAAGGGAGCAGAAGGGAGCCAGATCAGGCTCATTAGGGTTGGTTCTTCATTAGTTACTTGGCCACGCAGCATGTTGCATGGGGCACAAGTGAGGCAGGGACAAATATTGATGTATCTGGGGCCAAGCTGGACATGTTCCCCTTCCAGTCTTTGACCCCCATCAGGGCAAATGCACACAAAGATTAAATACCAAATCTCTCATGTGTCTGATTTTCAGAAAGGTCAATATCCCTTGCCCTATTGAGTCCTCTAACCTTTGTGGAGACCTGAGATGCAGAGAGGACTTATTCCTTTTTCCTGCAGCCTGTCATGGTTTTGAACAAATTGACCAACCAGAACAGATGGCCCCTCCCTCCCCCCTGCAAGGAAAAGAGAGGAAAGGGAAAGGAAAAAAATTTATAAGTTTAGAAAAAATTAAAATACTTTAATGGAAATATAAATAAATAATGAAATAAAAGCCCCGTGACTTGCCTCCTTGCTTCTTTGATTATTATTGTCAAGAATTGCTTCAAAGGGAGGTTTTTCCTTAGCTCTAGAACAGCTCTTTTCCTTGGTTTTGTTGCATGTAAACTTCAAGCTTCTAGTACGTACTAGTACATACTAGTAGTGGTGTATGATTCATGTATGGACCCTTACGTCTACTTGTTTCCATTTGAGACAGTACCCTGAACTATTTAGTACATCTTTGCACTAAACAATTTGTCTAAAGTAAATTCTTTTGGGGACCAGTTTTGGGAACTGGAGCTCTCCATATGTTTTCTTTCTGCTTGCAACTACCTGCTGAGGGCAGCAGCCCTGCCCACCTCAAGGATGCTGTGCTAGTGGGACAGGCAGATGGCTGACATCTGTAGGCAGTTGGCATGGGGGGACAGCAAGAGGAGGGTGGTAGCATTCCTGTCTGCTGTCCTGTGGATCAAGTAGCTGCACAGAGTAACAGAAAAAGGATGCCATCCAGGTAAAAAAAGGAGATAGTAACATCTAGGATCTCTTACCTGCCTAGTTCTGAGCACCCTTTCAGTTCTGAGACTGAGAAGGGTGAAGAAGGGATATAGATCCCTGTGGATCTAATTAGTAAGGGTGTACATGTCAAAAGGTAGTTAAAATCAGCATAAACATATTTTCCTTTTCAATTTCTTATATTAAGACATATTCCTTAAGCAATGAAAACTGTCATCTTCTACAATTTGTGGAAATGCATTACAAAAATTAATCTGCCTGTGGGAAAAACTCTCTGCCATTGATTTTTTTTTTTTTGCTTTGACTCTTAGCGACTATGGCTGATTTAAAAAATCAAAAATAAAAACTCCTCATGATAATCTCAGCAAAAGCATATGAAACGAGTACCTCTGTAATTTGGACAGACACTCAACACACGCCTTGCTCATTCCATCGTTGTAATTCAGTGAATGTCATATGGAAAGTCAGTAGAAATGAGCTTTTCTCTTTTTTGGACTAATTTCTGTCTTGGTAGCTGGGTTCCCTGTTTCTTCATCAAACTCCTGAAGTAACCAGATAACTTGCTTCTTATTGCATGTCATGGCATGGTGAGAGTTCCCACTGGGCCTACCAAACTCTGATTTAAAATTTAGAAATTCTCTCTTGTTTACCCATTATTTACATTGTAAAGTGTGTGACAAAGCTAGAAAGTCCCAGAGGGGAATGTCATCTCTCCTTTTAGTTTGCATATGTTCTCACAGATCTTGTGAGTCTCTGGGATTTTAGTTTCACTGTATAATCCAAGGCAAATAAAAAAAAATAAATTGAAAAATATAAAAGAAAATTAAAAAAAAGAAAGGGAAACAGAGAAATCTCATTGTGTCTGTGACTCTTAAGAACAACCTTACCTTGCCTCTTGTATAGCATTTTTGATCTTCAGTGACACCATGTAGACACATCAGATGTTGGATGAGCCCTCTTCCAAAGGACCAGAAAAGGCCCTTTACAGGAAAATAAGTAATGCTGGGGGTGTTTGCACAAGTACCAGAACAAAGAATTAAAATAGTCTCTATTGGCTCTCTTCTGCACTTTGACACATTAACAATACTGGAACTAACTCATTAGAATAATGACTATGTGGAGTTTCAGATCTTCATTTCCCCCCTTCCCCACTTAATTTTATGATGAGTGAGACCAAAGTGACAATAATGGAGACAGAAAGGAAGAACTGTTATGGCACGGTTAACAGCAGCAAAGCTCGTGTCCTACTGCTTCATCCATACGGTTCAGGGTTGAAATGTAGGAATCACATTTCTAACATAGTTGAGTATATTCTATCTTTCTTCCTCTGTGTTTAGGTGTCCAGAAAACCCTGCTGATCAGTTCCTGGTTAGAAAGTTTTTTCTTATGGGAACTTATTCACTTTGAAGATAGTTTTCAGGTCACAAACAAGAATTTAAATAGCATTCAGGTATAGGAATATAAAGGATGCTGAGGTGAGAAGCTCATGGGGCTTTCTACCAGAGAAATATATGTCTTGGGAGTTTTGCACAAGACAGTAATTGGTCCTACACCATTCACTATTTCTATTGCTGGTCTGGAGTCATACAGAAAATAATTGCTGCTACTTTGTACTGATGCTGCACACCACTGGGGGAATGATCTTTAATGGTGAAGAAAGGAAGACTCACATGGAACAATGTGAATCATTTAGCAAGATGTACCCCTGAAACTAAACTTTTTTAACATGGAAGAAATTAGAGATCCTTTACGCAACTTAGTGTTTCATATTTGCTTCTTAATTTTACGTGACTAACTTTTGCATTGAAAAAATTGTTTCTTTCAACTAGAAATTCTTCATGAACTTGGTCCAATTTCTCCAAAGATTTTTAGCCAAACAAATGTATTTAAGGGAATGGTGTTTCTGCCATTCCTTTTTATCCACTAGCTTAAGCGTTTACTCACTGCATGAAAGACCAGGGATCAAGCTTTTCTGCTGATGAGATCTGAACTCACATCTGCCACACACCTATAACTCACTATCAGCCTGTTATAGCTGCCATGTTCAATGTAAACTATTTAAAATTCATTGAACCACCATGTGAAGGAGTGAATTATTTCACTACCTAGTTTGGTCTGCTGGCCACTCTCACAGGATGTAGGACATTTTCATTCCAGTCCCTACTCCAGTGAGTCTTTTAATATTAATATGAAACAGCATATGACCAACAAGACAGAGGCAGGACACTTCACTGTAGAATTATGGTATTTATACCAGCATGGTATACATTTAGGAAAGCTTACTGAGATATATTGGCTCAAATCTGCTCAAGTAAAACACAGAAATGAACATGAGCCTTAGGTCTTCCTGAGGATTTTGCTAACCCCTAGAAATTGGATAGAAGAAGATCAATGGCTAAACTATCATTAATTCTAGCTCTTCATTTCATTGCTTGTCCTGACGTGTCTGAAAATCAAATATTCTGTACATGTTCGATGTAATGCCTCAGTAAACACATGACTATTTTTCACTTTTTTTTTCTGTTTTGGCAAAGACAAAACAAACCAAAGTATAAAATTTCTTTGAACTAAATGAATTTTCATTTATTATTTTATTCAGCCAGTGAAGAGAAAATAACTACTCATTGATCTTTAATTGCATCCATTTTAGGGGGAAAAGATCCTTAGCACTGTGTTCAATTGTCACCTAAAAACTTTATCAAGCCTTTAATGTGCATTTGCTGAAGTCTGAATAATTGCATTGGTGGTGACTGAAAGCTTATTATGTGATTTTAATTACTGAGAGGGCAATCAATCTCTGTTCCCTGCAGCTATTACTGTGCCCATTTCCTTCATTTTCTTTTTGGGTAAAGGAAAATTGACTGGATTAAGTTTTTCCTCTAATGGTAAAAATATATATATTTAATTTTAGTGTTTAATTCTAGTTGCCTTACATAAGCAAGAAGACCATCTAAGAGCTGTGCATTTCATAATATCAGTATAGTGAATAACATTTGGCAGTAGCCCTGTATTTGCTTTTCAAAGTTTGGTTTGAGTAAGCAGGTTCGTTAGCAGAATGGCTTGTTGCATAGTTAGGTTTTGGAACTACAGTCTAATATCCAAAACAAGTTGTCTAATATGGCCTGTCTGGGCAGGGGGAGATGAGGAGATAAAATGTTTTTCAGTTTTAGATTATGGAAAGTTTATCCCCATTGGCATTTAGTCACCTGCAGCTGAGGATTTCTACAAGTAAAGGATGGGAAGGCTGGAAGTCTTCAGAAACCTCTGTGGCAAAGTGATATGTGCAGTTCAATTCTAAAATATGTATCTTGAAACTGAAAAAAAGTCTTTGATTTTTCTTTCAGTCCTACTTCGAGTCATTCTGCTATAAATTAGGCTTAAATGAGAATGCAAGACAACCCAATTCATTCACTATATTATACCCTTGCTGCCACTTATTCTGTCACACACTTATTCTGCAACCACTTTCACAAGTACCCAACTAAATTCAATGTGACCAGTCTTGCTGAAATTCAAAATTTTTGTAATCCTTTGCTAAATCAAGATTAAAGGGTCCTGCAACTCCCTTTGCAGTATTATCTCTCTGCCTTGGAATAACATATCTGCATCTTTTGTCTAAGATGATTTCTGGTAGGTATTTGACATGTTCATTTTTCTTAAGATCATATAACATTTGGACCTACCAACCAATTAATTTAATCTGAGTGAGTTTCACTGTTCCCACTGTAGTTAATAAGGGAGAGTAACAGTTAAAAACAAAGTCTTCGCTTGGACACTTTCTCTTGGCTCTGATTATAAAGAGGATCTAGGTGATTTGCTTAGACCTTTAAATAACTAATACTAGTTGAGCTGAACTCCATATGGCATTTAAATGAATTAAGCCTATCTCTGATCAATATTAGGGTTTGGAAGTCATTGCTGTTTTTCAGGTTTGATGATCTCGCTATTTTTATATTTCTATATGTTCATGAAAATATTTCACTATTATCTGTCATAGCTGCACAAATAATTATATGCTGCACAAAACATTTAATATATGGAGAATAACAATTTGAACAATTCCAAATATCAAAACTTACTCTTTATATCCAGTGGATTATTTCTGTAGTAATGAATGACTAAATGATAGAATTAACTCAAAGATGTTTGATTTTTCTATACTGGGAATTCTCTATTGTCAAGTTTACATCATGCACCTGTCAGTTCAGTTATTTATAAAATAAACAAATAAAATCTGTTGAAAGATAAAAATAGATCAAAGGTCACTTTGGCTTAGGAGTCTCAGTAACATATAATCATCTTAGCTTCATCTCACTTTGATAAGCAGGACACTGCAAAGACCTATTAAAAGTTTTACAGAGCTTTGAAGTATTACACAAGTCAGACCTGGCATGAACCACAATCACTAAGATTCATTTCTTGTCAGTACTATTTTTCCTTTTCAAGGAATGACTACTTCAAAACCTGCCCACAGCAAAAGTTGTAGTTACTGAGGTTCATTTCTTGTGAGCAGCAGAACAGAAAAAAAATGGTAAAGAATTGAGATAAATGTGCAGAAAACTATTCTACGAATGCTGATCTTTCTGTATTAATGGACAATTTCTTTGAGGATATTACATATATTGTGCTGGAATACAATTTTTCATTTGTACTTTCACCGCCTGTAACTTCACAGTTCTTCCAGTTTCATCTCACTGAGTCTTCATTCTCAACTTTTCCAATGGAACTTATCTGAGAGCAAAAAAGGAGGAAAAAGAAAAGACACCTCAGGAAGAAAACAGCCTGCAAGAAAGTGGAGGAACATAATCTGAAAATATGATTCAAACTGTCACCATGATTAATATTTTTGGCCTCCTCTCATCTTCTACTGATCAAGACTCGTGTGCCTGTGGTCTTGGAGCCAGTCATATCACTTACTCAGTTCTATTTTACCTCAGGTCTTTTAGCCTTTTGCTCCTGTTTTTCTGAAGTTCTGTCTTGCTCTTTTTTACTCTTATCCTCTCCACTTTTCCCTTTTCTTCACCTACAGGCCATCTCGGTGAGTTTGTTTTTCAGCACCATTCACCTGAGAGACAAAGGTGGCTTGGGTTAGCCACTTGCTATCACCAAAGGCTTTCTGCTCAGCCTGGTGATCCTTTCCTTATGCACAAAAGCCACACCATCCTCTCCAGGCCCCATTTCTGCAGAAACCTGAGTCATCAACCAAAATCAACTCAACTAAAGACATCAACTCAAGACTAAACACAAAGCTGAACAGAGGCTTTGGGGGGTTAAATCTAATTTTCCTGATTTTTATCCAATTATTCTAGTTCTACTTTGGTAAATAAGGAAGGTGATAGAGAAAAAAAGATTCCGATAAAGTGTAACAGTTTTACGGATCTGGTCTAAATATACAACCCCAATCAGGTTTCAACAACAAAAGCAAAGTTGCAAAAAGCAAAGTAGGCACAAGCCTACTCTGAGAACAGCTCAAGAAGATAGAATAGCTTGGCTGAAGGAATTTTTCCTAATTTCAACTTTTAAAGCATGAAACTCACCAAATTGCCAGTCTATACTCATATTTTAAATCCATCAGCTGCTGTACCCTTGTGCAATTTCTGATCAAGCATGTTAAAAATGTGGGTGATCAAACAATTTCATCTACTTGCATCCACAATTAGCACATTAGGAATTAATATCCTAAAAATATTCAACCTATAGCCAGATGGAAACATCAATCAGAATGCAATATTATTGCCAATCACTACAATATTTACAGGGGACTAGTTAAAAAATTGAACAACAACAACGTAAAGGACAGAAACGATGATAAAAATAAACTTCTCTTGGTGCTATGTGCTTCATACAATCAATTTTTATTTTGTCTCTAGGGGATTTTCTTCTTGACAAATCTGAAATCTAGCAAGTACTAAGGTTATGTTCTACAGCTGAATCAGTTATTGGCACCAATTCATCACAACTGCACACATCTGGCAGACTATTATATAGTTCATATAGTTTATTTACTTGCGAAGGTAGCTGAAAAACAAATTTCTACTTGAAGGGATTATCTACAGATGTTCCCTCTGATACAAAAAGTGTATGTGTTTCCCAGGAGCTATCTCATTACTTAAACAGGACTATACTGAAAGCTGTGCATCAAAATCTGAGTGCTCAGCACTAGACAGTCAGGTTACTCTGTCTGGAAAAAATGTTACCAGCTGTGCTGAATAAGGCTGCAACTGAATACTACCTAATAGAAGAAAGCAGGAATTTATTTTTCCTTTTTTATTGTTTTGGGTTTTTTTTGTTTGTTTGTTTTACTAGAAGTCCAGCCAAAATAAGTTTCTCAGATCACCCTGTATTAAAGAGCTTTCCTTGACACTAGAATAACAAATAACTGGAACAGTTCGATAATGTACTATTTTCCTTGTGTTCGAGGAAGATAATCTGTTCTGTGAAATCATGACACAGTTCATACAACACATCCATCTCTCCCCATAATTCTGTGGCTGAGTTGATACACCAAACAGCACCAGCTGGCATACTCTGTCAGGGTGGGAGCCAGCAGAAGATGACCCTATTGCCTGCAGTGACATTTCTGTCTTAGGAAGAAAAATTTAGGGTCAGGATCCCATCTGAATAGTTCATGTCTTGACTCTCAGTGTGGCTTCATAATGGCATGGATGAAGGGAAGCAGAGGACCTGTTTTGCAGCCCTCCTCTAATAACTGTCAAAATCCTTGCCCAGTTAATGGAGAAAAAGTTTAGCTGCAGAAGGCCCAGTTTTCCTTATAGATGTGGTGCTTAAGGACATGGTTTAGTAGTGCACTTGGCAGTGTTAGGTTTATGGTTGGAGTCGATGATATTAAAGGTCTTTTCCAGCCAAAATAATTCTATGAAAAAGGTCTCTCTACTCCAGTGAGTAACATGACTGAAGAGCAAAAGTCCTTTAGATTAGATTTGCAAACTGCTACTCTCACTGAGCGTATAAGTGACTCAAATGAAAATCCCGGAATTGTCAGAGTTGGAAGGGATCTCTAGAGATCATCTAGTCCAACTCCCCTGCTAAAGCAGGAACGCCTAGAGCACATCGTTCAGGATGGCATCCAGGCGGGTCTTGAAGATCTCCAGAGAAAAGGACTCCACGACCTCCCTGGGCAGCCTGTTCCAGGGCTCTGTCACCCTCGCTGTAAAGAAGTTTTTCCTCATATTTGAATGGAACTTCCTATGTTCCAGCTTGTGCCTGTTAAATGTTAGATAGCTTCATCCACACAGTACTCACAAAGCTGTCTTTCAAAGGTAACTAGAAAACAGAAAAAGGGGTGATGGTAGGCCTTGAAAGACACATTGCTTGAAATCTCCCCAGAGAGAGAATCTCTTTAGTCAGTCTGAGGGGAACTGCATCCACATGTCTCCAATCCCACATGAGTAGCTTCATCTTAAAGGCATGGGATACACAAGGTAAGAGCAATCTTTCCCTGAATCCCTGAAGAGGCATCACCAGGCAGGAGGGATCATGCACCATGACAGCAAAAAGCAGAAGAGAGGACGAAGCCAGATTCCTTCCTGAGAGAAGTCTATGTGATTACTGGAACATTCATAATTGTTTTTCGAATCAATAAATTAATACAAAGTAGGAATAATCTTGGACAAAGTTAGGAAAAACCTCTCTGTCTACCCTGCCTTTTCACAGTTAGGTATTGAACTAACTTTGATTTACTTATTAGCTGACATCCCTCTTGCCTGACGTTACCATGCTTTTACATATACATCAGAAGATGAGAAAGAAACATCAGCCTGCAAAACCTGCCTGTCAGAAACAGTTCTGAGAGAAACTGCAGGAAAGTTGAAGAGCACCTGTGGTGTATCAAGGCTAGGGCAGAGGAAAGAAGCTAATAATGTTTTACTCCAAATTAATGCTGGTACCTCTGGCCAAAATAGATCAGAAGGGGGCCCCTTCTCTTTTAGCATGTTCCCCATCTTTTCACATTGAGTATGTAGCTCCATGCATTTTGGTTCTAAAAGAATACTCATGTTTTGATTTCTTTGTGTTTTCCATTCTAGGGTTATTCACTAGCTATTTGAGGCCAATATTTTTATAGCTGTATTTTTCCTTGTAGCAAAATTTACTCTGACAATTAAAATCTTTTAGAACTTAGAGATGGGGATATGACAGCACTTCACACTTTCTGGCTAAATTACAACTCATGAACAGTTAAAGTAATAATCCTTTAGATATGTGCAGGTATTTAGTGCCCACAATATAGAAGTTAAAACTATTTCACTTACTATACTATGGTATTCAGTTTTCTCTCTCATTTGGGTAGCTGAAATTACCGCCCACTCAACTTTCCTGTTCAGATAAATAACAATCCTGGTATCTACCACAGCTATTCACCGCTACAGTATTAATGGAGACCTGCAGAGAGATGAAAACTCGAGAAAAAATGTCTTTGTGGGAAGAAAAAACCCCCAAAAACAGAGTCCCAGTGGCCTTAAAGAGGATTAAAAAGTATTTATTAAACAAGAAGTTTTTGACCTGCTTTTATTCAGCATGACAGGACAGAAAAGAATTATAAGTTCCATCTGCTCTTGAATTACAGACCTGTATTACAGGCTCTGCTGTCTTACAAAATGCAACATGTAGTCTTAGGGCAGTAGGGTTAAAAAAGCTGAACTAGTCACTTGTGCCTGAATGATTTCTGATGCATTATCTAGGCTTAAATGGTCCACTGCTGCATGTTTCCCTGGCCTTCTGCTTTTTCCTCAGAGGACAGTTACTTGGCAGAGTGGGGTGGAAATTATATAGATATTCTGGCAGCTGAAAAGAAGTAAACTTAAGGGTTAGAAAAATGAATCACAATGATGTTGTGGTGATATGTCCATTTGTTTCTGAATAGAACCCCACATGATAATGTAATTCCTAAAGGGAAGTCAGCAAATTGAAATTGCACAGAATATGTTAATATTCCAGTCTGAAGACAGCAAAGGTACATTTGAATGCACCCCAGCTACAGGTTAAATGACACAGAAAATCAAGTGACAATGTGTCTCAAGAGCTTCAAAGTCTGAATACGAATCCAAACTTTCACCAAACTCTTCAGTTTCATGCTCATTCAGCTCTTGGATGTTGTGAAACAAGTGCCCCTCAGGTAAAGTGTTTTTTCTCAGAAGGCTTTAAGATCTGCCTTTCTTTCCATCTTCATATGGTGGAAATACTGGCAAACCAAATCCAGCAGAGTGCTGTCACCTGTGTGGCTTCTTTAATGTGATGTTGGAGGGTCCTCGTGAAGGTTTGGAAACAAGTGCTCCAATCAATAGCTGAGTAAATCGGTAGATGGGTAAAACCAGTTTACCAGTAGTTGAGCACAATACTAAAGTGCCTTCAGTAATGATAAAACTAACTTTCTCTCTGTTGCTTATGTGAGAATTGCTTGGAAGCAAAGCATAGTGGGGTGGTGGTGGTGAGTTGACTGAATAGAGTATTTCACCCAACATGAATTAATGGATACCGTAATTTTTTACTATTTTGGCAAAGAAAAAGAAGAATTTGTTATTTCCGTTCAATTAGAATTGAAGTCTTCACTTTCTCTTCTCCATTTAAAAGCAAAACAGTCACATAGATAAGTATTATTGAATGGGCATTTAATACAATAGGATTTTTAAAACTTACAGAGTGATCAAAAGCACTGGTCAGGCATAGGCCCAGTGGAGTCCAGTACAAGCATGTTTGGGGGAAGGTAGTCTGTGAGAATTCAGAGAAGCTGCATGTGCTGTAAAACTGAGGTGAGGTGTTGCAGAATTGTGTGAATTCCTCACATAGTCTGAGCAAGGGCAGATATAGCATGGGATTTGAAGAAGGAGCAGTTAACAAAAGCAGTGCAGCTGTAAGGAAGAACTGAGACTAAGAGATAAGTGTTTTCAGTGGACTGATTACTTTATTACAGATGTTAATGTCTGTTAGAATAACCTGGTCACCCATTTTAGTATTTTCAGTGTGTGTGAAGACAGTGTCTTATTACATAGTCTTATAACACTATGACAAATGACTGCTTTCTTCATCTTATGTGTTGCTGTTTGCTTACTTAACACAAAAAGCAGCTTCTTTAATTTGTTAAAATATACACCATCTAAGTCATTTATTTTATCACCCATTCCAAACTGTAAAACCTCTAAAGTATCTGAAGTATCACTGTCTAGTCAGGTACCCCGTATGTCATGCCTGCCTATTGACTCTCACATGGTACTCCCATGTGAAGTTTTTAGAAAGAAGAATTCCTCTGCTGAGATGTTGGTATGAGACAGATGATCACACAGATGACCAGGGCTGGAAAATAATTCTCAGTTTTCTCAGTTCATCTTTACCATCTGAATGCAATTCCTCTTCCTAAGCCTCTTCTGTTTTCCTTTCATTCTTCAGTTTTATCTGACATGAGCAGTATGATTATGTATATTTATGTACATATTTAAATCTCAGTGAAGACATGGGACCCTCTCCACCAGCTGAAGTGGGCATTGGATCAGGATTCACATGGGTCAGCATAAAATCACCAAGGGATCCTTTACTTCTATGCAAACTCCTACCTCATGATCTGCCAATGGAAGTGAAGAATAGCACTTATGTTGTAAAGCTCTCTGGGCAAAGAAGATTAAATACTTCTGTTTATTGTTAACGAGAAGGGTACATCTAATCCATCATAAATACCATGGAGCAGACATCCTTACAATACTCTTAGTTGGCAACCTTTCCCCTCTATTTCAAAGATTTCTTGAACGACCCTATAACAAAGCAGAGCTGGAAAATCCCTGAAGTTGCTAGTGCTGCTGGAAAGGCTCTGGAGCTGACTGGTGGCCTGACCACAGTGTCTGTGTGTAAAACTGTCCATCCTGCCATAGACTGACTGCTATAGGAACCACACCTGTTAAGCCATAAGCATTTCTATTCTTTCTTGTTTTCAAGTTGCTCCTTAGTCTCCAGACAGTTGCAGTTTTTTGCTCCTGGGAGTGCATATTGCTCCCTGTTAACTATAAAATTGGTCTGAACTGCTGCCCTGAAAGAATGGGCAGTCTAAACAAATAAAAAGGAGGTAAGGTGCCTGACCAGAAATCACCCACAAGGCTGGTGACAGGATCAGGTGTCCCAACCCTGCACCACTGCCCGGAACATTATACTATTCTGCCTTTCGTCATTAGTGCTCCCAAATCCTCGTTGCTTCAAAGGAAATGCTGTTCATCTAACAAATGCAGGCTGCACAGCCTTTAGTGCCTTTACATACACTTCCCTCTAGTGTTAAAAAGGAGCAGCTCAGCATGCTTCCCGGAGCAGTTAGCTTGCCTTTGATTGTTACACTTCCTGCGAACCTCAAATTTCTCTCTGCAGTGAAATAACATCAAAATAAATAGTGCTTTAAGTATCGCAAGGATAACAAAAACAAAAAAAAAAAAAACAAAAAAAAAAAAAGAAAGATCCTATCATTTACTGTCTTTCCAGAGAGATTGCAAGTCATGAGAAGAATCACAAAGTCAAGGTAAAAGATTCAGAGCCATAACATATTCATTAAATTCTGTCAGGCATTTGTGCACTACAGCTGTGCGTTAATACTGGACCTGACTTTCAATCATCACCTAAGACAGCACTGCCGATATTAGGAGTATTCCTAAGGTAGAATATGTTTGTGTCTGAATATCAAGAAAGGTTGTACTGACAAGTAATGCCCTTCAGCATAATAACCTTGGCAAGCCAAATTTAGAGGACACATTTTGCAAGTCTCTTATTCTGGTCATGGTCAAAGAGGTCACTGAGTTTGTTAAGCCATATGCTGTCTTGGAATTTGAAATACTCTAGGGTAGGATAGAATAGGATAGGATAAAAGTGAAGTGAGAAATTCTTGCTAACTAAAGACTGAACTTTTAAAGATATTTGAATACTGTGAATAGATCACTTGAGCTAAAAGACATTCTGTTGGAAAACAGATAAATCTTTTCGTGGGTTAGGAAAATTCATTCAACAACAAGACCAAAAATTCCTCAATATAGTAAAAAAATATCTTTGTACCTGAACTGGGTGTCTGGTCACTTCCTGAAGCTATTTCTACTAGGAACATATCTCAATTAGCTAACATGACAAAGGTATCACCTTAGCTGCTCTAAACACTATTCTTTGTTCTGTCTTTTATGTTACCTGCATGGATGCACTTGTTGCAGCTTTAAGACTTCAGGTAGTCACATCCATATCCTCTATTTGGTTCACAGTTCAAATTGGGCAATGAAACATACAGGATCAGGTCCTAAGATTAGATGATCTTAGGAAAACTGAAATAGTCAACAACTAAATCTGAATCATCTGAAGAAAGCCTGGGTAACATTTGTTGGAGTAATAATTTGTTTTAAAAAAATAATCAGAGAAACTGAAGCTACTAGGATTGAATCAGTGAATAGTGTTAGCCATAAAAAGGAGGGAAAGGAGATGAAATATTTCTTTTCAAAGATTCCTGAGTTAATCATGTTGACATCAGCATGTGTCATGGTTTGATTTGTTGTTTGAATTCTGCAATCACAGAAAGCTGTTAAGAGAAAGAAGGCAGAGCTAGAAAGACTAAGCAGATACATTTCTATTTTTATGCATATTTATACATGAAAGTGGGAAGAAACTCATAGAGTAAGGGATATGGTGGTATCAGATGGAGGAAAATGGAGATGTTCCCTTCTCAGCCACTTCTAGGAATGCTGCTTAAAAAAGTCGCTGTCATTTCATAGTTCTCTCTCCTTATGCAAGTTGTGTGGCATTTTACTCCTTGAGTAATTATCCTCAGAGGCGCATCACTTCTAGTAAAACACTCAGCAGTACAACTCAAAGCAAATCTTAGTGACCCACTAAGAAAACTCCCGTTGGTAATTTTTCTGCAGAGCTGAAGTCTCAAATTTTAAGAGGTTTAGGGGTTAAGCAAAAACACTGTGTGGGATTCATCCATCTTCACTGAAGTCCTCTAACAGTTACATATCTGAGCCTTGCTAATTACCCTTGGTTCTGTGTAGTCAATAGAGTGAAAGAGCTTTCAGCAGGTGATTCGTGTGTCCTGGCTTCCTTATGAGGGCTGGGTAAAACGACCTTCTGGAGGTTAATATTTCTCTCCAGTGAATGTAAAAGGACCCAAGAGTAACAGACTCAGATATACAAGTCTTACTTGTGAGATGACTACTTGAGGGCAGATGAATCTTCCCATGAGCTCAGCAACGGCAGTGGCTGTTTTAGCCACATGAGAGTCTACTCAGAAAGGTAGTATCTCTACCAAGGTGGTTTTTGATGATGAGGGTTAGCTCCTAGAAAAAACTTGCTGTTTGTTACAGGTAGGTTTTGTGCGAAGGGACTAAACTATTGGGTTTTTTATCAATCTAAAAACCAGTTTGAATAGAAACAAAGATAGTAAAGATCTTCCCACAATACTCTATTTGTGATGTGTGTTAGAAAGCTTGTAATATATATTTTATTTTCTTATCTGTTCATCCAAACTGAGGAGCAGAGAGCATTGCCCTGTTAATCCAACTGCTATTCAGATTGATTGCAGATCTTCTTTTCCAGTCAACCATAAAAATTTTGGCCTTCACTGCAATGACCTGACTTTTACATGATGTATAATTTGTGAACTGCTGCACATAACTGCAATCATCAAAACTCAAAAATGTGTTTTACGCATCTCAGAAAAGCTGATTTTTAAAATCTTTTTATTTTTTTTAATTGCATTCAGGAGAGGTTCAGAGAAGCTAGATGTCAGTTTGTTTTTATCAAACTTGTTCAAATGATGTCTGCAGCTGCATTTTGCTTAAGACATCAGTATGCTAAAAGTGAGGGATGCTTCTGGGTAACAGGGTATAAAAGTAGGTCAATATGCAACGACATCCTCTCAGTGACACTTTTATGACTTAAAGCAATAGAGCACCCCAGGCTACTTGCATTTTGAATTCTAATATTGAATTTTCAAATCAAGATATGAAATTAATATATGATCCTTCAGTATCAGAAGTAGTAAGTTATTTTAATTTAAATCTGTCAATGGAAATTTCAATTCTAGGTAATATCTTTCCTAAAAGTTCAAAGGTAGTGGAATCACTGAATTGCCTTACTCCTCCTTTACTCTTAAGGGAAGTCCTTGCACCTTTGCATTGTACTGAATGGTGATGTCTCCACAACAACAAGAGATTTGAAAATTAGAAGTTTAACTATCTCTGCAAAAACTATCAGAAGTACATTTTTTGTGTAATTAATGAATAAGTTAATATTCATTAACTCATATGGATGTTGGAAAAGGAAATATAATGTTCCCAGTTGTTGAATCTGTTCCTAAAGCCTGCAATAGCTTCAGTAATACAAATGCTTAAAAGCTGGGGCCAATGGAGAACCAAATGGTTAAATTAATTACTTATTAAAGAATGATGAGTTTTATTTCACCTTTAATTTTCTATTTGCTAAAAATTTGCACTGCCATCTCTTCTCAGCACTTAAGGTTTATTTGGAAGCATTACTAAGGGATTAAGTTCTGAATTTGTTAACTGAAATTATTGATTTAAATTATATATTATGCTACCCAGGCCTGTTGGTATTGTTCTGTTTTCTGCCTGTGACCAAACTGTTTTACATGTTGGGTAATGAATAATGAATGACAAGCACAAGTCCAAGATTTTAATCACTAGCAGAAAATTAACACTTAAATGTTTGAGGGATTCATAGACATTTGCATCCAGTAGACTCTACTCACAGTGACATTTATGCACAATGGACCACATGTCCTCACAAAATGCCACAAACTTAGGGCAGCACCAGCTATTACAGGAAAACTGCAATCTCAGCTCTTCTCAGGGAAAACATGTTTCTTGACATTTCTAAGGAGTATTACTCTGCTTGGCCACTTCACCAACCTTTGGATCGTTTTGGACTATGAATGAAAACATCGGTCATGGAATATGATTCTTCTTCCTTTAAAACTCTCATTTGCAAGAGATTTTCTTGCACAGTAGAAGAAAACTAAGACCTCAGGAAAGAGCTGTTGTCATTTCCATGGTTATTTTTTACATTGCATCTGGGTCATTCAACTAGCATGATCTGTTTTCATTAATTATCTGTAGTACAGTAAGTCTTCCAGGCTTGAAATAGAGCATAATCCCACTGTGTTAGGCATAGCACAGACATAGAAGACAATGGTTTCACTGTAGAGCTTACAATATAAAGAGGAATGTAATTGCAAAAAAACCTCACCAAAGAATGATACAATCAGGCTAGCCAAAATGAAGTAACAAAGACTCTTAGGAGCTTAGGGAGCATAAAGTAACAGATTCATCAACTTTTGAGTTCTTCTGTGATCTACGGAACACTAATTTTGATTTTTATTTCCTATTTTAGAAAAAAAAAAAAAACAACTCAGAAATTCCATCATTAACAACCTTAAAACTTGAATGCCTACAAACTTTACTTTAAAAAAAAACAAAAAAAAACCAAACCCAAACCAAACAGGAGTTAACCATACTGCAGTATATAATGTGGTCTTTTTTTAAAAAGGAAAGGTACATCAGCTACGGAGCTATGGTCTCAGCTGGAACACTCTGTGCAGTGTGGACTGCACCATTTCTGGGCACCACAAACCACTTAAAGAGTCCACTGATGAGCAGTCAGAAAGAAAAAACTTCGAGAAAATATTTTTGGTAAAAGTTGATTGTTTAATTTTACACTGATAACAAGTCACAAGAAACTCATTTGAATTACACATTGGCTAACATACCACTGCCTCCTATAATGACCTCCCCAGACTGAGAAAGTACAACAACAAAAGGAATGCACAGAAAAAGAAGCAAGGAAGGCAGGAAGGGAGCAAGCTCTTTCTTTACAGAGGAGAAGAAATAGGCAAAACATTATGTTGTGAAATCCTAGTGGCTCAGCTTGCCTGCCTGAGGAATGCAGTAACAGGTTCTAGAGAAAAGTAGCCAGAATTAACCTTCCTAAAAATGCATTGAACTGTGATATGACAAGAGGTGAAAGTGAATAAAGATTGAAAAGCAAATGCTAAGAGAAAAGCAGTTTTTTTGTTTGCTGCCCATTGATGAGAACATACTCTGGTAAACTGAAACTCTGTGAAATCCAAATGTATTTCTCCTGTAGAATTGTGTATGTCTTATGCTGAATCGGACAGCAATAACTGATCAATAGTGCAAATGCAGCAAATCAAGTAATTAGGTTGTTAGCAAAGCTGAGTTTCTTTTGAAACTGGAAGAAGGGGGTCCATACGATCAGTCTGAACAGTGTAACATTTGAGGAGTGTCATCTGAGGCTGAACGACTTCTTGCCTGAAGTACTTGCTGAGGATGCTCTTGGGGGAAGAATTACAGAAAACAACGTGGGAAGGGAACTTGGGTGGTCACCTAATTTTCCCTCTGTCATGCCCAATAGCAAGGTCCACACTATCTCATGCCTCAGAGAGATTGGTTTAATCTGTTCTTTAAAAGCCTCAATAAACAGTGATTTCACAGCCTCCTTATATGGTCTATTGACTTCTTAACTTTCCTGCCTGTTAGAAGGTTTTGCTCAGTATCTATTCTAAACTTTCTTTGCTCCAGTTTAAGCTTCTCAGCCATTTCCCTGTCTCCAGTGTGCATGAGAAGTTTAATTGCTTCCTCTTTGCAAAAACCTTTAAATACTATCAGACTTAATGTTTCCCAAGTTTGTCCCTTCTCCATATTAAATAAATTTATCTCCTTCATTCTATGTTTTCATGATTTTTCTGATGATTTCCTCTGAAACTTGACTTACCTTTTCCATGTTTGTCTTGACCTGAAATACCCCACATGGACACAATACTTTAGTTGAGGTGTTATTTACTGCTTACTATAATAAAAGAAATATTAAATGGAATCTACACTATTTCCTACTTATATATCTTGCTAAAATTTTTTTCTTTATTTTTCCTGGAGGCCTGGGATTCTTTTCCTTTCTTGATTTTGTGACATTGATTATTCCTGCACATATCTAATATTTTCCACTTTTCCCTGTTGAGCACCTTCCTACTTTTTAAGAATATTTTTTTAATTTGTTGAGATATTTTTTAATTCTAGACCTTTCCTCCAGTGGGCCTGTGGTCCCTCACAGATTGAAGCTATCTGCAGATTTAATAGTGAAGTCTCAATTCCTGCATTCAAGACTTTAATGAAAATATTGAATGGACTCAGGACAGAGCTCCACGGAACTCTATTCAATATGAAAACTTTCCAGTCTGACAATTAACTATTGATAGGTGCTCTCTGATGACCAAAACAATACAAATTATCAGGATCTGGACAGTGTAGGAAGAATTATTTAGCAGATGCTGTGAGGAAGACACTAGTCCAAAATTTTAGAGACATGGGAATAAAGCTTTAACAAGAAACAACAGTTGTTATTTTATAATATTCTGGAATTTTCAATTTACATCTCTAAGCTGTCTTATTTGCATTACAGTTTAATGGCACTCTGAAATACAATGTCTGAAATGTTGCTAAACCACCTTGTTTTTTAAGCATTTGTACACTGTATATATGATAGGTTTTTTTGATTAATGACCCTTTTTTTGGTGGGTGTAGCTCTGCTGAAAACAATAGCCAATGGCTCTCCTGAAACTGAAACTGTTCTCTCTATCAGACCTATCTCCTGTACCATGGGCTGCAATTCCCAGAGGCCATTTAGAAGATTGCAAGAAGATTATGCACTAGGAACTGTACTTTTGGGAGAGAGTGATCTCTACGTAGCCACAGTCCTTAACCTAATTCTCTAACTCATACAGGAATTTCTCTGCTTTGTTACAGTTTGACAAACTGGAGGTCACAAAATAAATGGACACAAAAAAATGGAAGGACACAAAAATGGCAGACACTAAAAAGCCTGTCTGAAAGTCCTTCAGATTCAGTAGAGAACACTCAGCCCCAGAAGGCAGTACTTTCCCCAGAAGGCAGGTCTTTCCATAAGTCCCAAAGTTGAGTGCTCACAGGTGTCTCTGTCCTCCCCAATCTAACAGCACACTCAGTGTCAGAACTACGAACTTCAAAACTTTTATCAAGACACAGAGAAAAGGGAAAATGTAACTCAGACAACTGAATATTTTTGAGTGCGTATTATTCTTCTTTGAGGTTTTCCCCACCCCTAGGAGAGAGTATGGCTGAACAAAACTGATCAGGAGTCAGGCAAATCAAATTACAAGTCCTACTCAGTTGTTTCTCCTTTTCCTTCACATGGTTTCCCTCACTACCCCAGCTGACAAACAGATATCCTTCTTTACCCATCTGACACTACTCTTCTAAGATAAGACAGTAGTGTTGTCCCTACTACCAGATGGGGACGTAGACAGCTATCTGGAAATGGTCTTAGGTTGAAATGTTGAAAGTTGCAAAGCTCTTGCAAGGTGCTTGGAGCCCAGGCAGGAATTTGCTGGTCAGAAGTGCTTGAGCAGTCTGTGGGAAAAGTCCAGCATGTCCAAATAGGGTTGACAAGACCCTATTATATTGAATAATGTATCTTAGAAGCTGCCTAAGATAACAATTAGGAAATGCTAAAGAGAAAAATTTATCTAAATTCCAACTCTGTACAACTTACCTTCTCCAGGCTTGGAGTAAGGAGTCTCCCTCCAAACTAACTAAAGTATCTATGACAGAACAGTATTTTGGATCTGGAGTTCTTTCAAGAGATGATCTCCTCCTCCAGTTAAGAACAGGCAGACAAGATTTTGATGCTCTTCTCAACCAAAGGATCCCAGTGGCTTGGGATGAGCACCTTCCAGAGCAGGACTTGGAAAATTTAGTAAGTGAAATCTGCACTTTTGAGGGTGTACGTAGATGTTTTCTGGCTCACATTCTTAAAGTAATAATGAGGATTAAAGACCTTTATATTAGTGTTAGTGACACTGATGTGACTTAGTGTTTCTGGGCATATGTGATTAGCCTAATGTCATACGGCATAACCTGGAAAGGCTTGGTGTGAGTTTGTAAAATGGTCCACAGTTGCAACAGTCCACCATCCTGACTAATATTAGTGAATATCAGACAGCTCTTTCTGGGAACATTGCAAGAGCCATCACATACACAGCAGCTCACAAGTCAGCAGTGTAGCTCCACGGGATGCCTACTGCCAGTCTGTACAGCACCAAGCTTTCCTCCAGGGCTGGAGACAACTGGAGGAATTTCACAGCCCTTGTTTCATACAATTGCTTTCTGTTAATGTGGTTGGTTTGCTTCCAGATGCTTTCCAGTATAAGACTTATTCACTAAATAAAAAAATGTACATACATGAAACGTAATGGTGCATAATATCAGTACAGTTCATGTAGCACCAATTAATGTGTACACAGCCTCTGCAATGCATGGTTTAACATCAGCTGCAGATAGGCACACCTCTGGAATCTCATATTGGTGATTTATCTCCAGGTAATCCCCCTCCTTAATTACTAATATAAAGTACAGTAAGACATACATGTCCAAATAGATTCCTGGTGGCTAGATGAAGGTTAAAACTCCTGTTGGCTAATTGCCTCAATTTAATACTGTTAGCAGATGCATTTATAGTTTTAAAGCCCTTTTTATGATGTCTAAGTAATTGCATCAATTTGGCAACCATCTACTTAATTTTAAACAGCTTTAACAGAATGCCTACAGTTGAAAACAATTCTTGTCAATGCTACATAAATTGGCTCATTTTAACTGCTTTTTCTTGTGAAAGGGGGCAATTTAAACAATTACTCTGCATTGAAAACAGCTTTTGTCACTGCTAAATTGAGTCACTTGAACGGTTATTTACATGTGCTATAAAATTATATTTACTGTCAAAGGACTTTTCTTGCAATTGAATTTCTATTGTAACGCTTAGATTTTGTTTAGAGTGAAACGGTTAATTTATTGCCTTTTATTATGCATTTCTAGTTGGCCACAAAGTGATTAAAACCAGATTTTTTTTAATAAGATGAATCTCCACCCAGCACTACACAGGTAAAAATCATTACCATTATTCACTTCCAGCAGTAAAAGGACATTTTTTGAAAGGTGGGAGAGTCAATGATTGAGTTTTCATCATCTTCCATCTTAAAGCCCAGCTTCCCTCAGCACTTTGTAGCTGCTTCTGTCAGACAACCCTTACATGCCAGAGTAACTGTAGATGAAGCAATTAATCCCAGACAAGATGCAAAATATCTACTGCTCATTAGAGACCAGATAGTCCATGAGAGAAGACAGCCCCAGCAGTAGTGACATCAGTTGTGTCACCAATATCTTACATTTTCACAGATGAATTCAAGTGGGTGTCAAAAGTGCCTGCTTTGGCGATTAAAGTCTTATTTGACCAGAAAAAAGATATGACATGGTCTGTTTTCCCTGCTCTGCCCTTTCTGCTTGCTTTGTGGCTCAGCAGAGAGCTCACACGAGGTGAATGGTTTGTCCTCTCACCGCTTGCAAGCTCCTCTGAGAGAAGGAATTGGCTCATGTCAGTCATGGTGGGGCTGGGCACATGGGTTTGCCTGTGTTAGGAATGGATATCTGTCTGAGGAATAGTTATTTTGTCTGACCTTGAGACTGAAGTGATAATTCACAAAGTGAAAGGTCTTAATAAAGAGAGAGACTGCAGTAGTTGTCTGACATTTGAAAATACCAACTAGCCTCCACAGTAAAGGAAAACGATCACACTTGGTTCAGTGAAGGAGCTGGGGTTTCGTGTGGATATCAGCATCCTTGCGCCCACTACAATGAGGACTTCTTTGCTTGTTCTGGAAGATGACAGGAGGAAAACTTATTGTGTCTTGGGCTAGTGGGTAGATTTAGTGACCTCTCTAAATCCATTTCAACCTGATTTTCTCTGATAATTCTTCAGACTCTTCTATCTCCATCCTCTGTAGTATACCCTGTCTCTTGCGACTTTTCCTAGTCCTAGGACTGCATTACCTCCTTTACCTTCAATATGCTGTGAGTCTGCCCAGAGCACACATACTCTGACTCCTCTGCTCCTGGTTGACAGTGTCTTGGTTTGTTTCTTACAAATCTGCACGCTGTTTCATTGATTTTCTGATCACACACACATTCTTTTCACTCATATTATAGGTGCAGCTTGTGGAGGGTATTGCCAAGGTCCTTTGTCCTTGTCTTGAGGCTGCTGTCGCAGGGTTTCGCTGCAAATTAAGTACAGATCTCTGTTTGTTTTCTTCGATGCTGTGGTATGAATGATTCTCTTGTGCTAATGGCAGAACTGTCACAGGCAGAAGAATCTGTTGTGTTTACTCAACAAAAACGGTAGCAAATTGCTATTATTTTGGGCAGTTTTACATTTCTGTAATGCCATTATCTCTTCTGCTACCAGAATCCCAAATGTTTTTCATCTTGGTTCCAAGGACTTCTTTGACTTTTTTTTTTCTGTGTTTTTGCAACTGTGGCAGCAGAAGAGCCAGATGCCATCTCCTCTCATTTTAAGGAACTACAGCTTTTTCCTCTGTGCCCGCGCATGCCCGCTCACTGTGGAGGCAGTCAGACACAGGTATGCTTAATTTTAACAAAATAATTATTTATTCTGCACATTTGGACATTTTTCAGGGATTCAGACTTATATAATATAGGTTGGGTGGTGGGTTTGTTTTTTTTTTAAATCCCTGTTTACTACCAAATCAGAACTCAGTCTTAAGCTGTATTATACATTAAAAAGCGTTCTCTTCATAGCCATCCAACAAAACCACCCTACACCAAACAGTGAAGCTAGTTGGCATGGTAAACCAGTCCATTAATTCCAGAATGTTGTTGGCCACCTGGACACACTCCTGGCTCATATTCATTCAGCTGTCAACCAACCTGTTGACCAGGTCTTTTTCTGCCAGGCAGCTCTCCAGCCACTCTTCCCCAAGCCTGTAGCACTGCACGGGCTTGTTGTGACCCGAGTGCAGGACCCAGCAACCCTTCATCTTGTTGACCTTTGTATCACTGGCCTTTGCCCATTGATCCAGTCTGTCCCCACGCAGAGCCTTCCTACTCTCAAGGAGACCAACACTCCCACCCAACTTGGTGTTATGTGAAAACTTACTGAGGCATCTAGCACTTGAGATGGAATATGTCAGGCTTAGTCATATAGCCATAATATTGATTCAAAGCAATTTTTCTTTTACTGCCCCAATCACTTTCAAACTGGGAGGCTAGGAAATTAAAAGAATTCTCCCATCTCTTCCCATAATGCCCAAATCACCAAGCACAGAGTATCTGAGGAAATTTTTAAAGGTACTTCTACACTTCCATGAAACATTTTGGATTAAATGAAACATACTTTGGAGACATTTTATCTAGCAAAAATGTTCTGAACTGCTCTGCTTACTTGGTACCCTCATGACTGGTGCTCATTCAAGTGGGGAAGCTTACCTCCCACTTTCAAATGAGCAATATTATCCCTGAAACCCAAGAAACTCCCTTAGCCACTCTGGTGCTAGTCATCATCTCCTCTGTGTCGTGCTCTCTGTTCCTAACTAAGCACTTACAAAAGCTGCCAACACGGCTCTACTGAAATGTAATAACTTGCATTTATGTTTGGCCCTTTCAGAATGCAGGCAAGGCAAGACATTCAAACAGCTTTGGTAGCATGGGCAGATTATCTGCAGCTGTCTGCAGATATTATGCAGACATCCCTTTCCATCCTCCTGGCCTTCTGCACCATTAATACCATGAGGATATCTCTGGCTGGCATGTGAAAGATTAACAGATCCAGGCATCACAGGCTATTCCCAATGCAACATACATAAAGATCCTCTAAAAATAGTATGTGTTCCTGCAAGCAAAGACAGAACCATGACATCCCTAACAACTGGGAGTGTGCAGGTATCCTTGACACTAGCCACTTTGGAGTGCTTAGTTTCATAGCTTAGCACTATTAGAGTATTGTTTTGTCTTGTATGATTATACATAATTTGGATGAGACCCTTGAGAGTTTTTTGTGACATGCTGTGGTTATTTAAATATCTTCAAATCCTTAGAGAGGTGGTAGTTTAGTTTTTGCAGCAGGTGCATCAATTTCAATCTCAGCAATTAACATGGAGCCCTTGTCAGACTCATGAGGATGCATTTCCAAAACAGCATATAGCTGAGAGATGGGAAATGAAAGACTTTGATTATTGAATGGCTTCTCTGTGAGCATTTCCATTGGTAGCATCTATATTTAAAAGCCACTTTAGTCAAACAGGTAATCTAAGAATATCCTGGAAAATTCAGATAGGGACTGAAAAGCCCAAAGTAATGGGCAAAGAAGTTACAGGAATAGAACTCCTCTCTATGTCCTTGTCATAGCCTCCTTAAATGGTAAATGCTTTTACATCTGCATGAATGGATTTTAATTAAATGTATTCATAAATAGAATACTGAGATGACACATCTTGTTTCAAATACAATCTGTCAGCAAACAGCATCTGGAAGAGATGGTGCTCTGTCAGCTAAAGCAGATAGAGGAAGCCTGAGCCAGTTCCCCTGTGAAGATGAGTGGAGTGTGCTACCTCTGCTAACTGAAGATGATCCATGTGGTCCCTTATTTCTCTGAGTTACAATGAAGGACAGAAACTCTGATCTTAGAGCCAGGCTGACTGGATTCCAGTAACAAATTTTGGACACCTCATGTTAAGAACTACTCCAAGAGATTGTCCATCTACTAGCATCCATGAGCTGAGGTAGACGACCTATTCTCCCTTCATCGTTTGCTATGAAGTGCCTTCATAGCAAATGAAAGAAGATGCATATGTATGCCAACAACAATTTAATGTGGACATCTGTTGTGGGCCTATTTGCATCATGGGCACCTGTTAAAAAACAGGATGATTTTGAATAATAAATTTAAACAAACGAAGGGATGGCACGTAAGAAGGACAGGCTTTGTGCCAGTACCATCACTGACTGCCACACTGTACACACATAGCCACCTGCCATGTATGATGGGGGTGTTTTAATCCATGCCAAAAGCAACCAATTTTCAATATTTTAATTTTTTTTTTCACATTCTTTCATGCAATAATATTTTTTGACTGCTTTAAATCATCTCCAAGATGTAATGCCAACTACTGGAGGTCATTCACTTTTAACCACAAATACTCCCTTGAGATTTTCCCTCAATTTGCATATCTGAGGGAAAGTCAGTTTACACATTAACAGGCTCACTTTGGTACCTGGTATGATCTCCAGTGCACATTATCACAGCAGGGTTTGAAGACTGAGGCCTCTGAGCTGTACTGTCCTGTAATAATAGCAATCACCACGTCTGCGTGGGTGTGGGAGAAGGGAAGAAAAGCATAAACCTAGACCCAGCAAGAATATGGCAGTTTGTCATGTAAGGTGCTAAGCAACAACTAGTGACAAAATGGCTTTTGGAGATTACTTTGGTAATAAAAACAACTGCAGCTTTTGGTAGGTATATTTAATTAGTACAGTATCACACAGGTAGTAGGTATACATTTTCCAGGAGAGAGCTATTTACAAACTGCTTCATGTTATACTAAATCTGAGGGGAAGTTGTCTAGACTCAGCATTGCATTCCTCCATTCATTAAGACCAAGCAAGGCCCTTCCTGCAGTCTGACTGCCTTTCAGCAGCTCCTCTTTTCCTAGGAAAATGAGCTTACAGAGCTTACAGTGCTTTCACCTCTTCTCAAAAACAGCCACTCTTTCCTAAACCCTTTTGGATTTTACTCAACTGAACAGTTTCTTGGAATCTCTTTTGTAACAAAAAAAACCCCAAACCAAAACCACAAATAAAATGAATTTTTATGAACTTGAATACACCATAGATACAGACCTTAGAAAGATTGCCGTATGTTTTTGCGAGCATACACAGGCTAATAAAAACCAAAGCCAAATACATAGGGAAAGAATGGGAGATCCCATTCTCTCATCAGTCAGGAGAGAGGTTAAAACGTAATCCCAGAGACTGTGATGTATTTTAATGAAGATAATTTCTTAACAATTACAATGTTTGACCCTTAGCCCTTTATTGGTCTTTTATTATCCATCTGGAATGCTAATTACCTATAACATTTCCTTGAGTCTTAATACTTCCAGATGATTTATCTCAGTCTCAGAGGACATTCTTAAAGAAAAAGAAGCAGAAAAAAAAAAAAAGCAAAACCAGGAACTCTGAGCATTATTACATAAGTAGGGTTACACATGGTTATGTTGTGTCCATCCTTGCAGTGTGGCACAGTGCAAGTTAGTGCTATAGTAAAATGCAAGAGTATTTTGCTTGGGCATTATATACATTACTACTTGGGCCCTGCATTGCAGAGCTACTGACCACATGAAACTCCTGAACTCAGCTACAGATTCAGTAGCTGCAGGTATTTATAAAAGCTGTACAATGTTTATAAAATTGGAGCCACAGAATGTGTATTCTTATTCCTAGATATCGAGGCATATCCTGCGGGAACTAGTATCCTTTTATATCCTTTGTTCATCTGGTGAGCTGCCAATAAGGCTTCTGGTTCTTATTAACAATTGCTAAGTGGCATATGTGATGTTTCACATGGAAAAGATTGCCATGAATACAGCCTGAATAGACCGGTTCCTTTTCACAAATTTTACATTTCAGCAAGTAGCCATGGATTATGTTTAATTAAATGCTCAGAAAAGATGCAGTTGGACAAAACTACCTTGGTCATGAAGATTAGCAAAAAGATACAGACCAGGAGAGCTGGGGGTGTGAAGGGGTTCAGTCTCTCAACTGGAGACATAATCAGAGCACAACAGTTTCTTAATATATACAAAACTACACAACTTCCATGCAGAGTGTTGTCATTTCCATTCCACAGGTTGAGAACTTAGGCACAGTGAGCCTTAATTGGATTGCACTCCACCCCAAGCCTGTGTCCAAACTATGTTCATCTTACAATCAGGAACTGTCCTTTTAAATGTAATGCAAGAGGTGCCGAAAACATGCCCAACTCCTTTAAATGCACAACATACAGAAGAAGACAGCTCTGAGCACCTCCAGAAAGCATTTTAGAGACCCTAAATTAGGAGTCTGCATCTCTCAACTTCTCAGTGTACATAAAGACTCAAAGTGCCACCTGTCCCCCCACAGCCAAGCAGGCAGCCAGCTAGAGCTGGTCAATAGCAAGCACTAAGCACAGTGCTTGCTCAGCCTTTCTCTTACCATATGAAATCATAGAATCATAGAATGGTTTAGGTTGGAAGGGACCTTAAATATCAGCTAGTTCCAATCCACCTGTCATGCACAGGGACACCAATCACTAGACCAAGTTCTTCCTATCCAGCCTGGCCTTGAACACTTCCAGGGGCATCCATAGTTTCTCTGGGCAACCTGTTCCAGTGTCTCACCATGTTCATAGTGGAAAATTTCTTCCTGATATCTAATCTAAATCTCCCCTCTTCCAGTTTGAAGCCATTACCTGTCATCTTATCACTGCATGCCCTTGTAAAAAGTCCCTCTCCAGCTTTCTTGTAGGCTCCCTTCAGATACTGGAAGGCCACTATAAGGTCTCCCTGGAGCCTTCTCTTCTCCAGGCTGAACAGCCCCAACTCCCTCGGCCTGTCTTCGTAGGAGAGGTGTTCCAGCCCTCTGATCATCTTCAAAAATACAGCAGTGCTGCTGCCTCTATTCTTGCATGGCAGCCTACTGTCCAGGGATTCTTGCCAAGAGCTCTGAATCCAGGCTGCCCACAGCATGGAGGAGTCTCTTCTTCCTGGTCTGGGAGAGTACCCACACATCAGGAGATGAGGCATTCATGGTGAAAACACTCCTATTGGACCACTGTATTGCTGGGGAACATAGCTGGGGACTTGGCCTGGGAGAACGGTAGCTTGAGAGAGTCTGTTTTTCACTTAGAAGATTATGGTTTTATTAGAAAATGGCAAAGTTATGTGAAGACTTGCACACTTTGGGTTATTTCTACTTTTTGTCCTACAGATGTCAGATGCATAAACTCTCTTACAGGTAGGTATGACTGACCTGCAAGGCCATGCAATAGATCCAATGCTTCTGCCTGACTATTGGATAACATGATGCTCCCTGACACATAACATTACTTCATTGATTGCATATTTGTATCTTTGTATGGTTCTGCTGCCGTATGGCAAGACCACTAAGGGCATAATGATCTGATGGCACTACAGAGACCTTGGCTTTGCAATCAACAGTAGATGATGTAAAGGCCCTCTCTTGCATGACTTTAAATTTTACTATATTAGCAGCTACTATAAAACTAATGGGTGGAGATGCTGTTTTTCCTCCTCCAAACATTGTGGTTCTCCTACTGAAGGAATTACCCTGATAAAAGGTCACATAAAACCAACAATACTTTCCTTCTTTCCGGACTACTCTAGTGTTGTTTTCTTCCCTTTACCACACAGTACAGCATAATTCATCTCTTTCAGAGTCTATATTGTTTTCTTTTTTACACATTATATTGCCATGGAGGGACTTTGGTTTTAGCAGAGGATGCTCTCTGTTTAACCTGTAGCTATAATGCTCCTCTGTAAGTATTTCCTTCATGCAACAGAGTATTTCACTATTTTTCAGAAGCTCCACTGAAGAGGGAATTGAAAAGAAAGCTATTTTGATAAAGCAAACAGTTACTTACAATCACTGCCATTAAACAGAGAAAAAAAACCCAGCTGTGATTATTGCAGAGGAGCACAGATGGACAACCAGACATTGCTGAAAAAGTAAAGATACAGAATAAAACTTCCTGGGCAAATCTTGAACATGAGTTGAAAAGGAATCTGGTTTATTTTTACAGCAAATTCAGTATATTTTAAATTTAGGGTTAATATATAAATTTAGAAGTCTTCAGAATGGCAAAAATTTACCAGAGATCCTGCTGATTTTTTACTGATATAAAATTATATTGATAATTTAATAACTACTTGATTAATATAATTATACTG
The DNA here is from genome assembly GCA_004320125.1 of Scolopax mira. Classification (NCBI taxonomy): domain Eukaryota; kingdom Metazoa; phylum Chordata; class Aves; order Charadriiformes; family Scolopacidae; genus Scolopax; species Scolopax mira. Next base: position 80,097 of record BJBW01001891.1, read on the forward strand.
GAGAACTTAATTTATCCTTGTAGTTCTTCAATAATATTAGTTTACATAATTAATGCCAAACCTGTGAGCTTTGATGCATAGATTTTTGAAAAGAGATTTGTCACCTCTTGTAGTATTAACTAAGCATCACTGACCTCTCAAAGAAGGTAGAAAAGTTAGTTTCTCACTCACAAGACTTTAAAATTCCATATTCTATCTGTTGGTACTTCACTGCTAGCTCATCTGGGCCAAAAATAACAGGGGTATATACTATATTTTCTGGATTTTAGCTCAATTTATTGGAAACCAAGGAAGACTCAAGTCCTACCTGCTAAACTTAATTATTCTATAAAATATCTTGCTGTAATATTAGATCATATGAATTAATTCTAAATAGCAGTTTATGTTTCACTTCAATGCACACAGCCTGATGTACAGATTAATGAAAAAGAGGGCATGATGATACTTCAATACAAGTAAAGATTTCAGCAATATTTCTGGCACTGAGAGACCAGCTGATTTTATCTCATAAGCTGATCACTAGATATACCCACCAGGAGAATATTTTTTTTCCAATTTAATTAGCTGTAGAAAACAGGAAACATATTTTAAATATATATGAAAGACTAACCAAAGATGTTTCCCAAATGGAAGCTTCTCAAATTCTCTGATGCCTCTTAGTTATTGGCAACTTGTCCATTTTCCATTTTAGAACAATTTCACCTCTTCCCACCCCCAGCAAAGAATTGATCTCATTTTGACACAGATTATTAAAGATGTTGTGGATGAGGTCCTGGCCTTATTGAAGTCAGCAGGCATTTTGCCAGCGATATAAGCAGAGTCAGGATATTACCTGGCTGTCTACAATGCCTGAAGCTTTATAGTAAAACTAAAGTTGTTCATTTCTCCCATCAGAGATAAATCTGTGCCCCTACTCAACAGTCCAGATCCTTTGATCCATACAGTAGCTTTTTAGATAAAGCTCCTCATGACAGGAGGAAGATGTACAGGTGTTTAAGGGCCCTCCCACAGCACACCATTAGTTTGTGGAACTTAACCTTACAAGGCTTTGCTGAAGGAAATTACTGACTAGTTACAAAGTTGATGTGGATATCCATAGTAATTTTAGTTAAGTAGGAAAAGTTTGGAAATATCTTAGCTTTCAGACACTGGATTACAAAGAATATTGGCAAGGGTTATTTGATTACAGTGTAATGCCAGTTTCATTGCATCTTATTGAGTATCTGAGCAACTGGGAGGATTGTAAGTAAATAGAAAAAGTATTAGAATTTAAATCTGCAACAATTTTTCACCCATATCTCTATTGTTATTACTTACCCCTTTGAGGTTTAATATTCACTGGTTTATTGAAACAACATGTTGTAAACACATAGATACGTGGGTTTTTTACTGGTCTTCTGAAACATGATGACATGTTTGCCATTATTGTTGCTGTTATTATTCATAATAATATATTTTTTACTTCTACTCTGATACAAACATAAGTAGATGCAAAAGCTCTTGGCCTTTAGGAGAGATTGCCAAATAGAGGAAGTTGGAAAACAGTTGACGTAAACAACAAAAGAAATACTCTTAAGACAGCTGAGTTCCCTCACTTCTTTGGTGTCTTAATAAAACAACGATCCCCAGCAGAAGACTTGTAGAAAGAAACACAGAGCCCGGATCTCATGACCAGATAACTTTCAAGACTTTCTGAATATAAGCTGGTATTTTCTCTAACATGTTAACACCTGTGATTCTGGCTCAGGATCCCTATTACACTAGATATCATATATGCAGATAACAGAGTGCTAACATAATCTTTTGGTATAAGGCTGAATGCCTGCTCAGAACGGTCACCAGGATACATCAATCAGTACTGGGACGGCTGTTCATCCCTGCTAGCATCTCACATGTAATTGCATGGCCATACTGACTGTGGTGCATCTCAGAAGTGGCTACTGTACATGAACAGATAAATCACTCCAGTCACTCCATCTGTGCAAGGCAGACAGTTGTTGCTATGCCATATGTTCAAAGAGTCTGACTGGATTTTACTGTGCATGTGATATAGCTATCTTGTGCACATATAGGGTACCTGTCTGGGATGGTGCAGACCGTCTAGAAGTATTGTGCCCATGGCCTCCCAAATCCTGAATGCAGTCCTGACAGCTATTCGGAGAATTTACAGCTCTCTGTGGGTAGTAAAAAAAAAATAAATACACAAAATAGATGAGATGCTGGGGTAGGAAGCTGAAATTCATAAAACAATGGAATTGAACAGAAAAATGCATCTGTTACCAACTAATGGATGTCAATTTTAGCATGATACAACAGGCTGAGGGAAGGTTGCTAGTTTGAATACACAAGTGATTCTAGTCTGTAAAATGGCAGTAAAGAAGTACCCAACATTTTTTATTTCTGTTCATCCAAAATATACTAGAGGTATTCCAAATATGTAATTAACTGCTTTCTCTGAGACAGCATGAGCAGAGACAGGTATTGATCCACCCCAAATCTGTGGGCTCTTTCATCCCACTATGCCTGAAGCACCAGCAGCATCTGGCTGGGACCTGCCCTACAAAGTCTGTCTCACAATCAATTTCATCCTACACCGAATTTGTGTGTTGCTGTCACACCGCAAACAAAATCAGTTCTATTGAAAACTATTCTCTTTGCCTTTCTTGGAGTATTGTATGACCCTAGTTAGTGTTGCAAGAAGAGGCAACTTGCATTTTATAAAGGTATTTACTAAAAGCCTCTATTCTAAGATTATGTATTTAAAACAATTTAATTTAAAGGAATTATGAAGAACTAGCTAAGTCCCTCTTTTCACTGCTTTTTTACAATTCAGTTAAGAAAAGAATAGACTTTCCGTAGAATACAAAGAGTTTAAAATTTTCTCTGTTTCCACCTAATTTTAAGCACAGGACTAGGGAGTGCTGGTTCCTGTTCTTTTTACCAGATGCAGAATTTCAACGAACTTAACTGGTCCATCTAAATGACGGATGCACTAAGAGACAGCCATGGATGCTCTAAGAGACAGCCAAGCAGAGCCCAAGAAAGCCTACAGGGAATTAAAAAAAAAAAAAAAGTAGCCCTATGCCTTATCAGAGATTTATGTTATTTTAAATAGATTTATCTTGTTGCAATACCTGAAACTCAGCTCAGCCTCTTTCACAAACACAAAGACGATGGCAAACCTCACTATTAGTCTCAGGGAAGAACGATGAAGGTACATCAACTGGTGGCAAGAAACAAGTGAATGATTCTGGATAACCAATTTATCTTTCTGCCACTCAACACTCCTAGCTTGCAAATATATAGCTGTAATATCCATCCTCAATGCTGACTGCATTATCAAGAGCAGGATGGAGTTTGCTTTGGCACCCATATATATATCAAAACACCTTAGTTTATTTTTCTCCTGCTGGAAAGAGAACAGGGCACACATTGCATTGCTTACTGGTTTTGGTATAGTGCATTTATCAGAAGAATTTCTTACGATGAAGTTTTGAGTTACATTTTTCAAATATTCAGCTTGTAATGGAAAGTAGAAAAGAAAAACAAGCAATAAAACTAGCAGTCCATTGACTTACAAAGCAAAATTCATTTCTCTGTGACTGCAAAATAATATCTATGGAGTTTTCTTTGATCTGCTGTCTCTACATGTAACCCCAGCTAGAGAAAATGAGTAGTAAAAAATATCTTTGGTACATATCCTCTTGTTACCCCAAAGCTATCTATTACAGCACTATCTAGGCCAGCAATTTAATAAACACAGCAGGATGCAAATGTCTCTAGGTGCCAATGAAAAGAAGTGTCTCCAACGGACAGAAAAGAGTTCTTCTTCGCTAAATCAACTTCCTGTTATATGTATGTTAAAAGGATCATCACTTGTTGAAAAAGAGACAGAGTCAAGTGGACTCATGGGACTGTCAGATAACAACCCCTAAGGTACAAATAATAGCTTACGCTGAGTTGCTGAAGCTTCCAAAACCAGAAGATTCTTTGATTGTAAAAAGCATGTGTAACTTATGCACATGTTTTGGTTTTGTAATCTGCAGATTCTGAAGTCTTTTTCCTTCAGGTAGATCTGCCAAGGACACAGGTAAATGTTATTCCACACATGTAGATTGGTAATGCTTCTGTTTCTGGGACAAAAACTGTGGATTTGGTGAGATTGCTGAATAAGAACTTTTATCTGTGGACTGATAGGTTGTTTTTTTCTCACCCACTCAGTATTTAAGAGAAATCTTTCCAAAGACCTTGGACATGAATCCATAGAAGAGTTTGGAGGTCTTTACTATAGACTGTGGCAACATTTGCTCAAAATATTTTTCACGCTCCCAAATCTCTTGTGAATGTGGACAAACTCCTTATGTTTATTCAATAGCACTTCTCATAAGCCTTCTAATACTTCCAGTAGTGTGATTGCTTGAACACATCGAAAGCTCTCACAGTTTGTATGCCTCACACCCTGCTATAGGGCAGCCAGCTTCCTCACACTCTGCCAGTCACTAGAAGAGACATCTACCTCTTGGACTCCCACACCACTGATTTTCAAACCAACCTGTGCAGCTAATATGAAAACATGTCCGTTGCTCTTAAACCCTCCCCACCCTGGAGCAATGCTCTGGGGACTCAGGCAGTTGTTATGTTTCCCAGTCTCGCACTTCAAAAGGTGGCAACACATGCAGGAAAGGGATGACTTGACATTTGAAAGTGACCTTAAAAATAGCTTTATCTCATGGGCAGGCTAAGGTGAAAGCAAATAAAAGTGATTATTTGCTGAACACAAAGAGAAAACATCATTTGCAAACTACAAAACCACAAAAGTGCAGAAATGAAATGAGCACGTATTTGTAATAGTTATCCTATATTTGAGTAAGGAATTCAGGAAGTTATCTAATTCTTTTGTTTTTCACCACACCAGTCCTTCACACTGTGTGTGAAAAGCTCAGACTTCAGACTGAAGCTCATTAATACAGTATATCTTATATTTAAACAAAAAGTGTATCAAAGATCACACTGTATATAGATGCATGTGTGTGTGTGTACGTGCACATTTTTTACATACATTCTGCTGCAGTAGAATGAGAGCATTTAGGACAGTAACCAACTACTTTGGAACAACATCTGGGGTGGGCTCATTGGGTCCCTGAGCCCTGTCTTTGAGGGACAAGGGGACAACGGCCTGGTTCTCCTCCCTTGCCCTCCCTTCTGCTTTAATCTTTTCTCCAGTTAAGTGCAGAAAACACATTTTCTCTGACATACTTATGATCTCACAACATTCAAAAAGGCTAATGTGAATAGAAAGCCAGAGACACTCTTCTAAGAAGCTTGACTCTCAGATGCAGCAGAGAGGAAGAAGATAGAGAAAGACTGTATGAAGGAAGATGGAAGCAGAGAAAGGTAATTTTATAGTTTCTCAGCAGAGATTTGTGCATTATATGGTGGAACACAAATGAGAGCTTAACTCACTTTTTGCTCAAGTGGATCTCAGTGGATCTCATTCTTTGTAAATGTCACAGCAGAATTGAGTCTTGTGGATAATCTAAAGCCAACATCCTGTATTCATTAAAAGCAGTGGCAATCTTCCTGCTGATCTCCACAGACTTGGGCTGAAGCCTCATCAGCCCAGCTCTGCCTCTTAACTCTGTCGGGTTTAAGCCTGGCAGACAGAGGCCAGACGAGAAGGCAGTAAAACAATTCATGCATGGCTCAAGTCACCTTGCAGCCTGGTATATTAACTTAAATTGTCACCCATTCCTGCTGAATGCAGTCCCGAGGCTACAATCTGCTGTGGCTGCACCGCAGGGCTGCTGCTTGTCCTACCACTGCTGCTTCGAGGAGATCAACTCCGGCAGAGAGATGGTGTGATGAGATGGGCAAAGGAGCTGCCTCAGCTGCAAGAGCTCCACTGACATAAAAAAATATCAGTTGGGATCTTTAATGAGAGTCCAGGGAGTTGCAGCCCCCTGTGAGCCCAATGTACAGGAGTGGCATAGGAGGATGGGCAGGCGGTGGTAAATGAAACAGACAAATGAGCATCATTAGGGAACAACATAGAAAAAGGAAGCCAGATGAAAGCGGTGAGGGAAGCAGTCACATAAATCTTCACCCCCTTTGTGTATCGTATTAATTTGCATGGTTGTTATTTTTGTTAGGAGATATTTTTTTTCCTGAGGAGTAACCTGTCAGTTTTCATTAGCCTCTGGACCAGCAAACCTCAGCCAGCAATGACCTCCAATTCTCCTCCCCGAAAGGTGTCATTCCTGCATTTCAGGTTTTACACAGCATGTTTCAATGTTTACACTGTCTAAGAGAGTAGATTGGCTGCACTTGATGCAAAATAAGGGAAACGAGCCTCAAACAGTGTATCTGTGACTCCTGTGGTGTTTCACTGATTTATAACAGCTCAGCATCAGGCATTGAACTTTATTGCATTAAAAACTAATGGCACAGATTTTACTGTGCCCATTAAAAATCCTCTGTTAAAGGCTTAAAGTACAACAATTAAATGTAATTAAAACTATCCATTACAAATATCAATACATTTTGTTCTGTACAGTATGAAAATATCTCTTGCTGTTCCTTCATCTTTCATCTCTTGTTTTAAAGACATTGATTTATTAGTTTACAGCTTCATTAAACTGAGAAAACCTGATGCTCAGACTTCTTACATGTGATTTCTGAGCCTCATTTCTCAAATGTCCTGCACAGTTATTTTGACAGTTATACTAGATTTAATTAGAAATCAGTTTTCCAATAGTTCAAATACTGCAGTATTATTTTGTTACTGTTTCCCTCTTTTATGCTTAGTTATGCTATGTTGACATAGACTGAACTATAACTTTGTACTTTGTTTTTGTACATGTAAAGCAGTACAATAGCCTTGACTTTATTCTCAATGAAAACCAATTAATACACACCAGTAAGAAAATTCTTAGAAAAACAAAGTCCTTTTGAATTATAATCCCTCCCCTCAATAAAGCCTTCCATGTTCGCCAGTTCCTTTACTTTGCACAGAGACCTATAAATCCACTTGTAAAATATTTCATGATGATCACATAAACATAAAAGCAAAAAAGGCTTTAATTTGTAATTAAAAACAGACCTTACTGTAATTTGACTTCAAACAAGTACTCTAAAGGAAGTTTTTAAGCAACAAAACTGCAACTGTGTATAGGATTTATTGCTCATGTCTTTATCAGTATCTTTAAAATGTAAGTCATAAATGTATTGACTATGTAAGTCATGTATTCCTGTATTTCCAAAACAAAATGTTTTCAGAAAGAATGGTTGGTTCTAGCACTACAGATCTTTCTGAGTAGTCTTTTTTAAATATTGCTTTATTGAAGCATTAAAGGTACCATTCTACCTCCACTTTCAGGCCATTCAGCTCTGATTTTTGTGTAAGTGACAAAAACGAAGCATGCAATAGTGTTTTGTCAAACACATGAAAAACGGCTTTAGGACTTTCCAGTTACAGAAGAAATTAGAATTAGGAGAATTTGAGAAGTTAAAGAAGGTTAAGAACATGTTCAGTAGTTTCATTCTTACAATGCACAAAAATACCCATGCCTTGCCTACCTCCAAGCCCGAATGGATATGCTGACCTTAACTTTTTGGAGAGAAAATAGCTTTATTTCCTACATTACCCAACAAATAGACCCAGTATATTAGCAGCTATATGGATGATATCTTAGAATGGGCCATGTGCATTTGCTGATGGTTGCAGACAAAACACACAGTACTTCTGAGTGTTAGGCACATATTTAAGCATCACTACATTAATGAGAAAGCATCCCCAAAACCAGAGATTTTATGTTATATCTATTTATTTTTCATTTAGCGCATTTACAAAAAAAAAAACCAAAACAAAAAACCACAGCTGCTAAGCCCTGCTAAGCCCTAAGGTTGAAACTCGCAATTCATAAGGTTTCAGAAGGTCAGCACAGGTTGGGCCATCACTGAGAAAATCTCAGAGTGCAAGAGAGGCTGTGTAGAGTCAAAGAGGTAGGACGTGAGGTAATAAAAAGGTTAAAAGCCTCACTGCCTGGAATATCTGACTTATGAGCGAAAATCAAGCTCTCAGGTCATGGAAATAGGAGACAGCCCTACTGAATAGTTCATAATAAAACCATATTTTCTTCCATTCATTTCATGGCAGAGTTGCTTTACAGTACCAGTAATTCACCTTTCTCAAAGATGATGCAGTTTTGTGTGCCAAGTAAAACTTACTTTTTTGACCAAGCCATTTCTTCACTCCTCAGGAGGTCCTTCAGCAAACTGGTGGTTTTCTGTATAGCACAAGGGAATAAACTGGCTGATAAACAGGAGCGTGATAAAACTGTTTTCCTTCACTCTGTATGGAAGCTGAGGTTGTAGAAACATGAAAGAAGCCTTAATATTTAGATTAATACTCAGCCCCAGGATGCTCAGGGCATGTTCTATCTGCTGCATCCCAAGCACCAAGGAAATGAGTGATGGTTTAGGATCTGAGCTTTGGAGTGCTGAGGAATGGGACTTGGATTCAAGGTGATACATACTGAAGGCTGTCAGATATGGAGTGGTATCACAGGCTGTTAATTAATCTGATCTGGAAGCTGAATTTTGTGGCACAGTACATAATTAATACTGAAATTAATACCATCTTGATAAAAATTTTGTGCATCTTGATAAGTTCTTTGTGGGACATTTACAGACCTCCATATAGCATTAGTACAGCAAAAATAGTTAATCCACATTAATCTCTGCAGAAAGGAGGACATGTTGGGTTCTTTCTTTCTTGTGACTGATGACCTATCCTTTTAAAAATCTAATTTTGACCTTATTCAAATAGGTAGGTAGCCAACTAGACATCTGCATGTACAACTACATGTAAAATACATGGATGTACACCTGTACATCAAAGTGGCTGCGTGAGCGTTTGGGGTTGTGCACAGACCAAAACCTAGTGTGTGAATTTGCGTTAAAGGCTTAAAAATAAAAGGTAAAACATAAGTCTTCAAAACACAGTTTACTTCTCTTTAGGAACTGAAAATAAATGACTCTTTTCCTAGCGGTCTCATTTTAACTATTTTTTGAAGAATACACTTACATATGGTCCAACAGATGTCAAGAAATCATTTTCATCTATAACTTTATGCCACTTCATACACTAATATATTTATTTCTATGCTATTTTCTGAACTTTGCTTAATGCTTAATACAATTAAGCTTAAGATTAATGCTTAACCTAATTTTATCAGCATTAGTGGGGACAGTGATTCAAAACATGGAAGCTCTTTTATTCTTGAATCTCTCCAAGGTTCTTGATTCAATATGGCTGTACTGTGCAGCCTCCAAAGTGATGTGCTGTAAACTTGCATTCCTTGTCCTTTAATTGGTAAGTTATTTTAAATACCACCAATGCAGGTGCCTGCTTTTACACTGGAAGACAGATGAGGGGAATGTATTGACTTGTTTTCTATTTCAGTGAAAACACTTTCCATAGAATCTATAGATAACAATGAGCCAAGAGTCAGGCAATGCTGCTTAACAAAGACACTTATTTTAAGTGCACTTGTCTGTAAATACTTTATTCGAAAAGGTATACTGCCTACATAGATGTATCATAGTACTTCAATTTGTGAAACCGGAAGGCAGATGAACTACCCTCCTTGGGGACCATTTTGCAAAATGATGTGCAATAGGTGCAATCTCGTCCACTCAGTCAAAACCCAAAACCATTTCCTAAATGCTTATCTGTGAGCCACAGGGATAAGTTGTCTCTGGCAGCAGGGGCTAGGTATTCAGAAATGACAGAGAAATCGTTTCCTTCTTCAACTGAGGGGTGTGGAGCTTTGACTCCTTCACAGGATGTGCTGGACACTGCAGCACACCCCAGGAAAAGTAGTATCATCCAGAGCAGTTCTCAAATAAGGACAGAGGTACTCAAAGAAATATTTCGTAGAATCATAGAATCATAACGTGGTTAGAGTTGGAAGGGACCTTGAAGATCATCAAGTTCCAACCCCACCTCCCACCAAACCAGGTTGCTCAAGGCCCTATCCAGCCTGGCCTCGAACACTTCCAGGGATGGGGCATCCACAACTTTTCTGGGAAAACCTGTTCCAGTGTCTCACCACTCTCACAGTAAAGAACTTCTTCCTAGTATCTAATCTAAATCTCCCCTCTTTCAGTTTAAAACCGTTACCCCTTTTCCTATCACTACACTCCCTCATGAAGAGTCCCTCCCCATCCCTCCTGTAGGTCCCCTTTAGGTATTTGAATTGCAACGAGGCCCAATACCTTGTCCACACTATAGTGGCATTGGAGAGCCATTGGAAAAATTTATGCAGAGGCAGCTAACCCTTCTGAATGTGGTTTTCTTTAAGGCAAATTCAAATGCTTATGCTGGCACAGCCCCCTCCAGACGGGCCAAGGCCACAGTCTCCACCCAACAGCAGCACGGCAGAGCCTGGACCACTGGCTGCCACAGGGCTGCCTGTCCACCTTCTTAGAAGCTGCGCTTCTGCAAAATCTTTCAGACTCAAGCATTGATCCCAGCCCCTTCCTTCACCAGCCAGAGCATGCTCCCACACCAGCAACAGGCCACCTTCACGGAGAATTACCAAACCGTGTCACAAAGGGCCCAGCACCCTGCTCACCCCAGGGGAAACTATACAACAGGGCAATAGCCTTCCTCATCTTGCTCCCCTCTCCCTCCCAAGGGAAGAGCAGAGACCCACTGATGGCTGCTGCCAGCTGCACAATCTACTGCCCTTTTCCCTTTCCAAGCCAGCAGGCCTGCAAGGCTCGGCAAGCATTGGGTCTTGAAGAGCTGGCTGGCCCCTGTCCTCTTAGGCTGCCACATGGCTGTGGTGGCACCAGCCTGCTTCCCTTTCCTGTTTCAGTGTCTTCTGCAGTGGAGGAAGAAAGTTTTCCTACCTGTCCTATGCTCTGGTGTTCCTTTGATGACCATAGCTTCCAAGAACCTGGAATACCATTCCAGGTATATAAATGGAATACCGTTTTCTTTTAGTTTACCCATGGTGGTTGGTCTACGCCTCTAGCCTGATTGCATGATGACACAAATCATTTGATTCGGACCGTAATGTAATACCATCTCTTGCCAAGGATAAAAATTGGCCATACCACATTTGATGACACATGATGTTCTCATTTATTGCCCTACCTTAAAACCATCCCTCCCCATAAGGAAGGAGGACATAAGGACATCTCTCCTCCTATCTTTGCTTTCAATATCCTGTCCTGCATCAGTCCACACTGATGACCTCTGGCTCTAGACCAGGTTTGCAGGTACTCCCCATAAGAAAGGGTGCTTGTGTCTTAGGTCTCAAGCGCAAAAATATAATGGAGAGATGCCATGGCTCCTGTCAGTGTACCCCAGATTCTCTGAAGGGAAAACTATAAATGTGTCCTGCTCTTTGAAGGCATTTGAGCAAGACAAATGCACGGGAAGAAGCACTGCATGGCCATACTGAATAGACTGCCACATATTGACCCCAAAGCATGGAGTGACCTGGAAACCACTACACAGAAAACTAATAGCCAAAAGCCATCCCTTCACTCATATCCCACTTCCCTTGTGTGCTTTTTTAAGCCATGGCGTTATGGCCCGAACTGGGGAGGGTTTGTAGGCCACAGCCTATCTGCTACAGACCAGACTGGGTCATAGCAAGAGGCAGAAGACCTTGCTGGAGATGGCAGCCAAGGATACAGTCTGTTCTGTTTCCCAAGCTTTAAAATTTTGGGACCATTCTATATAATTCTTGTAGATGTTCCACTAGCCTGCTCTGAAGTCTCATGACAGCTGCTACGTACACCCTGTCCAAAACCGCAGAACATTCAATTTAGCATGCTGCTCAGGTGACTGAAGTACCAGCACTTTACAAAATAGCTTATTCAGGAACAAATTATGTATGTGTCACTGCTCTCTGCAATAAATGTAGAAAGTTTTATAGCGCATTTGACAAAAAAGCTCTTCTTTGATTTGTTTTTTCCTTATATCATTTAACTAAATTTTTATGTTCGTGATTGCTTTCTACAACATACAATGCAAATGGAAAAGAAATATGGGGAAAATTACATCGCTAGCAGGAAAAAAATAATAAATAAAGTGTGCTGGAAGTAAAACAGATGGTTGGTACCTGGTGGTTCTGCATAGCCCTGGGTGACAGTTAAGCTTGGAGAAGGAAAAAAGGGAAGGGAAACGTGTCTGTATCACTGTTGCACTTGCGCTATTTTAGGCTCTCGATGTTGTGAGGTCTGGGGTTATTAGCTGTGCCTGAACTGAAGGTTAGTCCTAGTTCCTCATCTGTCCGCACCTCCCAGCACTGCTCCTTCCCATAGCCTGGAGGATGATGTGCACGTAGACTAGATCACCATCATCACAAATGCCTAAGGACCAGGACGGCATGGCACCTACCACCTCCCAAGCAAAGCCAGAGCACAACAGCAGCCTCTGCTGCTCTGTCTTGCAGTCAGTTTCTCAGGAGCCCTGAGAATTGGAAAGCAATCACATTGTGGTCACTCCCCATGCCCTCCCTGCTTCCGAAACACACCTTCCAGTGATCCAGGCAGACCACTGCACTACATATTCCTGTCTGAGCAAAGGGGACAATCCTTGCACAGAGGCAAGTTTGTGACTTCTCCACACAACTTCACTGCAATACCGTCTCCAGTGGTTTAGATCTCAGTAGCATTTTATGGCCACACACCCTCTCAGAAATAGGATGTCAGAGCTGTCAGTCAGCTACAATTAATCTTTTCCACAAAGCTATTGAGTGTGACAGTAAACACTCATCTTGAGCTAAGCCCATTTTGAGAAATCACTTGAAGGCGAATTGTTGAAAAGCAGACAGGCTGTTTCAAATGGCGAGGCCAGCACCTGGACTGATTTGCCTCAGGTCCAGATACAAGGTCACTCGGTAGGAGATACAAGAAAAAAATATCAGCATATGCTGTATAATGGGATAATTTTAATACAGAAATTGCTCATTCTCATCTCTTATCCACAGAGATTCATTTAGCCAACCTGGAACTTAGCTGCCTCCTTCCACAGGCTGTCAGTTTGTACTGATACTTGACGGTGTGTATAGCACATGTAGGAAGTTCACTTCTTTGGTCATCTCCCAAGGACATACTACACTAAACAAAGCAAGGGAAGGGCAGGTGCCAGCACCACTTTTCTCAGCAGTGCTGCTTGGAACCATCCAGTTTTCCAAGCAGCCTACAAACAGGTTGCTTCCACTCAAAAACCAGCCAGCAGCAAAGGGGCAAGAGAGGTCCAGATCAAGGTGTGATGGAATAAGATTTGATAAAGAGCTCCTATGCCAGAAGCATGACCTTGCATGCTATGATACGGAATCATGAAATTGTCAGAGTTGGAAGGGACCTCTAGAGATCATCTAGTCCAACTCCCCTGCTGAAGCAGGAACACCTAGAGCACATCACTCAGGACTGCATCCAGGCGGGTCTCCAGAGAAGGGGACTCCATGACCAACCTGGGCATGCAGTGCTATTGCAGTGCTCTGTCACCCTCACTGTTAAGAATTTTTTCCTCATATTTGAATGGAACTTCCCATGTTCCAGCTTGTGCCTGTTGCCCCTCGTCCTATCGTTGGAAACCACTGAAAAGAGTCCGGCTACAACATCCTTTAACCCACCCTTTAGACATTTATAAGGTCTCCCCTCAGCCTTCTCTTCTCAAGGCTAAAGAACCCCAGCTCCTTGAGCCTTTCCTCGTAAGGCAGGGGCTCCAATCCCTTAATCATCTTCGTTGCCCTACGCTGGTCTCTTTCCAGTAGTTCCCTGCCTCTTGAACTGGGGGACCCAGAACTGGATGCAGTATTCCAGTTGTGGCCTCACCAGTGTAGAGTAGAGGGGGAGAATGACTTCCCTTGACCTAGTGGCCACACTCTTTTCAATGCAGCCCAGGATTCCATGGGCCCTCTTGGCAACAAGGGCACATTGCTGGTGCACGGAAAGTGTGCTATCTACCAGGACTCCCAGAGCCTTCTCCTCAGTAGTGCTTCCCAGAAGATCTATCCATAACCTGTATCGTGCCTGGGCTTCTTCCTTCCCAGGTGCAGGACCCTACATTTGTCCTTGTTGAACCTCATTAGGTTCTTCTCTGCCCAGTCTTCCAGCCTGTTCAGGTCACGCTGGATGGCGGCGAAGCCCTCTAGAGTGTCAGGCAGCCCTCCTAATTTGGTATCATCAGCAAACTTGCTGAGGATACTCTGTCCCCTCACCCAGGTCAATTATTAATATGTTGAACAGGACTGGGCCTGTATTGACCCCCGAGGGACACCACTGGTTACAGGCCTCCAACTTGACCCCACTCCATTAATTAGAACCCTCTGAGTCCTGTCACACAGACAGTTCTCAATCCACCTCACTGCTCCCTCATCTAGCCCACACTTCCTTAATTTTCTAATGAGGATGTTATGGGAGACAGTGTCAAAAGCCTTGCTGAAGTCAAGGTAGATGACGTCTGCTGCTCTTCCTTCATCTAACCAACCAGATGGTCGAAGGATGAGGCACCACCATCACAAAGCACAACTACAGAAAGCCTACCAAGACCACTGGTGGAGAAGTGACTCCTGTCTTGTGTTGCATGCACAATGACTGCAACTTCAGTGCATTTTGTAACAGCTCTACTACTTCAAAAGACCACAAACAACAACAGTGTTCAAAATTCATCATCTTGGCCATCTAATGTTTTCACCAAAATGTCACTAGACGGATTACATGTCAGATTTTGCAAAGTAATTTCCAACATCTTGTTTCAGGAACATCCACTATTTACTTATCCACAGAGCCCTTAGCACCTCACAAATAGTCACATTCTTTTCACAAAGCTTAGGAAAATTAGCCCCTCTGGACAGACATCTGCAGGTAATATTGCAAACATTTATGAACAAGTGCTATAACCTGACTGTCATGCTTTTAGTAGCATTTCTGTGACACTCAAGAAAGATTTCATCAAGTCTGTGCTGTGTTTTAAGCAGCTTTTATAAGCCTAAAAGCTTATAGCACTAGCATAAAAGCACCCTCAAACAGAACTGACAAAAAATGTTGCAAGAACTGCATAAAAACTTAGAACCTTTTTAATACTGTAGCCATCAGTTGACTTAGCACATCTGTAGACCAGCATCCCAGAACTTCCCCTTCCTAGATCTGCAAGTGTCCTTGAAACACTTGGACACCAAGCATCTAGTTTATCTTCTGAAAGTTTTAGGTCTATCAAGTATTTTCTGACATGAACTTTCCATATTTAATAGAATTTCCAAACTCACAGAAGAATTCCCATCAGAGTGCTTCTAAGTGAAGAACATGGAAGCTGGTATCTAAGATGTTAGCAATGCATCAAAATTGAAAAAGTGAACTGCTGCTTTAATCTCTTTCAAAAGAACTAATCCTACTTCAGAACCCAGCTATATTAAGCTCGAAAATTCTGCAATGTTCAGGAATGGCAGGAGTAGTCCAGAAGCAATGTGGAAATTACTTCATTTACAATAACAAAGCTTAGGAAATCCATGAATTTTTGGGGATAATAATTTCAGAAGAAATGCACACATGTTGCACCTGTTCTCTCTCTGTATTTCGTTCTCTAAGAGAGAAAAATGTCCAGACTCCTTCCTTTCCAAAGAGAGAAGTATAGGATTGTCTAGAATTTGTTTTATTTTTCAATTCCCAAAGAATATTCATATTAATCATTTACATTAGTAACTGGATAAACTAGATAACCACAGAGACATGACTTCGTAAATAACTTCTCACCAACTGGAGTATTTGAAAGTGTTTTGTTCAAAATTGATGCTTTTAATTATGGTTTTAATTGATTATTGATACTTAACTATAGGTGTTTGCAGGGAAAACATTCTGTATTAATAATTATATGATATGTTCAAAAAAACCAGTCATATCTGTTTCCACTGTGCAGTTTATTCAGTTTCAAATTAGAAAAAAAATTACTGTTTGACAATTCACATGCATAAACTCATAAAGTATTGGTTTCTTTCAGTCTTGTATTAAGGCGTTCAGTAATTTCACCTAGGCAGACAAGTATCTGGATTTTTTTTTTAAAAAAGAACCAAAATAGAGAGACAAGCTATAACTCAGTTTTAATTCTGTTAACAAATACAACCAAAGTGAGCCCTGGTAGTACGCAGTTGCATTCTTTATCTTTTCAGTTGTGTACAGCTGATGGGAGTCAAAGTGATTGGGAAACAATTATCTTCAGCAAAAGTTTTCTTCAACAGTGTCTTGATTTGGAGTGCTGAATAAGCCATTGTAATGTTATGTCTGCCAGGACAGATAAAACAAAATGAAAAACTCAACAGCATGTTTGCAGAGTGTAAAAGGACAAGAGAACACCAACAAGTTAATACAAATAAAACAAACAAACAATCAAACAAAACAAACACAGAAACCACAGGCATTTAATTTACCCCTAATTAAAAAAATCAGTACTTAAAACTCCAGGTAGATTCTTTTCTGTTGTTTTGTTTGTTTGTTTTTAAATTATGTGAATTTTGTGTTCTTGAAATATGATGACTGGCATCAAGTTCTCTAAGCCACAGATGAACTGTTGGAAAAGCAAAGATTTAAGATGCCCGTAAAATGAACTGTAAAATAGAGACTGGAATGAAATGCAGTGTGAGAACAAAGGAAGAAATAGACGACCAGAAGGAAAGAAAAGGGCAAACATCTGACAATGCATTAAGAAGCCCATTTAGGTAGGCTGTAGGAGTCCAAGGTCTCTGAAAGACATGCAACACTAGACTAAAATTTGATAGCTGAAATTGGTACCCCTCCTGATACAATCTAATGCACCGGGCTGAAAACTGCAGCAGTTCACAAACTGATTCATGAGCAGATTAGATGTTTTTTGCCTCAAGGCAGTAACATCTGTCAGGGAGGTAGGAAGGTTGTCAGGGGGCAGCAACAGCTCAAGCCCTCAAATATAAATTTGTTGCCACATCTGTCCTAAGTTCAAGACAGCACTCCATGAATATCCTTGGCAGACCAGCATAGGCACTGAAACTGCAGACAAAAGCATCCCACGTCATCTAAAATGAAGCTAATAACTATATACTAATCTTCCACAGTCTTACAGGACACAGAAACAGGCAGCTTTACATCTGCACCTCCTGATGAGACCAGTGAGCTAGGCTGCTGTTTGCACTGAAAAATGACCATCATCTCATTCAGCTGCACTGACATCAATCAAAAATGCAGAGGAAGAAGAGAGCTCCCAGTCTTCTCCTTAACAGCCTAGTAGTTTCATCACTTTAATAAGCTAACCATATTTTCATTATAGTTTTTCATTATAAATTATATTTTCCAGTCCTTTGATCTCCCTTGGTTCTTGCCCAACCTCTTTTCAGTTTCTCAAGGTCTTCCTCAAAATATGGCAACCAGTGCTCTAGTAAAGCCCTCACAGTTCTGAACAGACGCGATATACACAGTCTGCTCCCATTTGTTATTTCTTTGAGCAAATACTTAGGAACCAGGTTACCTTTTCTAGACAAAATGTTACACTGGAAGATACTTGACTGATTCTCAGTTAAGATTTGATTCTTTTTCATCACTACTCCCAGGACTCCTGCAAGCAAGTGATCTACATGGTTCCGCATCAATGATCATTCTTTTCATTATTTTCCCGTTCACAAATTTTAGCACGCTTTTTTTGCACCCTTTTCTCCTCCAGGCCATCCATATAAATGAACCAGGATCAAAACCTATTTTCCCCAGGATCCTTTCAGAAATTAGGCTGGTTTTATGAGTTTCTAGTCACAATACCACTTTTGACATCCTCTTCTGCAGCCTTGACGATTTTATGAGGATCAAGCACTGCATTTCTAAAGTCTCAATGGCCCTCACTGCCCTTCACCCATGCAGATATTCCTGACTACATTGTCTTCCTCAGTTCTTAGATCCCAAAATCTAATCTTCCCCAGCATAGCAGCACATCCTGTGTATTTCCCTCACTCAGAGACAACTGTTGCACCCCAAACTGCAGCAAAACTAGGTCTGGCCTCCTTTGAACCGACGTACCCAAATGCTGTACACCATTTCCTGGAGAAACACCTCACTGCCTAACACATCCCCACATGCATCTGACATCTCCTCCAGCTCCCTGAAGCTCAGGTATCATGGTATAGTCTCCTCACCACCTCCACAACCTGGTCCTCTCTGCCACGGATTTCCCCTGCTGCTGCTGGGAGAAACTGGCTTTCCTCCTGTTCCTACTCCCAGCATCTCTCATTCCGCTGAGCCATATAGAGCTGCCCAGCTCCTCTAACGAGTCTGTCTTCTTCAAGAAAAGCAGCTATAAAGATCTACCCAGGCCACATTCCTCCCATCCAGCACCACTTGTCTTAGCAGCGTGCAGGGGAGAAAGGTGGCATGGAGGCAGCATGCCCTCACGCAACTGCTGCTGCTGGCTCAGCCTTGTGCTTCACCCCTTTCTCCTGCCCTGTGGAAGGAAGGGAAGGGGAGAACATGACAGAGGAAAGAGACAAAAAAGTGGAGGAAAGCAAGCAAGAGGGAGAGGAAAAGTCTGTCGTGGTTTGGGCCAGACTGACCACTGAAACAAAAGGACAAGAAGCAAAGGCGAGCTGGGAGACAACTTCACTGACTTCAGGACATCTCCAGCAGGACAGGACCATTAGTCCTTCAGCCTGAGGAACACCACCATACAGCCACATGCATGCAAGGCCTGCTCATAAGTAAAATCATGTACGGAGCAAAACACAACATTTATTAAGTATCCCATAATAACTGGAAGGCCTTCATACCCAGTTACTATTTTTTCAGAAGTAACACAGTTTTTGCGAGGGCTTCAATTACTTTGAGTTTTAAATATGCTTTTCCCAGGTCCCTGTCAAATTAATTTCTTAATTTCTCATGGAACTAAATAACTCTACAAGGGGCCTTTAAATTACACATCATTCTATATTAAAAAATACAATTGCATGCAATATTTGCAACAAAATCTTTCACAGAAAATTGATACTTTCAATTATATATTGGAGTTAGATATTAGCATCTGAGCCAAAGAAGAAAGTATACCCTCATGATGCTGTAAGAAAAAGAAGCTTACCGATGTTATCCTTTTCTTTACATGAAATGGAATAGCAACAGATTTCTCTGTCTTGAATAGCTGAAAGGTTTCTGCAGAAAAAAGAATTATAAAATAGTACTGTTATAACTCCACAAACAGAAATTTCCATTAAATTACATGCTTTCTGCTTTCTACTCAGTGTGTTCAATTCTATCCTTAGATAGCAAATTTTTAAAACGTGCTACTGCTCACAAAAACCCCTGCTTTTCTTAAACTATACAGTTTAAAAGGATATAAAATAATTTCACATAAATTCAAATTTCTCATTAAGTCAGTGTAACAGTGAATAATAAAAACACATAAATCCATGAGCTGTGAAAATAACATTTTATAGTGGTAACCAAGTAACATTACCATGTCTTAGCATTCACCTTTTACTCTTTTCACTTAGAATCCAGAGCTTTTCTCTCTAGTAAGTCTTATAACCAAATAACAGTACTCAAATGATCACATCATTAGTCTTCAGGATGTTTGTTTTATCATACTTAAATATATCAGATCTGATTCCTACTGAAAGGATGACTCTACATTTAGAAGAAACTGCTTCTTAATTTACTTATGTTTCTTTCTGAGCACTTTGTTATTTTTTCATTTGTTTATCCTCAAACAAGTGACACAGACATGCAGGAAACAGATTACGTTCCTGGAGCAGATGGAGAGTGGAGGCACCAAGAAGGAAAGATTCCTGAGATCACACAAGAGACTCTAACAAAGACAACAACTAAATAGTGACCTCCCTGGACTTTAGGAGATCTAGCTATGTAGAACAACTAATGGGGCTAACAGGGTCCTGGGCTGCATTAGGAGGAGTGTTGCCAGCCGTTTGAGGGAGGTGATCCAACCCCTCTTCTTAGCCCTGGTGAGGCCATAGCTGGAGTAATGTGTCCAGTTCTGGGCTCCCTACTGTAAGAGGGATGTGAAGCTGATGAGTCCAGTGAAGGGCCACTAAATGATAAAGAGACTGAAGCATCTCACATATTAGGAAAGCTGTAACTGTTTAGCCTAGAGAAGAAAAGGGTCAGGTGGGATCTTACTAATTTGTACAAATAACTGAAAGGAGGCTGCAAAGAAGATGTAGCCCAGTGAAAACACAAACTGAAACACAAGAGGCCCCCTCTGAACATAACGAAACACTTATTAACTCTGAGGGTGACTCAACACTGGTACAGGTTGCCTGGAGAGGTTGCAATATCTCCATCCTTATGCATACTCAAAAGCTGAAAAGCTGTCTGGACATGGTCTATGGTATTGAGCTATAGGTATTGAGCAGGTGAGTGGGCAAGATGACCTCCACAAGTCCCTTCCAATCTCAGTCATTCTGTCTTTCTGCAGTCCCAGTTTAACTGCTTAGCCTTTGGACCATCCTTCTATACTGAAACTCACTTCACTTTGCTTGCACTTCCTACTCATTAAAATTATGCGATTTGAGACACAGAATCCTGTTCTACAAAATTATTGCAATAGTGGCTATTTTTACAAAACTGTATATTTCCTTTACAAACACCTTTACAATGCATCAATTTAAGTTAGTTTCAGCAATCCTTAAGTATATGCTTTGGATACATGCCAAAAATACCCAAATTGCTTAAATTTACAGACAGTACTACAGACAGTAGTTTGAAACAGTTCTGTTCTAATGCCATTCGAGCATTAAACTGCCACTACAATGTACTTGGAAAAGTGTAAGTGAGCCTATTACTATCTACAGCAGTTGTATCTTCAGTGATGGGAAAACAGGGTTATCTGAAACAACTTTATACAACCAAAATAATAATCAAGGGATGTTCAAATCTACTGCAGTCAGTTATCAGCCTAGATTGCTATTTCAACTGCCAGCAGAGCTCAAAGTGGAGCATCTGAGAATGTAAAATTGAAGCTGTTATAGCTGATTATTGCCATAGACTACCAACAACTTTCTCTTACATATCAAAATGGTTATCAAGCATTGGAACAGGCTGCCCAGAGAAGTGGTGGAGTCGCCACCCCTGGAGGTACTCAAAAAATGTGTAGATGTGGTGATTAGGGACATGGTGTAGTGGTGGACTTGACAGTGCTGGGTTAATGGTTGGACTCAATGGTCTAAAAGGTCTTTTCCCATCTAAACAATTCTATGATTCCATGAATTTCACAGTATTTCAGCTTTTTATGCTAGCCAGCTACTTACAATTTCTCAATTAACTGCTTTTCATCCAGTGCACCTGGGAGGTCTCTTTTATTTCCAAGGACTAACACCTGAAAGAAATCATTCATATTCATGTTAAATCCAGCAGCAATAAAAATTTATTTTTGTCTTTAACCATTTGTTGATATTATTTTGGAACTTGAAGCCAAATGTTTAGAACACAAAAGCATACATATTCAAAACGACCCATGACTGTGGGAACATCATGGAAAACCTGCTCCTAGCCAGAGTCAGGTGCTGGATGCACACCCTCTGAAAACTGGGTCCACATATTTCTGGGTGCATCAGTATCAGAAATCTCTGGAAGTAAATCTCTCCATTCTGGATGGCATTATGGGATGGTGTTAGACTGCACTAAATGGATTCATTTTGCATGCAGCTAAACCTGAAGGAAAGCATGCACGAGGTGCACTCAAGCCACCAAAAGATATTCAATCCACAGGACCAGATTAACGTTAATCAAGAGTAGGACCCCATAAGCAGAGGCTGGGTCCTCAAGACCCAGACATGATTCCCTCTAGTTTTGTTCCCCGGCTTCTTAATGTTGACTAAACAGCCAGGCTACCAAAACATGGATCACCCAAGCACCAACCAAATGACTGATTCCTCTCCCTCCTCTTTTGCGCATCCATGGCAGAAATCAGAAGGGCGGCTAGTAGGAATTTTGGCAGAGAAATGAAGAAAATTACCGAATAGATGCTGGAACTTGAAAGTTCCTATGCAATACTTCATGCTTCAAGTATAAATTAAGGTCAGATGAATGGGGTGAGCACATTCTAAGATAAAGTAAGCAATGGTAGGTTTTTCTAATTATGATTGCATTATTGTTTTCCAGATGCGTTACAATTCTGAATCAAGATTGTCCATTATTTCCCATGAATCTGGAACACATTAAAGCTCATTACTTGCAGTCTCAGACTAATAAAGCTACCTTAAAATCTATAATGCCAAAGCCTGAGTACAATAAATTGAAGTAAGTTCAATACTAGTTACTACCTATGAAATAAAAATAAGTAAAAAAATACATTACTGCACCTTGGTAATTACTTTACTGGTCAGGCTCGGCGATTGGAATGTGATATTATAACATATAAAAGGAAAGGAACTTAATTAAATACTTCTGAAGATATGAGAGACCTATCATTTCAGGAAGAAAAAGTGCAAAGTAAAACAGGATGTGAAGACAGTACAAAGGACAGACAATGTCACTTGCCATGAATAGCGTGACTATATATTTATGTAGGATTTGTTCAGTATGTACAGAACATAAAGAATGGCAACAGTAATAGAAAACCTTATAAAAAAGATGGAGAGTGACTTGAAAAATTATCTTTCAAAAACAGACATGTGAGAACTTTATTCTCAGAAAGATTCCATGTTGGCTGTCTTGTCTACTCATCCTCAGATGACTTTGATCACTTGCATTAGCCAAGTGTCCAAATAGTTGCTGACAAAAAAGGGGCCAAGCAAGAGCCATCAAATTGTAACTTCTTCCTGATCTGTATGTGCCATTGTTTTCTTTCTTATCATCGAAGGTATGAACTCTAGCATGAAAAATCAGTGCTAAACTGACTGATTCCTACTATCTCTGAATTGGCAGATTATGTTTAATTAAACAACGTTAGTCTCCACCTGCATAATTCCTCACTAGAATTTCAGTAGGATATACTATTCTTTGACACTTCCTACTGGAGAACAGATGCATATTTGCATTTTTTCCATACAGTTTAGTTTGAAAACTAAAAAGTCAAGAAAAATTAGAAGTCATGACACAGAAAAAAGTCAAGCTTTTCCACAATCTCTGGAAGCAGAGGACACTATTTGATGCTAGCACTTGCCAACCCTCAGAAAGACAGATCTCACATGCCTTAAGATACTGCCAGAAACATACCTGGATCACTAGTTCAAACCCAGCCAACAAGGAGACTGCCTGGAAGTAATTACTGTCTGATAATGTCCCACGTGAAAATTAATTTTTTCCAAATCTGTTCTGACAGATGCTAAGTCCTCTGAAGCAACGTCACAATAATTTTTCTAAGAGTGCTCAATGTATCAAGGCTGCATCATATTTAAGCCCTTATTTTCAAGAGTCCAGAGGACCATACGGAATTCATGAGGATTTAGGCTACACTGTCTACACACAGGTAAGAATAATAATCAAAATACTTACTGGAATTCCATGCAGTTGTGGCTTATCTATCAAACTGTGCAGCTCATTCTTTGAAGCTTCTACTTTTTCTAAGTCTGCTGCATCCACCATGTAACTGCAATGAGAAGAGAGTTACTTATGGTACTGTCCATTGCTTGCATTAAAACATTTGAAATGTGACAAATGTGTTTGCATTGTCAGCAGCATTTAAACAGTCCTGAGCTCTATAAGCCTTGTATTTATTAATACAGGAAGATACAGAATTAAATATGGGCTGTGGGGAAAAAGTGGCATGGAATAGTGTAAAACACACTATTGCTATCATGTTGGGTCTTTTTATGTGATGGATGTGGACAGGAAGAAAAGCATCTCTATAGTAATAATATATATTTTACAATACATTATCTATGGGCATACACAAGAAAACTTACACAACTGCATTGACTCCTCTGCAATAACGCTCCCACATGCTTCGAAACCTTGGCTGCCCTCCAATGTCCCATACCTGGAAAAGGTAAGAACACCCCAAACCCAAAACTTTTTTGAACCACACAGTACTAACAGAACAGAACAAAAAAAGCTCTTACATGCAGCATGCAGGTTGTATTAACAACACCTAAATATAGGCAGCTTTCTAAGTGACCTTCCTCAAGAGACTGGTCTTCTCAACCCCTTCCAGTCAATGGAGAGAGACAGGCACATTCACAGGGCAAGTCAGACCTGTGACCTTCACAGCTCTGAGTGTCCATTTGGAGAACTCTAGCCTTTCCCACTAACTGCAAGAAGTCTTACTCAGATACCAAAGTGGATCTGCAAATGCACAACCTAAAACTCACAACGAATAGCATCATTGTATGAAAACAGTTACAAAGTTGCATATTTTATGGAGCTAGGGAGACCTGAGTTAAGAATGCATCAAGTCTTCAGCAGGATAAAGACAGATATTAAGTAAATAAAGAGTTGGTCAGAGAGCAGATTGAGCCTTTGAAAAAGATGATATACTCTAGGGAGCACCAATACCTCCACAGTTCTCCCATTTCTTCATCAAATGCGTTTTAAAGGACACATGGATTAACTGATCAGAACCAGAAGGGAAACAGTAGTGCAGAGTAGGCCTGAAGTGATTAATCAGGGAAACTTAAAGAAAGGAAGCTCAAATTCTGCTTGGGATTTTATAAAGCTCCAATCCTGCAAATACTTACGCATGCTATTAGTGTCCAGCAATCCCACTGAACTCCTTATCATCAAAGGCCAGCATATTATTCTTCTGTACAGGAATTACTTATTCTGCTTTGCTTGCAAAAATTCAGTATTTTTGGTGGATGACAATAATCTTGTTTCGAAACTGTCTCCAAGATCTAGGATCCTGGAAAGGATCTAAATCATGCAGGCAACAGCTACGTTATGATGTAGCTGTTGCAGCTACATTTTAAGACAACTGTGTTACAAGTGACACATCTATTAAAATAATGATGAACACTGAAAAATAAAAGAAATGGATTTGTTCCTATGCCAAAGACAAGAAGTAATTATTTCTTATTTTAATCAGATTCAGCTATCAAAACAATGGGTATTATACACCAAATCTAGGAGCCATATCCATTACAGAACATACTAAATATGGCAGTAACGTACCCAGAACCAAATATTCTTAATAGCTGTTTTCATATTTATATTTTATAAATCCAAGCATATTAAAACTGCTACAGCAACAAAGACCTGCACAAAAGAGCGACACTTAGTATACCCTTGGAGTAATAAGGCCTTCTTCCACTAACATGGCTGTATTTTTAATTTCACCGTCCACACATCACATTAATGTAACAATTTATCTATCATTTTCAATACCTTATGTTCATATTTTATAAAGAAGTATTTCCCAATTCACTATTAAAATAATTCCCTGGTT
This sequence comes from Scolopax mira, assembly GCA_004320125.1. Lineage (NCBI taxonomy): Eukaryota > Metazoa > Chordata > Aves > Charadriiformes > Scolopacidae > Scolopax > Scolopax mira. The sequence continues at coordinate 105,463 of BJBW01001891.1, forward strand.
GATATCTTACTTTTCCTTCTGGCATAACATTAGTATATCAGCTAAATGTAGATTGCCTCTGAACCCCTTCATAAGATCAAGAATTTTACACATTAAAGAGAGTCGAGTGAACTTCTGACCATGAACTGAATATCAGTTATTATATGACTGACATTTGAAGTGCTTTTTCAAAAGTCTTAATAAAATAAACTTATTTTAAAAGCTTGAAAGAGATGAGTACACTGTTCAGTATTATCGTTAGATGACAAACCTCACACCAACACTAATTATTCCAATAACTCATTGGGACCTTGAAACTATCAGTAACCATCTGGTGCACATCTGTGTGTCTGGAAAAAGAAGCCAAATTATTTTCTTGGTAGATCAGAGAAGAAAGAAGGGGAAAGAGGACAGGGAAGGCTAGTAGCAAGATCAGATTTTTGAAGATTGACAGCAATTATTCCTGGTAGTCAGAAAAATCTACAAGATGAAGTAGCCTGGACTAATCACAAAATAAATAATACAAGATAAAGAAATTCTGGTTTTGTCCCTGTTTGACGATATACTGTATCTATACTATATTAAATAGCACTGCAGAACAAGTCGTGTTCTCATTAGGAGAGTCACCTTGAAACAACGGAAAGGTAAGTCATTTCCAGTCAGTTTCCCTAATAAGGGTTACAGCTATTCATCAAAGTACAACATGAAGGACAGAAGATAGACTAGTGCTTGGGAACCCAGTTTACATCAATATATTAAGTTACAATTATCTGAAATAGATAAAGAAAATTAATGCATGAAATAGATAAAAATAAATCCTCACCTCTTTGCCTATGAAATTGAAATGGTGCTAGTAGTAACTTTCTGATATTCTTTATTATATTGAATAGACAATGACTGAGTTAACTACTCTCTGCCCCAAGCCATTTCCACTGTACTTGACTGAACAGACAGAACTGTGAGAATACAAGAGGCACTCAGGAAGGAAAAGGGAGAGGTCTTAGAGGTATTAAAAAGTTTTCTTGCACGAGCCTTGCATGCTTTGTATATCACCTATTTTTGTATCCCAGTATTTAATACTCAGGTAAAAAGTTTATTTTGGATGTGAACTGGGAGAGGCAGGAGATTCTAATAGCAGAATATACAGCTAGCTATAAAAAGAAGTTTATTTTGTCTGGGTGTGTTTAAAGAGACTGGACTTCAAATTGGGAAGCAATGGGAATGCTTTTGGCAATGGGAATAACATTTTCATTGTATTTACGAGATACTTCTATCTCTAGAAAACCGTCTGATTTTAAGCATCAGAAAATGCCTACAGAATGATGAAACAAAAAAGAGAAAAAGTTTCTTTGATACCCAGTACCATTGCCTCACAAGAGATTAAAATCTCAAGGAGCTGTTTAAACTCAATCTCAAAGGCTGATACCAGTACTGATAGGTACTGATACTCAAAGGTACTGATAACCAGTACCATTGCCTCACAAGAGATTAAAATCTCAAGGAGCTGTTTAGGCTCAATCTCAAAGGCATACACCTTATTTCTACCATACTTTATAAATCACAAATTTATTTGTTCCTGTCTACTCCTTTAGAGTATTAATTCTCATCACGCTTGGACAACCACACTTCCATAAACTAATAAAATGTTTCAATTTGTAAACTAGATTAAACACCATACTTTGGAATCATCATTTACCACAGGGCTTGTACTTACCTGCTAAATCAAATTATTCTAAAGCAGAAATCTCTCTGAACAAGTCTCCTGTTCAATTTCTTCATGTGGACCTAAGGATCCTTAAGACTGATGTGTTCAAGGAGCAATTTTTTTTTTGTTTTTCACAGAGGGGTGTCGTGACAATTGAGCAAAGTTCAACTGGGGAATAGGTTCAAAGGTTTTTCGAAAGCTTTCAGTTACAGAAAGGTTCATTAACAATCTAGTTGTGTTTCTTTTAATTAGCTTACATTGTGGAAAGGCTTGATGGTTAATGAAAAAGTTGCAGGAAAAGATTTTCAGATGCATTTTCTAGATGGTAGTTTTACATGGCTTTTTTTTCAGACGTGCTGGATTGGATATTCCTTGTGTACAGAGGTCATAGAATCATATGGGGTTGGAAGGAACCTCTGGAGATCACCTAGTCCACCTAGTTCCCCGCCAGAGCGGGTCTACCTGTAGCAGGTTGCAGTGTGTACAATGACACATTTATATCTCAATATCAAGACATGGCTTCAGTACCTACGAACTCAAAGTAGTCAGTGAAGCCCAGACAGCTATTCAACCCACCAGATATCACATCTTTAGGATGAAAGAATTATGCTTGAGGCTTGGTAGTATCACCTAGAGTTCCTCTGACCCTTATTAAAGGAGCTTAACCCTCATTGCAACTTTTAGCTGGTTATATTCAGGCATCTTAATTTGCAAACTGAACCCAACACTACTAATATCTGAACTCGGAAACATATCTTTCGGCTTGGCAGTATTCAGAAAATACCAGCCATAAAACCTAACCTGAACAAACAGGTGAGGAAATTCTAAATGCAGAAGAATATTTGGGCAGAGTAAGGTAGCACCAGCAACAGCCAACACCACGTTATGCACAGACAAGTCCATGTATGCTGAAATGTGACTAAGGAGGTTATGTGTATGCAGCAAACAGCCATAGCACTCACAGACAACTCAATGTGTAATGGCAAGGAGTAACTGGAAAGTATGGGATTAATTTCCCTCAGCTTCAGCCACCTAAAATGTAGGCATCTAATCCAAGCGACTAAATCTCTGTGGCTATTGAAGGGATCAGAGGGCACCCACAGGAGGATATGATTTCATCTATCTTGCTCACCTTGCCCACCAGTTGAACCATTCTTGCAAAGCACTCGCTGGTCCCCTCCGAACTTAAACACCTGCCTGAGGTGGGCTTCCTCCTTTTTACCTGGCGAAGCTCAGGGAACACAAATCCTAAACAGTCACCTATTCTAAACTGGAATCTCCAACCAGTAATGTTCAGCCTCCCCGTCTAATAAACAGGAAGAACAAAACCAGCTAAATCCAATAATCTTAAAATTTTTAAGAAATTTCCCTGTAGATATAAAATATAGAGCCTTACTTTACCTGCCAAGTAACCTATTACAGAAGTTCAAATAGGATAATACTACCTATCATCCTATATTTTGGAAATGTCTTTATAGTTGCTCTTAAAGCTGAAGAAAACATGACACTTGGTTACATTTACTGCAGGCAAGACCTCCCAGAACACTATGTCCTTGAAATCAGTCTTGGTTCTTTAAAGAACCCTGTTGTCACTCCTCACTGGCAATAAAGTCCAACTTTTAAACAATTTTTGCAATTTGGCATTTTATTTTAGTCACATCAAACAGAAAAAAACACTATATGCACACTTCACAGTTCATAATTACTTAATTTAATCATAGCACTTTCACTGAGGAATGGGAAATGGACTTAGACTTGCAACATAAAATGGCTGAACATCTTCCACTCCTGAAAACAAGTGCAGAAGCATTTCAGTGGAAGAGGTCATTTCCCAATGATCACGGTACCTTTGCCATTTTATCAGAGACACGGGGTACAATATTAGAAGGATCAACAGGTAGATTTTACACAGGACACAAAAGCAAAGTCTGTTCTCAGAAACCGCTTTCTGAACCATCCTAACCTCAGTATTCTTCTCCCCACTTCTCCCCAAAGTAGAAAACCCTGGTTCTGCATGACCACATGCAATCCTCTGTAATCCTTTTTTCGTATGACCATGAATCAATCTCTAGACATCAAAATCCTAGAGATTCTGCTGAAAGTAGACATATACAACTTATAAGCTGTAGGCAGAACTTGCATTTGGAAGACTAAGGGCAAAGACACCAGAGGCAAGGACACTGATAGCTCAGAACTGCTGATCAATAACTACTGTAGTGATTATTAATTTTGCTTGTCCTTGAAGAATGTATAACCATGAAAGCAAAAATTACAATTTACTCAATAGCACAGAAAAGCCAGAAGGGTGTGCAACGTTGTGTATGCTGAGAAAAGATAATCTAATATTGGTAAATTAGACAAGAAAAGGACATTCTCCCATGACAGATTTAACCCCACAGAGCAGCTCCCTGGCACTCTCCTCATGAGTCCCCTTTGTCCTCTACTTCTCAAATGTGAGCAATCCTGACAGATTCCCAGTATTTAACAATGAGACAAAGCTGCTGAGGACAGAGCTAATGAGGGACAGCATTTATGGTTCCCACGTGTCCCAACAGGATGTTGGAATAGAACATATGTTTATATAAACTGCAGATAATTTCAAGCTGGGAGTGGATAAAAAGAAAAGATCAGAACCCTAAAGTATCTGGAACATCTAAAGATGGTGTGAAATAAAGCTGAAATGTAACACACACAAGTTCAGAATGCTACACTTGGATGAAGGAACCAAATGCACTAGCACAAAACGGATAATAACCAAGTAGAGGTGAAGGACAAAAAGCCTGAGTAGTTCACAAATTAAGTATGTGTTTCAACAGTGTTGCAACTCAAGTCAGCATGTACTAGCAGAAACACTTAATGTACAATTTTGGAAGTATGTACTTCCCTGTCCCCAATGTCAGAGGCTCCTATACAGGTTTTGAGCATCAGTCTATAGAACAGACACAGACAAATTTGAAAAAGTCCAGATGAGAAAAGAAAGGGTGCAAAGATATTTTGAAAATACGATCTATAAAAAGGAGAGAGGGGAGAAAAACCATAAAAACCTGTCCTGACTCTGTAGTCTGGCTACATCTTCTGGCTACACTGATGAGATCTCCCTGAGCCTTCTCTTCGCTAGGCTAAACAGTCTCAGTTATCTCCACATCTCCTCATATGAGAGATGCTCCAGTCCCTTCATCATCTCCACTGCCCTTTGCTGGACTCTCTTCAGTAGCTCCACACCCTTCTTGTACCAGGGACCCTAGAACTGGACACAGTAGTCCAAGTATGGCCTTACCAGTGCTGAGTAAAAAGGAGGGAACACCTCCCTTGACCTGCTATCAAAGGTCTTCCTAACGTAGCCCAGGATGCTGTTGGTCTCTGCTGCAAATGTACACTGCTCAACAATGGTCAACTTGGTGTCCACCAGGACCCCCAGGTCCCTTTCTGAAAAGCTGCTTTCCAGACAGCCAGCCTGTCTTGGTGCCTGGGGTTGATCTTTCTCAGGTGTAGGACTTTGTACTTTCCTTTCTTTACCTTCAGAAGGGTCCTGTCAGTCTGTTTCTCCAGATTGTTGAGATCCCTCTGGATGGCAGCACAACCCTCTACCACAACAGCCACAGCTCTCAGTTTTGTATTATCAGCAAATTGTCAAGGGTGCACTCTATTCCATCATCCCAGTCACTAATGAAGATGCTAAACAATCCCTGGGGTATATCATTAGCAACTGGACTTCCTGCTGTGGATCACAGCCTTTTTGAATCCTGCAGTATGGCTTTTCCTTACACACAACCATCACAAATTCCTGGGACATCTCATAAGAATTCTTTTTTAAAGAAATAATCACTTTTGACTTGAAATCAGCCTGGAAACGGCATGGCCTTTTCAGAGTTACCCAAGCCATATAGAATAGCCAGCACTTGCTGAAGCACTGCTGGACCTATACAGGCAGTACACACAGAAGCTTGTACCACACAGAGGCTTGAGATGATGACATCGCAGGTAAGATGCTTGTTAATTACCACTGAAGAGCAGGATGAAGCATTACAAATCAGGAGGATTCTGTTTCTGTGAGGATGTTTGGAGACTTGGAAACTCTACTATCCAGAGGAGGGAGGAGTGCTGCAACGAAAGAAGCTGAAGAGAAACCCACAAAGCCGGGATACTCCTCCTCCTCCTCCTCCTCTCTCTCTCTGCCACATCAGAGCAAACAGCAAGCAGCAAGAAGCTCAGCTCCTCTCCCTCCCGTGGACTGTCCGGCACCGGCCCCGGCTGCAGCTCCCGTGGAAGGACGCTGGCCTCTAGCGGTGAGAGCTGGGGTGCCGCCGTCCCACCTCCCCAGCTCCCGTCCCCCGAGCTGCTCCCAAGGGACTGCAACACCCAGGGGGTGCAGAAACTGCCTGGGGGTGCTATTTTAAGCCAACGAAGCTCGAGAGCAAGGAAAGTGAAGCTGCTGCATGGCCTGCGTGTATGCGTGTTCTGCTGTTGCTCTATTTCTTTTTTATACCTGAGACCATTCTAAGAACATCACTGCGAGAATCAAAGGTTGATTAGTTGCTGCTTCACAATCATTTAAAATAACAGTTCCCGATGTATGTCTTCTGAGACTCACGAAATTCAGTTTGGTAATAGATTTTTTTAGCTACTGTCTAGCTTATTGAACAATCTCACCAAAGCAAAAAGACTCCTAATACCGAGCTGATCCAAAACCAGAGAAATTCCATTAAATCAAATCACTCAGCAAACAAAACTTGCTTGGAATTAAAACCCCAAATTAATTAAGCCATAGGGGTTTTTTTGGTCAGAAAAAAAGTGATATAGCCATCAGTTTTGTCATAAACTACATCAAAATACTTTTAACAGATCCTTAAATTTTAATACATTAGGTATTTTGATGTTGAAAATCATCCTGTAATTAAATATCTCAACCACAACCTCAAAATCCATACAGTTTCCTGCTTAGATTTCAAATACTGGCCTAGTAAAATCTTCTTTGCGGCTTCTTTTCTTGGAAAGTAACAGGTGACAGGCTTTAATAAATACATTGACAAGCCAAAATTTGACAATTCGTGGTTAAAGCTGACAGCTTTATGCTTCTGATCATTCTAAACTTCGATTAAAGAGCACATGAAATTGGCATCTTCCTGCAAAATATTTTGTCTTGCATAAATCAGTGGTTTTGTTTCAGTGTGGCTCAGACAAGTACACATACACACAGGCATATCAGTGACCATGCTTTTACACAGCAGAATTAGACACTAAATATAAGATAAATCTACTAGCTTCTGGAAATAACTGTCACAATCAGAAGAAAGTAAAGATGACCATGGTCTCCTTAGTTCTTGTTGCCTCCTGGAATTGCATGAAATCTAGATAGAATTCTAATAAAGACACTAGGCAGTGATGCTGCATTAGCATAGTACTTTCTTCTTAGCGGCCTACCCCAAAATACAGCAAAAAACAGATAAAGAATTAGTATCACCTCTTTGTTGGTGTTGCGACATACTCTGCCTGAGGTGATCAGTCTTACACTTCCTGAATGCCATTTTTCCACTTGATGACTTTTTGACCTAGATGGTTTCTCAGCTTCACTCTTACAGTAAGTTTCCTTGATTCTGTTTTGCAATGTTCCCTTGATACCTTTGAAAAAGGTCAGGTGGAAGATCTATCTGCTTACCATGAAGATTATTCCTGCCATGTTTGAAGGACTTCACAGGTTTAGTAAAATAACACTTTTTTGCCAGGAATTTTAATAGCTGACAATTGAATATCATAGTATTTCTATGAGAAATGTAACCTTCTTTGTTGGGATAAAGAGGTTAAAGAAAATTTCACGCTGGATCCTCATTGACTAGGCTGCAAATAACTCTTCAAAGGATTCTAGCAAGAGGCACCCCCCTCACCATCCTTTTGTCATCAACTTACTAGCAAATGATGTCATTCTTCTCCCAGTAAAATAATTCTGGAAACTTTATCTAGCCATTAGGCTGTAAGATTTTAACAGCTTACCTATATACAGGATTTAGTGATGTACAACTACTTCATCTTGACAGGATTTAAGAAAATAAACATCTATACATACACCCTACAACTCTTACTTTCACTGTATACTGTTGTAGCAGAGACCATGGGAACTGGTTAAGATAAATTATTTTTCTCTGCAGACTGGCTTCCAAACCAAATATTGCTTTTGAAAGTAATAAACATATTAATAATATTAGCATTATCCCCTTATTCTTAATGTCTCAATTATAACAACTATATATAACATGACTTGGGAGATGAAAGTTTAAAACAAGGCACAGGTCCACAGAACCTCACACACATCCTCCTCCCTGTCAGAACCTGACCACGAAGTATCATCTGTGCAGACAATCCAGTACCAACTTATTAGTCATTTCCTTCACCTACTTGAACTATCCTGGCTTAGAAAATATTTTGAAGATCCTATCTATTTGTAAATGATTTGTCTGTCTAGTTGAATATAGCATCAACAACTTTGTCATGTTCTTCCTCATCTGACAATTCCATAGCAGCATCAGCATAGCATTGCAATTACCCTTATGCTTTCTCTATATAAACTCTAAATTATAGCCTTATTCTTCCTATGCAAAAGACAGAAAACAAGGGAACTGAAAGGGAATTCCTATTCCTGCGGATTATTTATGAACCAGGTTGAATGTAGTATCTTTTTTGTTGACTGCAGCATCTATGGACTACTTTGATCAGTTGTAAACCAAGGCAGATGTGATGAGAAGTATCTGAAACTGACACTTAGGAATAACTAAAATAGAATCCTCTCCTGGATTAATTAGGAAGCATTGCTAAAGCTCAAGTGGAAGGTACTGTTTCGGTACAAATGTGCTCTTCTGAAAGAGAGGGGAAGGCAGGAGGACAAAGAACACCTGCTTTCCTGAAAGAACATCAAGAGAAAAACACCTCTTTGAGTAAATGAAACCTTAAAACATTTTGACTACTTAAACAGAAACAAACAGCTTTTGCTTGTGAGTCTGCATTTGATGTTTCGTATGACAGTGCTAATCACAATTTTCTCACTGGTCACAGTCTTCTACACATCTGCCATTGATATATAAGAAGTCAAGAAAGCATGAGATGGCCTTAGGATGCATTTGCACTTGTAAGGCATTACTTCTGATGTTCTTGTTGTAAATACACTATTTGATCTGCTGTCATAACTAGTGTACATGTTAATCTGTGTACAATAAAGAGACTATTGGGGGAGAAAATCAACATAATTAACATATCAATCAGACTGTTCTTCTGATAACAATGCCCACTGACTTCTCCATAAGTTCTCTTTCCTAACTAACACGAATCATGAATTAATTATAAGAACTAGAAAACACCATCCAAACTATGTAAATCCTAACATTATAACATAAAACATTTGGTTTTTTTAAATACTGTTATTGATCCACCTGAATCCCCAAGCAGATGTGGAAACTGAACAAGCTATGTGTGCAGGCTGAACACATAATTCTGGCAGCCCTCTAGCAACAGGTAGTGTTAGTTGTGCATAAAAGTTTGCAGCTACCAGAGTGGAAGGATGAAGGAAAACTTTGTTTTTCTCACCAAATGAAGAGACTGCTTTCTTCCTCTCCAGGATCTGTGCTCTAAATACGGTATTCTGCAACAATCCATCCAGGCTGCCCCCAAAATTTTGCCTGGGTCTGTATCCCACTTTTCCACACTGTGGAGGCTCCAATAATCTCGCAGCTGCTTGGGGAGCACATTACTATTAAGTAATGGGACTGGGGAGAAACTAGCATGGGGGTGGGTTTGGTTTGGTTGAGTTTTTTTAGAGGTTGCTTTCATCTGGATCAGTTGTCTGATCTGACTACTGCTTTGCCATGGGATCACCAGTGCTGATGGAAAAGGGGTGTGAGGGTGCAGGGCTAGTCTTTAAGTAGAATGTAAAACCTCATACCATGATTTACTTCAGCTGACTGTAAAAGCTGACCTTCAATTTGCCACCTTCACTAGGCTGGCCTGATGCCCTTTTAGTTTTCCCAGAAGACAAGTCTAGTTTGACCCTAGCATGAGGAACATCATACTGAGGTTTAGAAGTGCTGCCACTGGAAGAAAAGCAGGTATATTAAAAGGTTATTTTGTAACCTAAAAAAGTTACAGAACCTTTTATTTAGGAGGGGCTGGTTTTATTTCCCTTTGCAAGACAAGATTCTGGTTGGAAAGCAGATTTAGGACTCCAAAGAAATATTCAGAAGTTCTGAATTTGATTAAAAAGTCACTCTTTTGCTAGAGGATCAACAGGGATATACCAAATTACTGTTAGGCTGAAGTATGTTCTTTCTATAGCAGAGTTCAGCTCTTTGCTAAACAATATATGGATGGTTGTTGAGACACATTCAACAGAGGAACCCAAGACTAAAATTTCTTTTTTTTTTTTCTCATTTGAGAAAATGAATGACATTCATTGAATGACAAATTCACTCCCAGACTAAGCCAGAACATTTGTTGCTTCCTCTTTAAGGGATAGGAGCAGGTATTTTGAGGAATGATGTCTTTGGGGATCGGCCTTTCTTTGTTCAAGCAAAGAGATGAGACACAAAGAAAGCAGGCAGTGGAAGAGGGGAACATGTTTGATGAGGAGAAGCTAACAGGCATGAGGAGAGTTGGAGGATAACTCCATAGCAATAAAGAGAGGAAACAGCTCTCTCCCAATGAGTATACCTTCTTGTCATGCAGCATGAGTACTGCCCTGCTGCAATCAAAGCAGATGTTCCCGTAAATTCACATTTCCCCTTCCCAGCCTTACCTTACATGTAGTGTATGCGTTATCACAAGCAGAGAAATGAAACCAGCCGATGAGGGAGAGCTTGGGTGATCTTGTATATACTGAGAATAGAGGCGAAGAAGGGCCGAGACCAGAAGTGAAACTTAAGCATCAAATTCTGTGGTTTTTCACCAGCTTCAAACATAGCATTCAGAAGAACTAACAGAAAGCATCACAAAATAATAGCCTCCATTTACAAGAAAAAGCTGCATAACTGTTACTCAGCAGAATGTGCACCTTCTGCACTACTGCTCTCTCTCCTTTCACTCTTTCTGATTCCTGGTCTCCAGAATAAAGAGAGCATACAGGTTTGGCTGCAAGAATTAGTGCTGAGGGGCTCTGATTCTGATCAGCTCTGTTTTCTGCAGATGCAGTCCACCTGATGCAGGCTTACTCATATTGCCATATAAATTCCTCTGTGTTTTCATAGAGCTGGCCACCCTGTAAAGCAATACCAGTCTTGACTTTTTACTTCAAAGAAGAGTTTAAGCACATTGCACTGAGTATTGCAGTGCTCATCATGTGGCAGTTTGTTTTTTGTCAACTCAAACACACACACTCCATCTCACTGGAAAACAAAAAAAAGTTTAGGTTTCTATCAATCATTTCCTTTCAGGAAATACATGAATTAAAAACGCTTTGTCTTCTTGCTCACCTGCTCTGTGATAAGAGTGAGTGCAGATTCTCTCCCAAAGTAGGCTTTAAACATGTACGTATCATGATGATCATGCACAAAGTCAAAAACTTCATGTTATCAAAGCAATAATGATTTTCTTCTACTTCCTTTTTGATTTTACTCCATTTTTCTTCTAAGCCCTTTACAGCCTTTACGGTGCACCTAGTATTAAGATACACACCCTCATGTATTTTTCACAATCTGCCAAAATTTCCCAGGAAATTAAAATCAAACTAAAATATGGGTATAGTTAAGAGTTTTTCTTTCAGCCAAATCTGACATGAATTTCAAGAGGGTATATGGGAAGGAGGGTTGGGGTGATGAGTGGAAATAGTCTGGTGACGTTAGATTTTCCATTCCAATAGCTTTCAAAACACTGGCTTATCAGGCACCATAATGTGCAAGCAGCTGTAGAGGAACTGACTGATTATTCTGCAAGCTTGTAACAGAGAAGTAGATGCACAAGTGAAATGTACAGCTAAAGGTGCTACAGTCATGTGAAATCTGAAAGAGTATAGCAAGATACTATAACCAGAAACAGACAGGCAACCACTGTATTTACACCACTATGGTCATTTTAGGTTTAGGGTTTTTTACTTCAGCTTTAACATCTCCCAAACAACAAAAGTCAATTATCCCTTTTATCTTCCTTTACCTGTTCACTGTTTAGGGAGAATGGGAAGACAGTTAACAACTACTTATATGCACACTGCAGGTCATTTCAGAAAATCCTACCTAGGTTTAAGAGTCACAGCAAACCAAATCTAGACTCATCAACCACAAGAGAGAGTGCCTTAATGCTACTGGAATATACTCTATCTTGATGCCTACAGTATGAATCACAATCAAACTGGCATCATCTATATTTCTCTAAAGGCCTAAGAAGTGGTTCCCCGACAACTTTCTTCCATTAGACATATATACTAACATTATGCAAGGTAAACTGCAGTCCTTGCTGAGATGAGTAAGGAGGAAGAGAAGAGAAGAAGAGGAGAGAAGAAGAGGAGAGAAGAAGAGGAGAGAAACCTCCAGGAGTCAACTCAGCTCCCTTACTACCTCAGAATTTTATGACCTTTCTAACCACGAAAGTGTAACAAAGCTTCTGCCTGGAATGGATATAATGTAAATAAGATGAACATAACAGAGGAACGTACAGCTACATGCTTTTAAAAAGTTATTTTTGAGCTAGAAAAATAAAAAAAATGATCCTAACACCTTAAAAGATACTTTCTACACCTCTACGTTTTAAGTTGAAATCACTTTGTCTATTAGGAACTCACTCTGGATTAATTCAAACATGCACACCTACCTTTATGGTAACATTTCCTTTTGTTATTTTTCTCATATTGAAGCCCACTGTAGGAATCATATCTTCCGTGAACTGCCCTGACTAGAATAGAAAAAAAATATATATATTTATTATAAAATAGCTGATAATATAGCAGGTAAGTTTCTCATTTGGAATCTGAAAATCTTACTTACAACACTGTAAAATATCACATTAATTTTCTGCAAGAGCACTGGGTAGCACTTCAATTAATGCATTGTCACACCAAGGAAGACTGTTCATTTCAGCCCCTTTAAATGATCTTTTATTCTCTTCAGTGACGAAGATCACCCCAGAAACCATGAGACTTCAGATAATTTATCTGATCCTTCAGCAAACTAGAAAGCAGCACAGTCAAAATATAGAATCATAGAATGAGTTGACCTTTAAAGGTCATCTAGTCCAACCCCCAATATGATAAAATATGATAAAACTGACTATACCCGAATTTTTTCCAGCAGTTACTCACTACTGTTACCAATGGTTTAACTCCAAATTTAATAAACAGCGAAGGAATACCCATGTAGAGAGTACTACATGCAGAACCTTTCCTTCTGAATAGGTGGCACCAGAGTAGGTCCACTGTTGATACTAAGAGAATGCCATAAAGACAGAAAAATACAAGGTACTAACTCAGCATACCATAAACCCAAAACATACAATCAAAGTGGTGCCTCGTCCCCCAGTTCAGAGGAATATTTTTATAAGACAGATGCTTGTCATCATGCCAGCAGGAACCTTACATACATCTACCCACTCCAGAAGACAGCTTTTGAAGAGAAACGTGAAACTCAGATCCAAGTATTTCATTATTCATTCTTACTTTTCAAAATGTATCATTAATAAGATATTGTGAATCTCAGGCATGGTGTGTTATGATATGCAGTTGGTTACTTAACAGTTATGTCTACATGCAGGTCCAGTCCCTGCAACATACACAGCAGTCCTGGGTTACCACCCATCCAGAAAGGACAGCAGGACCTTCTGGATTTGACACTGCCTCTCCATATATCTATCTGCTGATAGTCCCATTACTGACTTCATCATCCCCTCTACCCTAGGGTTTTTTGTGAGGTTTTGGTGGGTTTTTTTTGGAAGAAAATAAGGGTATGTGGACAAGGAGAGAAGCAGGCGTGCTCCATCTGACAACTGGATGATCAGAGCTTCAGGGTGCACCAGCGTAGTTACGTGCCTTGCAGTGTGCACACTGCCTCCAGCTACCCCTAGTGCTATTGCTGCTCTCTGCATGCTTTCTGCAGCTTTTCTGTTTGCTATTCATGGCAGAGTGAGAATATACTATGCCTCCAGTCTGTGTTCACAAACTAAGATTAATTATTTTTAATCTGGGACTTTAAAAGCTATATAAACTTTGACAGATACTTGATCCTCTCGCAAGATTTTGAGGTTTGGAATTAGATCCAGAATTAGATTCAGGCAAGAAACAACTTCCTTTAATTACCTGTTCAACCTTACCTATGGGAAGCGTCTTGCTAGATTCTGTACTATAGACATCTTCCCCATCTTTTGTTTCTGAAAGTCTCTTTTTCCTCCCCTTTCCTTGCTTCAGTGACTTGTCAACAGCAGGAAGAAAAACAGTGAAGATAAATGCACCTGCAGCCTCATGCAGATACACGTACCCGGCGGTGACATAAGTTTTTAATTGGGTGGAGTAAGACAAAGCCAATCAGTAAGCATCTCCTGTAGCAGGCAGTGGCCTAATTTGTTAGAATATATAATACACTTATTTGTGGACGACATATGAATGCATAAATCCTGAGGATGTGCCATCATTACTCAAGCACAGGAATGACTGGAAAAAAGGCCAACTGATTCAGGAGGCTATTGTTTAAACAAACTCATAGAAAGTCAGAATTCCACTTTTGTCAGCAAATTGTACACCGTATGTAATATGTTAAAATGGAACACAAAAACCAAACAAATCCATCATAACTGCTTTGGAATTTGGGATAGAGTGCAAAGAGTGTCTGGTCTTTAGTCTTTTCCTCTAAAAATTTTCCATTCTGCTTGAACTGCCACAAAGAAGGTATTCTATTTACAGTTCTTTATTTTCCCACACAATGAAAAAAAGAAAGTATTATGTTGACTCTTTTGTCAGCATTAGTCCAAAACCTCTTGATTACTGGGCTTTGTTTCCAGTGCTATAAGCACCATAAAGTAAAACATCTGTTCTATTTTACTTGTTAAGTAAGTTCTATGTGACAAATTACCTATTTTTGGTAAATATTCAAAATGTGCCAACAAGTTTATTGTTGTAGCTCAGTAAAAAGAGATTACCATCCTGACACAGATGAAAACAACAGGTGCTAAGAAGTTTGCAATGTCCTCTCTAAATGTTGCTGATTATTGAACTGATAATGAATATTGCCATAACGCCTTATGATAATGACCACAGGCCAGACTCTCTACTCCATTACATCAGTGCACATCCATAGTAAAAGGCAGTGACATTATCCAAGGTTTCCACTGGTAACAGAGGACTAAATATGGCTCAGGGTCTTCAGGGAGAAGACTGTCTCAGAGTGTTTATCCAGTGTTAGCCTGATAGGATCTCTGAAGACTACCGTAAAGTGGAAAAAATAGTAATCTCCTACCATATGTTTTTATGATCCGTTGCTATCTGCATTTTAAACAGACACTATTTTGTGATAGTTATTTTCATCTCGTCACACTATAACCACATACATACAAACACGCATACAGCTCCCAATCTATTTGCCATCCCCATATAAACTGTATTCAAGAGTAAGCTATTATCTATTGCCTTACTCCCAAATTCTTCAGCCACCCTTCTTCAGTGATTACCATGGTGCATCATCTCCAGACTCAAAGATTCAAAAGCTACAAAACCTGCAATGTGTGACACTCCTCAAGTCAGAAAACATGTATGCCTTGTAGAATATTCTTAAGCAATGTTTGCTGGCCAAATCAGACCTGCAGTAACAACAGTGCTCTGGTATTCAAAATATTACCATGACAGAGACAAACACATATGATGCCATTCCACAGGTGGTGTACCATGAGTAGATAAAGTTACATGCTACTGTTAATGAGGCCTCTGAACTGTTGTGTTCCCCTTTGCTCTGTTTATGAAACCAACCCAAGAAGCAATGTAATTTGTTGTGCCTCTTCCCCCTTCCTCACCAAAGCCTACCCTTGGGAGATGAAGACTTCCAATGGGCACAAGAAGTGCTGAGGCCCAGGTTACCAAGCCCACTTGAGTACCTAACAAACTATCTAACATACCGGTTGCAAATCCTTTCTGTTTATTGACTGCTGATGTCCCTCAAAACCTAACTTTCATTATGCACTTTCCCTACCCCATTCCTTTTTCTCCCACTCTCTGTCTCTACTTCTTCATTCACACTAATTCCCAATCTTCTACTTTTCCCTTAATCCATAATTGTATATGAGAGCAAATAAAGAATACCATATACTCATGTCATCGTTGCTTCAATCTCTTTGACTTTAGGCCCTACGCCTCCTAGTCTGGTTTCGACTTGTGTTCTAGTAACTTTTCAGGATGACTGAAGAATACCTGGAAACCTTTATTTGGCCGCTGGTGAGCTGCAATTCATCTCACAACAGTCATCATCTTTCAGAATAAAGGTATGCACTAAGCTTCATGATTAGTAGTAACCACACTGAACGTGCATAATTGTTTCCATCTTCTGATGGAAAGGAAATCTTGGGGATGGACCCGAATGCAGCAGGGCGGAGAGCACAGCAAACAAAGATGCGGGCCGTGCTCAGCATGGCGACGAGATGGAAAGCGTCACGGCAGGTGTCAGCGAGGCACAGGGCTGCAAGGCCATCACCACGGCGGGAAGAGAAGGCAAAAATCAGACTTAAATGCCGGGAAAGAGCCATCAAGGGATTGTGGGAGGCTTTAACAGCGGTGCAACCGATGGGAGGGGAGAATTCAGTGACAGGGGAGTTGTGGCCTTTGGAGGATGCACAATATATTCCCATTCATTCTGGGATACACTGGCCGGGAGAAGCCCACTCTGAATCACGGGCAAGAGCCCCGTGCCCAGCAACCTGCCTTGAGACGGGTGCGCTTTGCAGTCGGGCACAGGAGACATTTTCTTTCTCCCTCTTAAAAACAGTTTCACGCCCATCCGAGCCCGCTGTGCCGTTCTCCAGCTCGCAAACGATGCGAGCGCTGCCTCACCCCCGCCGCCCCCCACTCCCCTTCTCCCTCCCCTCATGACAGGGGGCGGTTTCCCCGCAGGCCCCGGCGGCAAAGCCCGCACTTGTTGCCGGGGGAAGGGACGCGGAGCGGCCGGCTCGGCGCGGGCGGCCCCCTCCAGGCCCGCCGGGCCGCCGCCGCCTCGCCGCTGGCGGCCACCCCCGTCCTCCCGCCGGCCGCCGCCCTCGGCGCCCCCCCGCCCTGCCCCCCGCGGCAGCGTACCGCCAGCACGGTGAGCAGCGTGGTCTTGCCCGAGTACTGCAGCCCCACCAGGGTGAGCTCCATCTCCTCCTTCCAGAACAGCGAGCGCAGCCACTCCAGCAGCCGCGCCACCAGCCCCAGCATCCCGGCCAGCGCCCCCGACCTGCGGCAGGCGCCCAGCCCCAGCGGCACCGCCTCGCTGCTGGGCATGGGAGCGCGGGGCCAGGCCGGGCGAAGGGCGGGGAGGGGAAGGGAAGGGAGGCGAGGAGGCGGCCGGGCGCGGGATGGGGCCGGGGGTCGGCGGCGGCGAAGCTGGGCGGGGAGGCGAGCGCCAGGCTGGGCCCTCACGTGATGGCGCCGCCGCCCTTCTCCCGCTGCCACTTGCTGCAGACAGGGGAGGGGTTTGGGGTTGGTTCGGAGCGGCGGGGGTCCGGGCGGGCGAGCGTGAGTCAGTGCCGGGCGCTGGCCGGGGGCGGGCGGGGAGGCGTCCGTCGTGTGAGGTGACGGAGCCGCGTCCGCTGCGGGGGGGCGGCTCCCGCACGAAATGGCGGGCGGGGCCGAGGCCGGGGCCGGGGCCGAAGGGGGGGCGACGGGGTGCCTAAGGCGGGCTGCGGGCCTGAGGCGGTCGCAAGGAGGCCTTGCAAGGCCATGGGGCAGCGGAGTGGCCCTGGGCACCGCGATGGATTGGGTGAGGTGGCCGGCTGGTCGCTGGCGGGAGTGTGGTCGCTGAATGACACAACAAGGGATGGCCCAGGGCCACATTAGCAGCACCGGCTCATGGTGGGCTTGGTCTCCTTGGCAGGATCGGTTTTGTAAGACTTTCACCTCTAGTGGTGACAGTTCTCACACCCCTAGGACCTCCACTCTTCCCATGAAACTCCTCTTGAATTGACTCTTCTTGTTCATTGTGTAGGATCAGGCTTTCGGATCCAGGGCTTACTGCAGTTTTATTTGGGTTCTGTGATGGTTTTTGGAGGGTCTCCCTTAGCGTGCTGCCTTGCCTCAACAAGAGGCACTTGTGAGGATGGTTTTGTATGGGACATGCCCCTTCATGCCCCTTCAACAGGAATCTTCTGCCTGCAGTGGGATAAGTGACATTTATCATCTAGTCTTGCCACATGGCGTTAGAGAAGGCCTTGGTTTTCCTCATAAGTAAAGAGCTTAGACTTATCCTGGATCCACCGGCCGGTCTCTGAAATTGTCTCTGGAATTGGTGATCTACAGCAGTCTTGGTTTTCTTGCAGAATTTTTGCAGGAATTTTAAAATTCTGCAGTAGTGCTTAAGGCTCACAGTGATGGAATTTTAAAGAAACAATATGTTGCAAATACAGAAATACCTTTTGAAAAAATGCATTTCAGACATATCCTCATAAAAGGCCAGCGGAGGATAGGCAGGTAAATTCTAAACCAGTAATTCATCCACACACCGACTGAAGTCTTTTACAGTGTCTTAGGGGTCAAAATATAATATATGAAAAAGTCTTGGAGGGTTTGTCGAAGTTCAGAGATCTGTTATATTGTTCAAAAGTCTGTTATATCTTTTGCAACAGGACGTTTATTCTTGTAGCTAAAAGCCTGGGCTGGGTCACAGAAGGCCACAATTCATTATCCCATGCGACTGTAGACAAGCTGCATAAACTTTCTGGGAAACATTTGACCACTGCTAAAATATTTTCTGTCTTGTCTATTGAGATTTACACCCTTCAGGACTAGTTTAGCAGTGTTATGGGGCCATGTAGCATATTGAGTCTTCCGAGTGTTTTTTTTGTTGAAGTAAAGCAGCTTACTCCATTGCAGAGACTTATTTGGGCTATAAAACTTTGTGACAATGGGTCTTATGTTTCAGATGGCGATGGTGGTAATGCTGGCAATACATAGTCAGCAAAACCTGACTATGTCACCAACACTGTGTGTCCAGGTATTTCTGTATTTGGGTAGAGATGAGATGTTTGGGACCCCCACCTCTAGTTCTGAACTCTATTTCGGAATACTGCCACAGAGATCTGATCACATTATCTGTAGTTTGAAAATGGATTTTAGTGAAAGCTGAAGATCTTAATGAGAAGTAGTCTTCAGCTGAATGAAACCTCCAGGGAGAAGAGCATGAGAAGAGATGATGTCTCACTCCTTTATTTTCAGGTTTGTCCTGATATGCCAGATGTTTTGGGAAAAAAACCCCTGTAGAATAAGCTGCACATCTTTTCTGCTAATGAGGCACTGCATTAGTGAGAGACCAGCCATCTTTTCTGTTTGTAGGCCAGAGTCAAGCAGCTGCTTTGCTAAAGAGAATGGAAAGGCTGTATTGAACTTCCTGAGTGAAAGCATTGCGATTAGACCCACCAGTGTCTTTGTACATCATCCATGCCCTCTGCTGGCTGGAGGATCACAGACTCCTGTATCTTAATTTTTCTCACATGCCAGGGAAGGAAGGAGTGAAAAAGGATTTCTTCAGGGATTGTTACACTGACAGAGTGGGGAGGATTAAGGTTTTTAACTCAAGAACTCTGCATTTTTGATGCTTATGTTTGGTATATGCAGCATGAAAACTGAAACAACGCATAGGATTTACGGACAGTCTAAGTTTGTGTATTATTAGTCCCAGCAGTAGGGTACTTCATGCTTTCTTGTGACATTAACAGTATTATCGTTATAGGACTGCAGGGAGCCTTTAGCCTCCCTTTGAAAGGAGGGTTGTTAGGTCCCTGCCTCAGGAAATCACCACTTGACAAGATCATCTTGTCTCAACCTGCCCGAAGCCCGAGGAAGCAGTGTGCTCCACAAGGAGACAGCCAACAACTGGCATATCTTATCTAGAATCTTGAAGTTCTGTTGAATAAATACATTTTCTGAGATGAAAACAAAGGCAGAGAAGGGTGACAGCATATTGTCTAATGTCTGTATATATATATGTGACTGAACACCATGCTCTGGAATTGCGCACGCAGAAACAATGTTGGCTCAATATATAAAGTATTGCTTCACATTAATTTTCATACTGTCTGTTTATGTCTGATTACTAATCAATAAATACTTTATCAGTTATAAACTAAGGGATATACAAGTATACACTGAAAAATGTCATGTAATTACTACTGGCCAAGGAGACCTATGATCAATACACCATGACGATGGTAACACATTAGCGAACATAATGAAATCCAAAGTTATTCCCTTAAGGATGCTAATATTGATAGTTGCCCTTTACCTCCTTGCCCTTTACTTTCTCATGTCTAACAAGGGGACAACAAATGCAGGACGATTTTGCAGTCCTCCTTTTTACTACTGACAGTAAAAAGAAAAGTAGCTGTGAAAGGTTCAGAACACCTACAACAAAAGAACTGTTCTCTAAAAACCCAGATCCTTGAGTGGTGTACACAAAATTTAGGATTGATCTCAAATACTGTGTGTTTACATGACTGTCATGATTAAGCAAACACCATGATGCTGGGTTAAATTTCAGTGGAGTCTTTCCAGAGAAATAGACAGAAGGGTCTAGGATTGCCACACATCAGGAAGCATTTGAAAGTCTTAAAGGATGAAGTTAGACCAGTAAGCTTTTTGAATCTGTTCCCAGCCATCTATACAATGGTTTTCCGTAGGACAGGCAAAAACCTGCCAAGAAAGAACAACAGAAAAGAAATTTCTTTAAGGAAAGATTAAACTATTGTTTAGTAAAGCAGTATTATTATTTTTTAAGCCATGCAATAAACATTGCTTTTTATCAATGTTATTCTTTGAAATGAAACTTGTGAAAAATGTGACCTTGTCTTGAAATCCCAGACCCCAGTTTTGGAGGCTGTTTTGCTTTGGCAGAATGGGTGTCTGCCAGTGCAAAGGGGCCTGCACAAGCCCCTTTCAGGTAAGTTCTAAGTATATAAGCTTGAAGGCTGGAATGTGTTACTTTCTTAAAAAGGTCATCGATGTTCCATAATTGAATATGTTTTAAAATTATGTAACTGTCTTTGCTGTTTGTTGTTGGTATTGAAGAGTGATGGAGAGGTACATGTACAAATCTAATCTGTGCCTGGGAGCTGCCTAGTGCGTAATGCACAGGGCTGAGATCTTCCACGTGACTCTTTGCTGATATACAACAGGGTGTCCCAGTGTGATACAGGGATTAAAGCAAATTTTGCTGGACTCCTTGGGATGCTAGTCACGTCCTAGGTTGTCTACAAAGTGGTCTTATTGGTCTGTCTCTCAAAATCTCTCTCCATGTTGTTATTTTTAATACAGAGAAGCAAGAAACTGGAAAGTAGGGACTAGACTGTGATTTCAGTTCTGTTCGGATTCTGTAAATGCTAATAGCCATCTCTCTTAAAAGTGTAAATATCTTTGGGTATATCAGAATAAGCAACACAATAAATCACATCCAGATTCTTCAAATAGAGAAGCAGAACTTCAAATAAAATTATAACGAAATTTCTAGACATTGAAGGAGACAACTGGAAGTTTCATTTAGACCACTTCATCAAACCCATTCTAGTGTTTCCCAGTTCTTAAGTATTGCCAGCCTGAATTCTGCCTAAAAGGGAGAAGTACAAAATAATTAATGGCAATCAAAGTGAAAGGAATGTTTTTCTAGTATTTAATCTTTTGAAAAATACAAGAACGTAAGAAACTGAAACTATAAGGCTACAGAGACAATTAGGGATTACACAAAATGCAGTGAATGGAAGGTGAATTTTTTTTTGGGGGGGGGGGGGGCGGATGTCTGCTTTGGGAGAATGCATGTTTGAACAGGCTTTGAACAGGAGATAGTCACCAGCAATACAAGGCCTAGCTCCCCTTTTCCTTCTTTTCTCCTTCCTTACTTTCTGACTCCATGGTGACTCTTTAACATAGAATATAGGCAAGAAAAATATACAGAACAAAACAATGTATTTGGAAAATAGTGTAATTTTACATAGCATATAGCTGGCTTGAATCTTGTTGCAACAAGCTTGTAGGATTTAAAACATGAATTGCAGATACATGTAGGTAACATAAATATCCCAAATTATATTTATGGATGGAGCTTAGGAAAACATATTTCTGTGGACAGTTTATTGCAATAGTCTGCTTTCTTCTAAATTTCCTTTTCTGGCCCTGGCTGTTCTCTATCAAAAAGAGGTGGGATCAGATGGATAGGTCTAATCTAACATAGCAGTTACTGTGTTCCTTTATCTTTACAGTGGGCCTCAGGGAAAGATTGTATTAAATACCAGATAGATAAAAAAACTACTGAATGGGAAGAGACTGGTCTGTGCACCTTCCCTATTGCTTCACTCTTTCACTTCTGCATTCACTTCCTCTGCATCCACTGGGAGGTCCTGGGTGCTTCACCTCAACTCTTCTGTGATTTTAACTTTTCATTCCTCCTCTTGTGGTGATTTCACTCTTTTCTCGTCAGAGATGCTCTGCTTTCTATTGCCTGGCTGTTATTCAAAAACATTTATGGCAAGACTTGTAAACAAGCTCTCTTACTCAGGAAACTTTACCTACTTGTGATTTATAAAAGCAGTGCAGTGTTTGAGCACAGTTTTATGTGTGAACATAAAATTTTAACCATGTTAAAGCATTCTGCTGAAAAAAATAAAGCTTCCCATAAGTCATACAAAATACAGTAAGACATTACCAGTGACATTTTGAGTTTTTAGAAATTCTTTGATAGTTATCACAAGTCCAATGGGAAAGGGAGGGACCTGAGGTATAGGAATTATTCAGAAGACATACCATGGCTTTTGTTTACTCAAGACCAAGTAACTCAAAATCAAAGCTGCAGTGAAGAAACTATGTTTTTACAGAAGTGATCAAAACCAGCTGGCTTCTTTTGTGCTCAACAGTCCATCACATGCATATTTTTTATTTATTATTCCACTTGAAACATTGATGGCAGAGATACCTTTGGCTTGTGGACTCAACACCATAACTGCGATGAGAAAATTGTCACTTCCTCTTCATAACTTGTTGTCCAAAAGCCATAAAACATTATTTCCTCATGTTAAACCTAAAGCCTTTATCTATTTTTCTGCACGTCTATTATGGCTGACAACCTGTAAATTCAAAGACAGAGGATATAATACATGTTTTCTGCTAAATTTAGGCTTTAACTTTTCATAAAGAAAGGGCTACTATATTGAAAGCCCAGGTATTTCCATTAGTGAGGCAGGTCATATCTGTAGGAGATGGTGATTTATGCAGATCATGCCTAGCTTTAGGGAATCTTTTTTAATCTATCCATGCCAGCAGCCACTCTTCACCCAGCAGAAGTCCAGCTGTCTATTAAGCATCTGACATAATAATCTGGAAAGGATATTTTATCAAATGAGCTGCAGTTAATTGCTTCTAAATGCTTATACTGACTATACATAAATCACAACTGGAGTCCTGATATGAAACCAGGAATGATTTTCTTCTGAGGTATCTCTGCTACTTTAATGTTGCTTTTGGCAGTGAAATAATTCTAGGCAGATAGTCTTAGTTCCGTCAGCAGACTGGATCAGAAAAAGGGTCCTAAGACTGGGAATGACAGGCACTGGAAGTGAAGGAAGGGGACCCCAGGTTCTCAGCGTCACTGCATCTTGCAGCCTCCCCCTGCTGCATGTTCCTAAGGAAGAGGCTGGTTTCCACCAAAGGGAAATAGTCAGGCCAAGACCCACGCTCACAGGCTTTTGTCCAAGTGGCGCTGACAGTCCTACCCAGTTGCTAGGGCTGGCTGGACAGAAAAACTAGGACGGGTGACCAGCGCACAAGTTTTAAATCATGAAGCTGTAATAGCTGAAGTTACATTAAAGTTGGAGCCCTTTGAAGCATTATTAATATATTTAATTAAAAGAAAAACCATGTCCCTGTCGATATTGTGAAAAGTGGAGAAACATTACAGTAATCAATTTTGTGCCGCAAAGTCCCACAGATCTAAAGTTATGCCAAATATTTTTAAGAGCTAATCTTCCTATGGAAGGAAATTAATTCCTGCATAGAGCATCAAACCTGTTGACTGCTGAGACTCAAGGAAACCCAGGCTGAGATGTATTTAACTGGCTTAACTCGAAGTATACAAAACGACATTATCAGTGATACTTGTGGGGCTTTTTAAAATATAACTGTTAAAAATGTAAACTGTAAAAAAATATTCCTTATTCTGTATTAGCCTTCCATATGGTCAAATCAGTGTATACATACCAGTATATCTTTGGCACAAATAGTAGTTTATAGAACTAAACTGAAGAAATACTTTCAAGCTGAAGTGTCACCTATGGAATAGAAAAGGTTACCTGATACAGATAAGACCTCAGAGTTGCTTTTACAGAAATGATTTGTGTAAATAAAACCTTTAGAAAAGAATATTCTCACTTTAGTGGGTCATTTATATTAAGGATCTCAAAATCAGAATTATACAAAACAGATTAAACATCCTTATCTTATAGGATGAAGAACTACTAAAAGTACGAGTGTCATTTGCTTTTAAATCATATCCAGTGGCAGCTGTGACAGTCTTATACTCTGCAGATGTTATATTGAGTATATTATTTCCAAAGGTAGATTGAAAATCTTCTGTTTCAAAATGTGTAGATAATGTCACCTTACTCTGAGAGGTAAATGGAAATACAGTTCTGTTAGAAAGGATCCTATCTTCGGAGGCTTCTGTATCAGAAAGTGAGTTTGAGGATACATGAATGCAAATATCTTCTGAAATGCAAGCATGGAGATAATGGATGTCATTTATATCAACTCTAGGTTCACAACTTTGCCCTGCATAACAGTGGCAATCAAACTTTTCGACGAAAGTTTGCAGATCCTGAAATGCTGGTTGCCCTTGCAGAGTGTATTTTCCATCCTTTGTCATTTGAATGACAATATTCTTGGGGTTCAAGTGAAGATAGTCACTGGAATTCCATTTTTTCCGTGCACAAGCACCAGCATCTTGGCATAACACTTGGCTACAGATTCTGGCTGCCATTGTGACATTGATGAGGTATGGGGTTAAAGTCCTTCTCAGGTAGTTGTCCAGAGTCCTACAGGTGTTCTGTGGAAAAAGCATCATATCTGCAGTGTTTAATATGGAAACCATTACAATGCTGTCATTCTAATAACAGTACCATAGTGGATATCTATGAATGTTTCTCCTGAGGTTTTGATAATAGTTATAACTGGTTGTTGGAAGCGAGTTTATCTGAGAAGTTGCTATATAGCTCAAGGATCACAGCAAATTTATATTGGGTGGTTGCTGGAGATGTTATGAAAAGCACTTATATAAAAAAGCAGATGACTAAGCTTTCATTTTATCTGTATGTTTCATGTAGCATTTTGAAATCAGATGCACTGAAAGAAGTTACATGAAGGATTGAAGTTCCTTTTTATGTATCTTGGACAGTTTGAAAGGATATCGTGAAAAGCATCTCACTTCTTTAGCCCAAACAAATAATTTTTCTATCAAATCATCTCTGTAAGACTCTTCAGTTTTCTTCTGACCCAAATAGTTAGGCTGCAGGAGAAAGGACCTTTCACGGCATTTTTGAATGGAAACTATTTTGGGAAGATGGTCAAATGGATAGCATGCTAAAAAAATTGATCATTTTAGTTGATCATGTTGGCATATATTCCGTGTATGCTTGGCACAGGTTAATGACCAGAGGCTTTGCAAACTCTTCCTTCATTTCTGACACTATGTCTCCTTAGTATTAGGCATTTGTCTAATGCCACACATGGATACAACTAATATTTACACCGATGGAGATCACTTCAGTGAATTTGAGGGATATGTAGGTTTTTTTGTTTTTCTTTTAGGTATGTATAAAAAACCTTCCCGAAAATTTTGATTGATGCAATTCTTGCAGAAATGAGGCTCACAGTAATATTGCATTGCTGAAAGACTACTGACTGACAGATAAAAAGAAAAATATCTGTCCACTGTGGAAAATTCTGTATGTGGCTGTGGAAAATTTGTTTGTGGCCAAAATTCTGTTTGCTCATACAAATATCAAAATTCAGGCAATGAAAGTTGTTGGTCCTCTATGTTCTGGTAATGGGCACAAAAGCTTCAGGTGCAACTGATATGCTTTCTTGAATGCAGGCACATACAAAAAGGAGTCAAAGTGATGATTTGAGGAATTTGACCCTTCCAAAGCTGCCAAGGTTTATTTGGCCATGCTTTTTGTGACAGGAGGCCCAGTAGTGCTGAATATTTTCAGTTCTTTACTCTTAAAAGACTTTAGAAGAATCTTCCCATGCAGTAGTTTATTATATCTGCTTTCTGGGTATGAATGAGCTAGTTCAAAAGATTTATTTGAACATCCTTATAAGAAAGTTTCTCAAACTACATATTTGGCCTTCCTAAAAAAATTAGATTTTTTTTTAACTCTTCTGACTCAGATCTTTCTTACAGTAAAATTAACCAAAGTACTACTTACAACACACAGAACAGGCTAGAGCTGAAATTTCACAGACTGACTCCTCCTAGTGCTTTAAATGTTATTGCTAAGTGCACCACTTTAAAAAGCAGAAGGGTCTTTTAAAAATTGTTCTGGGCAAGCACAAGTAATTTTTTTCTGTACCTCATGACCAGAATGAAATGAAGATATAGGAATTTTATCCTTAACTAAACAAGTGCTAACTTGCCTACAGTTATCATGGTAGCTTGCCTAGTTACTCACAGCCAACACCAATGTTTTAAAATATTGAACTCTTATTCTGTGTAGTCAACAACAATATTCTTAAGCCTCAAATGCTTGTTTTTTAACTAGAAAAGACTGCTGGGAATATGGAGCCATCATTTTAAAAGTAGAAGATATGATGTAAGTAATCATAGTGCTTTATATCCTTTTCACTTTATTGCTCTTTAAAAATGTCATATAATAATTAATCTGTCATACCTTGTTTTGTGTTAAATTCATATCACCCCAGATCACAATTCCAGAAACACCCAGTGCAGCAGATTCTCCAATGGTGTTTACCAGGTCATCCTGAGAGGAAATGTACAAAGGATTATGCTAATTTAAGTAAGCTATAACATAAGGGCAAAAGGTTTAATGCATATATTAACTACTTTGAAGACAGCAAGCAATTACACATGATGCAAACATTCTGCTCTCGATTATTTTATTCTGGGACTGGGTTGCACAGGTGATGCCAGAAAACGTTGCCAACTATATTCAATTTATATATGTCATCTGGTTAGGAAAACAAGGCTGTAAAACTGAGCCAGTGGCTGGGCATAGGACATACACTCTTCCAAACATTTTATTTTGTTGTGCTGCCTCCTGGCTGCTCAGAGTTGGCAGTAACTGGTTTTAATAATGCTGCCTGAAGCAGAGGCTGTAAAGAAAGCACAGCTTTTCTATTTTCTTTTTTGCCTTTTTTTTTTTTTGAACTTAATTTCAGTTACTAGTAAGTGCTAAAGCGTAAAAGCAGCAAGAGAAAGAGCTTTCACCATCAGGAATCTGTTTTCTCCAGGGAATGGCTCTGGCCTTTTACAGAGATTGATTTGGGAAATTTTTTTCTGTCCGGTTCTCCTTTTAGGGTGAGGTATTGCCCCAGCCCTAACAAAAGCTTAAAGCCTATCTGGGATGGAAGAGGACTATGGGTAGAAAGACAGCAAGCTAAAAACACACTGTGGGGCACAACACATGAAAAGGAAGAATGTAAGGATGATAGGATTTAAATTATTAACTAGGAGCCCAGCAGGGACCCTGGCAACACCCCTTGCTTCCTGAAGTTATATCTACAGGAGCTGCAGGGCAATGCCTGGTGGTGCTCTATCCAGGATATGAGAGGACACCATTTGACTACACAGCGTAGTCACCAGGATCACAACCTCTAACTTCCCCTTCCTCATAGCCTGGATGACCAGGAAGAGATTTCCCAGATTTGTGGTATCTCTGATAGAGAGTTTATATAAAAATGTGAAGGGAAGAATGTACCCAGAATGAAATAAGATGATTAGACCTTAATAGGAGCCTAACCTTGACTAACCCATGAGATGCTGAAATACCATTTGAAAAGCTATTTGAGTACAGATAAGGACAGGTATTTCTCACTAGCTTTTAAGCCCTTTTTAAGGAAAATAAAAACTCCCTGTTACTGTTTTTTCTTACGACCTCAAAAGCAGACATTAGGCTAACCCAGTTTCACTAATTTGTTTTGGAAGAGGCTACTCAAATTTCTTTCTTGACTTAATGTACTGGATATGCTTTCTAGCTTTGTAATATTTTGCTACATGTGAGAACTACTCAGAATAAAATACTATTTAATAAATATAATGAAGAAGATTTAAAATAGACCTCTTAGTGTTTGATCGTATTTCTTTGATGAACTGATTTAATTTTTAACCAAAATCTACACGCTTTTTTTTCTGATATGAGTTAGCATATTTGCTAAATATGTGCCACCTGCTAATTTCTTTCCGCTTAAATTTGAAATATTTGAGGTCGAGCTCCACTCACCTGGGAGAGATATTCCTCATAGACATCTGTGAATACTGGACGCGTATATACAAAAACTGGAAGAGGACGAGTAGAACTAGAGACATACGAAATTCTAATGGCTTCTCGAACTCTGTTGCGAACAAAGAGTTGGGCATTTCTGGAAGATCTTAAGGCTGTCTCTAGGTAGACAGATGGATAAAGTGCTGTGCTTTCCTCCCACAACCAGTTAAGCTCATTATTTCTTTCTATTTCAATATCTAAACAGGTTCCTGTATAATTATGTGGGTTTTGTTTGTAATCATAGTTATAACAGTCTGGATAAAGGTAATAGCCCCACAGACGATTTGGCTTCAATTCTATGCCCAGTTTTAAAGATTCCAACATAATTGATTTTGCTGCAGCTTCAAACTCCATTTTAGCTATATTCCTGGCTTCGACTTCTGATAGACTGAGGTCTCTCTGCTGAACCAGTTCAATGGATTCCTGTCTATAAATGTCTTTTGATCCCCAGTTTCTTATCCATACAGGTCTCCAGTTTTCCCAGTCAATGACAGCCAATCCAAATTGTTCATCTGAAGGAATATAGAACTGGATATCCTCTTTGGCTTTTTTCAAATGATTCTCCAGCAGTGATAGTTGGGGGAGACCTCCATTGAATGCCTCTCCCGTGATTTCATTTTTGTAAGGATAGTAGCCAAGCCTGTCGGGATAGAAGAGAGTGATGTTTTGCCCAGTGGATGTCTTCAGGGTGCTTCCAACCAGAGAAAAAAAGTCCATGTCCAGCTGCACTCCAGTCCTTTCAGTACAAAGTTCTGTAGGAGCATTCCAGATAGAAAGGAAAGGTGAATTAGAAACAAGTGGACGCGCTCTTATATTCGGAGACGAGCAACAAGAAATTATAAGAGTGGCAAACACCATACCAGATGCTATAGGATGCATACAGGAAACACAGATACCAAAACTTTGTCTTAGGCTTTCCATTGTACCACGTGCAGTGACATTAGGTGCTTCTGATCAGGCAAACTTTAAATACTTTCTGTGTGTTCAGAAGGTTGGTACTCTGTAAAAACCATACCATACAATATATTTCTTCAGATGAGTACTTATTAAGCAATATTCCTTAGGTGTAAAAAGGAGCGTCCTTTAGATGAGGCTTTGTGTCAGTTCAGACTGCAGGAGACCTTTCAACAACTTCTGAGACCTAATACAGAGAAAGAAACAAATTTAGATAAACTAAAAGATGATAAGTATCTAATTTCTAACCATGAAAGAAATACCATTTGTGATTCTGAATACATTGCAATCTTTGAATAAAATTCTTCTTTGAAAGAAAAAGCACAATGTGCAATCACAGAGGAAATAATTTTTCTCTGTATAAAATTGTATATATATATATAAAGCAGACATAAAACTGTCAGTGGAGTGGTATCCAGTGAGTCATGGATCAGAATGAGTTTGCTCAGTAGTAGTGATGATTGTGCCAGTGATTGGTGGCTGTAAAAGTGAGCAGTCTCGTAATGTCTTCTCTTACCAGTAATATGTATGTGATATTTCTCATCTATCTCAAAATAAAGTTCTAGGTCTTAATTCGCTGATTTTTCAGAGTTCATGCAAGAAAACCATCCACATACACTCATTTAACTTAATGAAGTATCTGAAATATTATAGGTATTCCATCTTCTGTCCAGAGCTCTTTTAAACAGGCTCCAAAGCTGTGTGTCATCTTGATATATGGTCATCTATATGTTGCTTGAGGCCATTTGAGAGCTACAGATTAAGAGACCCCAAGTCCCAGTCTGCCCAGGAGTGTAATTCAATAGGAAAGCTGAGGTTGTTCAAACACCCAACAATGAGCCCTCACACTTTTATTCAATAACATAATGGTAGTGGTGGTAGTCATGGAGTGGTCAGCAACTTTTACATAGAAGCCCAGTAGCTAAAGCATTACTTTCTGGAGGAACTCACGTGAATCCACTTTCCTCCTTATTTTGAAATGGTTTAAACCCATATTGGTCACTTTCCATAGAGACCTTGTGACAAGGCCATAGAATTTCCAAAGAGAATATAAGAGTGTGCGCAAAAATACACGAGTCACCAGGAAGTGGGACACAAGATGTAAAATCTCTGAGAACAGATGTAAAAAAGCAAACAATATTTTGATTTGCATTTACTAAATTCAGGAATGGAGATCAAAAATCTCTGGTCCCTACATCTTGAATTGTCTCTTTACCTCTGTCATTTCTGTGACTACTTAGTGTAAAATTTACAAGCTGTATGGGCACAGAATCTTAGATTCGTACAGTACATACAGACAATATGTTGCGGTTATTATCCATTTGTATTTTTTTTTATCATTCCTCCGGCTGCTTGATTTTCTTTAGTTTATTTCAATAAAAAGGCAGAATGCATCCATTTGATGCAACCAAAAGGCTTGACAGTGTAACGAGAGGCTGGTGGAGACTTGAACCTTCCTAAATCCAGCCTCAGGCCAGGTTCACAGCAGAGATTGTTGTTGCAGTAGTACAGTGAGATTCCCTCTCTGTTCACTGAGTTCGGTCATGTTTGAATCTACTGAAAAATCCAGATTTGCTTTGATTGTGAGAGAAAAGCAGGTATGAAAGGAATTATTGGGGTGGGGAAGAAAAGAAAAGGGAAAAAAAAAAAAAAAAGACAGAGCAATGTGACTGATAGCCCAGCAGCATAGCTTCCGCCAGAATAGTGAAATCTAGACCTTTGGGTGACCAAACCAATGAAAGAACTTATGTCAACAAATGGACTACAGGTCACAGACGTTAACTCTGTCTAAAAATGATCCTGGGATTCTTCATTCAAGAGTTAGCTTTCCTTT
The DNA here is from genome assembly GCA_004320125.1 of Scolopax mira. NCBI lineage: Eukaryota > Metazoa > Chordata > Aves > Charadriiformes > Scolopacidae > Scolopax > Scolopax mira. Next base: position 136,605 of record BJBW01001891.1, read on the forward strand.
TCTGAGGAGCAGGAGGAAACCAGGGACGGATGGAAAAGTTGTACTGAAGGAAGAGATCTCTAGGAGCTGAGTTTCACAGGGGAGAGGTTTTGCATTACAGGGCTCCTCAAAATCTGCTAGAACCCAGACAGTTAGCATCCCAAATTTGCAAGTTTATCTAGCAGATCCCGCTTTGCTTCTTTCTCATCTATCACTTCAGATGCTGATAGGAAATAGGGATGTTTTCCCTTTTATTCTTTTTCTTGCTAGGCATGCTGCCAGCTCTTGGTCATTGTGTCAGTGCAGAAGCACAGAGCTGCTAGGCATTCCTTGTTCTGAGTCCCCAACCTCGCTGAGGAGGGAACAACAGCCTATTCAATTTTCTTGGCTTAGAGGTACCAGCACATGTGAATGAAGCTGGACTCTCAAAGAAGTGTGCATAACTGAAAGACTGGCAAACAAGCACCAATAGCAGGGATTCTTAGAAGAGGGTTTGGCAGCAGAGGAGGAATTTTTTTTCAAAACAGAAGCTTATAGTCCTGGAGTAGGAACTACAAGTAGAAGGAGCAGAAAGTACAATTGAGCAGTACCTTCAGAACTCATCTGCAGGTGGGTGAAAGGCAGGTGAGGAAGGGAAGCAAAATGTAGCATAGAGGTGCAATGTATGGTAGACCTAGAATTGCAGTGGCTTCCTCTCATCAGCCATGATAGCACCTGTGTCCTTTCAGTCCCTCTGCCCCTGAGCCCTGGAGCCCCATTTCTGACCACAAGTCAAGGAACTTAAAGCACATTTTACATCCTGTACCAGAAATGCACCTCTTTTCCACAGACCAGTGCAAACCTGCAACTGGGGTTTTGGCCCTGTCATTCTCATTCCCTCAACATATTAATACAAGTTGCTTTTGTGCCACACTTGAGCATCTGCAGTATTATGCACATATCTCCAAAGAGTTCTCTGTGACCATTCACCAATGGCTGAGCTCTGGTCAAATACAGTTCTGCACTTTTTGTTTGGTTTGGCTTCCTTCCCCTGCCCCCTTCACAGCTGGACTTCCTGGTGCTGATCACAACCCTTTGAGCTTGGCCGTTCAGCCAGTTTTCAGTTTCACTGTCCATTTATCTAGCTTGTACTTAATCAGTGAGAACATTACAGGAGATAGTGTTGAAAGCCTTACTATAATCAAGATCAACAATATCTCCTGCTCTCCTCTTGTAAACTAAGCCAGTCTTCTCTTTGTAGAAGGCTGTCAGGTTGGGCAAGCATGATTTCCTCTTTGTTAATCCATGATGACTACTTCAAATCACATTCTTGTCCTTAATGCTTGGAAGCGTTTTCCAGAATTGTCTACTCTCTCAACCTCCCAGGGACTGAGGTGAGACTGAGCTGACCAGTTCACAGTTCCTAGGATTCTCCTTTTTGAAGATCAGAGTGACATTTTTTAGTTTTCTTACAGTCCTAAGAACCCTTCCCCAGTCACCATGACCTTTCATGGTGAGAGTTAGATTTTAAGATTATCAAGAGTGGCTTTATATTGGCATCAACCAGCTTCTTCAGCACATACAGCTCCTCATAGGGACATACACTTGTGCCCCATAGTCTCATGCATGTCCAGTTTGTTTAAAAGTTCCCTAACCCGATCCTCCTCCACTGAAGGTAAGCCTTCTTTTCCTCCAATCTTTCCAATAGGTTCAAGGAGCCTTGATCCCAAAAGAAGAGTCTTTGCAGTAAAGACTGAGGTGGATAAGCCATTGAGTACCTCTGTCTCTTCCATGCCTTTTTCCATTAAATATCCTGCCCTTTTCAGCACTGAGCCCACATTTTGCCTGGTCTTCTGGTGATGATAAATCTGAAAAAGCCTTTCATGTTGCCCTTCACACCTCTTGCCAGACTAAACTCCAGGTGGGCTTTGGCTTTCTTAACCCCATCCTTGGGCTGTCCTTAACGCCAACCCCAGACAGTGTCTCTGTATGCCTTCCTGTTCACTTGGTCCTGCTTCCACCTTGCATGTGCTTTATTTTTACGTCTCAATTTTGTCAGGAGCTCCTCCTGCCTTTGCTTGATTTTCTGCATATGGAGATGAGCTGGTTTTGAGCTTGGAAAAGGGGATTCCTGAAAATCAACCACCTCTTCTCTCCAGGTCTGTCCCCCATGGGATTCTTCCAAGCTGATCCCCAATTCTTCAGTGTTCTCCTGAAGTGAGTGGTTGTGATCCTGCCATTTGCCTTGTTCCCTGTTTTCAGAGTCCTAAACTCCACCATCTCATAGTCTGTGCAGCCAGGACTACTCACAACCTTCACCTTCCCTGTTTATAACTACGAGGTCCAACAGAACACCTCCCCTTGCTGGCTCCAAAGTGACATTTCTTGAGATGGTACAATCTCAGACTTCTGGGACAAAAAAAATAATTCCATACAGAAATTCTGAGGGAAGATATTTTTCACTTAGGTAATTACAGCTTATTAAAATGAAATAAATTTATCAGACATAATGGGCCAAGATACATTGATATTTGCTAGGACAATGATCTGATATGTATTTGGTTTTGTCATAACAAAATGGGATCACTTAAGAAAGGAGTTGTAAGTGTAGTTCAGCTTTTACTATGCCTCTGGCTCTGGTTCTAAAAGATTTCTTGTCTCTATCAAAGTAAGAAAACTACAGGACACAAATCTTACTCTTTTTAAGCTGTTTTTTATAAGCAGATTTTAGTAATAGGCTGATTTGATGTAGAAGAAAAGAGGAAAGCATTGTTTAGAATACTACATTTACTGGTTTACCTAGAACTGATTTATTATTGGCTTATCTTGAGAAGTTTGGTTTAGCTGATTGTTGGGAAATGATTCTTCTTCAAGTCTTGATGTAATGTATTCTGCTGGATATAGGTTAATAGATTATTTTACTTGATAGCTTCCAGTTAAAAGGATTGCCTTTGGCCCAGCCTAACGATGACAGCTCTGATAAATGTTACTCTTTTCAGTCTCCTTGAATGTTGATCTAAAAGTGAGCTGAGTCATAAAGCTGCCCTTGTCTTTGTCAAAAATTCAATATCTTTACAATATATTAACACTAATAGCTCTGGGGCTACCTGACTAGAAGTACATACTGATGGATCTAAATGCCCTTAGTCTAGGGAAATAGCTTATGCTTTACGTTTTCCCGAATTTGGCATTTGTAAAGGTTACACGTTAGAGGAAATCATATGAATTGTCTTGGTTTAATTATTTCATCATTTTTCTTAGCATAAACTGGACTGCAGAAACACACATAATTGAAAAGGGGAGTATGCTCACGTATTTTGGTATCTACGAGGTCATAGATCTGAGCCACGCGACATGACCCTGAAAACTGATGCCCCGGCAACTTTGGCCAAAGACAGTTAGAAACTAAAAAGGAGCAGGACTATACATAGGCTTGAACTTTACACAGATATTATGCATCACAACCAGATGCTGTGTCCCCATCAAAAATCATTAATTATGCTGTTTGGCTTATATTCAGCAAGTGCCACTAAATGTTAGAAGAATTCAGCTTTGGGGTTTTTTTTTGATGAAAATTAGACGTGAGAGTTCATGTTTGGCCTTGAAATAACTAGACATTTCTTAATCAAGTCAGACCTGCTAATATTAAAAATAAACTTAAGCCAATAAGCACATGTAGTATGTGACATTCTTATGTTAATAGTCTTAACCACTTCTCAAATTTCAAACAGAAGTCCATAAAATCTTACCCTGTTTTAGTCTGAGAAAGTAGGGGTTCTGTTCATGACTTCATGCCTTCCATCTCTTCATGAGAAGATGGGTGTTACTGATCTGTTTGGGACAGCAGCATGTAAGAACACTTCTAAGCCTGAGATCATCAATATAACTATCATCTTATAGACGGCATAGTTTTCAAATGTGTGTTAACTGTTTTTTGCATTGCAAATGTGTGTGTCATTGCTTATTAATTACTGAGGTAAAGCAGTAACTGATGTGAAATTACATTAAAAATACTAATGTGAAAATTGGTTAGTTTCTTCCCTCAGCTGAGGAAAATACAGACACAGAATTTTGCATGTGAAGCTGCTTTTTTTGATAGGGCAGAAGAATCTACCTCTTTAAATCTTTACAATTAAGTCTCTAAATCCCTGTAAAGCTGTGATGTAGGATACAAGGTCAAATATACAGATGGCAGCAGAATACTGACAATTTATTCCATATTCTTTCATTTTCATATAAACATTAGCTACTTCAATGTAAAAATAACTCCCAACATTTCAGACAAAACACGGTACTAGAGATAATAACTTTTAAGTTCTTGGGACAAGTTTCTTTGTATCTTCCTTTGTCTGAATGCTATGAAAATATGAATTTGTGAAGCTATCTTAAGACTCAATTCCAGCTTCTGTGAAGAGATCGGCACTGATTAAGTCCTAAGGAGAAATAAAGTAGACTCCTAAGGAGTAGAGGAAGAGAATAAGGATGTATATAATTAAGTGTTGACAGATTTAAACTTGGAAACTGAATCAGAATCCAAAGCTCTTTTTTTTTTCCCCCCCCCCCCCCCCAATGAGACAGACTTAATTTCTCTGAATAGGATCAAAGCAGACCAAACTGCTAGCAAAGAGCTGTCTGAGGTCCATGTATTTTCCATGGATCAGTGGAAAATACTTCTTGTGTCTGACATCCCTCCTGCCCTTTCCTTGACTGTCCCAGATGGTGCCATTGAAAGAAATGGCCCTGTTCTCTTCCATTCTTTTCTGGAGGGGTCCTTCCCCTAGATGAAGGGAACAGCATCGCTGCTGGAACTTCAATTTAGAGAGGATTTAAACCCTTCTGCTCTTTTAGAGTTTTATAGCCTGGGGTAGAGGTTGGCTGTTCATTATAAACAGATGTCAGAGTCATGAAACAGCGACAGAAAAAAGGTAAGAATAACCTTGTAGTTACATTACATTCCCCACTCAGGTCCTTTTGGCATTTCTAAAAGAGCAGGCAGTGATATTCAATTACCACAAGCACATGCCGTGTTGTGAGGATAACGTTTACACTCGTGAGGAACAGGCAACTGCTCAGAAAGAAGGTCCACCTCTGGAATTATGAAACATCTGCGCTGCTCAGCTCATGGCAGGTTTAACCTGGTCAAACATTGAGTGTGAAGGTTGATCTTTGCGTAGTAGGGTGTAGCCCTGTTGTTATGGATGCATTAAGCTGCACTGGTCTGTAAAGCCAGAGTTTGGTAAGCACTTATTTTGACAGTGGTTTTTAGAATTCCATCCTCACTTCAGTAAAACCTTCTCAGTTGAGGCAAGGCAACAGTTTATGATGCCACATAATGAATTGTTCTGATTAAAAATACCTCATTCAAAAGAAAAGAGAGGAAGGGGGTTTTTTATGACTAAGTACATGAACCAGCAAAACTGGTTAGTGTAGCCAGCGTGTCTGATTCAAGAAATGCTTGTCAAGCTACACCCCAGTGCCGTGGCCATCCTTATCATCAAGAACTGCTTAACCACCTCTTTCATCATTGCTTACTCCTATTCTTGAGTTCTGAGAACAGGGCAATGAGTGCATGAGGACCTGAAGCCTGAGGAATCCTCCAAACATATTTCTGTGCTGGCATTCCTCACTGTTGCCTGTGGAAGAAATTAAAATAAGCCAATGATATAAAGGTCCAGAGCTGAGCATCCAGGTTGTAGACAGCTCTCCTTAAAAATGTGTATGAACAAGATTTAGTCAAGCTACTGTTCAGTTATTTAAATTTGAATCCTATCTATGTCTTTAGTAATATGTCCCAATTATTTTTTATACTTTGTCAAGGACTACTGCAGTGTTCCATGACTAATTTCAAATGTTAGGAAAAAACTCTATTCTCTTAATTTTATTTCTTTTCTCTTCCAAGTCCAAATTCTCAATTTTATAAAAAATTTTAGTATTCTCACAGCCTGTTTATTGATGTTCTAATTTGTTTGTTAGTGAGTTAACCAAATAAACTGTCTGAACACATTTCCAAGCGTATTCTGAAAATTTCCTTTGCTGTATTGTGTAGAATTAGGCTTGGCAGAACTCAGATTCTATAATGACAGTTTCCATTGCAGAGGAATCAGGGACAAGATAAAGAGTCCATCACGTATCACTTTGCAGAGTATTCCGTTTTGCTAAAGTTCTTCTGCAAAATGTCTGCTGAATCGCTAGTGCTTTACAGCAAAACAAATCCAAACATATTCTCTATAGCAAGATTTGAAATAGTTAAAATATTAATTACTGGTCAATATTATATTAAAAACATAGTCATACATCTATCACTAATATTGATTAGTATACAGCTAATTAAAGCACAGATCTACCTGGGAGTATATTTGGAATTCATTTCTGTACTATCTGGTATAGAATATGGGACAAGTCACAAGCCTAATTTTTAAAAGCAACCAGTGGTTTTCTTTGTTCTTAGTCAAATAGTTTTCATTGTATCACACTTAACCCTCTTGAATAATTCTGATTAGAAGACTTAAAATAATAAAAAAAAGCCCAATCCCTATTTTGGGATTGGTTCTGGTTTAGCCTGTGTATTCCACCTGTTTCTTTTTTCTGACTACCTCAGAAAGTTATAAGCAAAATTTTCATTGATTCCCTTATTCTATGGGACATCAACCAAATAAATTCAATAATCTTTGAAAGGTTTCATCAAGATAATGCTTTGAAATTCCACTTAAGTGGCCTTTTTGGTTTGTTTGGGGTTGGGTTTTTTTTTTGCAACAGTGTCTTGTATTTCTGTATCATTTTAAACTCTTGTGGACATCAATTTTTACAAAGGCTGTTAGTGCACATCACAGTTACAGTATGAAAACAGGCTTCCTAAGCAATTTACTAGATCTTCTCAGTGAGCTCTTCCAAACAAGATATTGTTATACCTACATGTGTGTAAACAGTACCAAAGGGAGCCTGTAATATGGAGGATGTGTGTTCATCATCCCCCGTAGGAGTATTATTTTGAAAACCAGAAGCCTGAACTGAACAGAAAAACACAGGATATTCTTTCTTTCTGAGCTTTCACGCAGCACATAACTAACTATTACATTTTTTGGCTAAAGCAGATGGCATTTCACATCTGCTTTTAGAATACATTTTTCCCCCAAGTAAATTGTTACCCCGTTCTAGGGATTAATGCAAAAAAATGATTTACATTATATAAAAGTAGCTGTGCCTTTGGAAGAAGTGAGGCTTCTAAAAGACCTCTGCAGAAGAGACAGAATTGTTTTTTTCTAATCCTTGGAAATAATACAGTTTTAAAATTAACACAGCAGCCAATTCCAAATGTGAAACAGTTTCAGTCTCAAAATTATGCTGTATTATTTCTCTTTGGAGAAAGATGATAGTTATGTTCCCTTTTAGAAGTAGGGGAGCAGATGTACCCTGGAGTAAACCCAACCTGCACAGATTAAATACCTCCTGAATTTTCAGCAGCAGCACTTCATAGCTAGAGCGACAGGAGGTGGAGGTAGAGGGGTCCTCGAAGGGAATTATCCTTGGAAATAAATATGTATTATTAACCTCCGCACTGGTTTATATATTAACATCTGTCTTCACAGTATGTGGTTTCAAGTTCTCTTGTGCTATACCTGAATGCTCTCTCTTTTTAAACTTCCACTCCTGGGACCGTAATTCATTTCATATTCCTTTCTCCCACATGATTGTATATAAATAAATACGATTGGAGGAAAATACAAAACTGCAGTAGAGAAATGAACATTCCCTCAAGAATAATTTCCCTTTCCTGCAGTGTTCTTTTTCACCTGCTGTTTCTTCACAATCCTCATAGTCTTTTGTTATTTTGATAAACCCACTCTAGTGAGGAGCTGGTGTAATTGCCACCCATCCCTGGAGATAAGGGAAAGAGAGATGGGTAAGCAGATGTCAGAGTCTCCAAACAAAGGTGAGTACAAAGCTATGCAGACACCGGTGATTTATAAAGGAGACATTAGCATTATCGAGCACTGTTTGGGGAAACGGTTATGCAAAGAATTAACAGTTTCAACTGAAAAGAAGAAAGGAGCGGTTGGACCTGCCTGAGCAAGCACATTAGCATAACCCTTGGAGAAAGCCTAAGGAGAAGGATTTGCAGTGAGGGAGCTGGAAAGGAGTGGATTTGCAGCTCTGAGCAAACACCAATTTTTGTTTAGAGTGGCCACTGGTGTGGTCCTTAAGAGCAAACAGCCGGGATATCCCACCTCACCACTGTCATCTTCTTACTGAAATAGCAGGCAAACCCTCACAGATTTTGGCTAAACAGCAAAATTGAGAGACACACTGAAGTCTACTATTTTTAAAGATAAAAGGCCTTAATGTCTTGCATGCTGAGAGAGTGAGTTTGGACCACTTGCCATGGAAACTGGGACTCGGACAGTGTGTGCTGCTCAGGCCTGGCTCTTGTTGATTACCTTCTCATCCTCTCTGATGCTTCTCCTCCTTGGAGGCTTCACTAGAGCCCCACACCACCCCACACCTGGGCAGGGACTGCCCAGCGTGTGCTCCGTTGTTTATAGGCAGCTCTCGCCTCGGATATTTTGTGGATTGCCTTGCCCATCTGTAGTTCACACAAAAATAACTATTACACTGGAACATATAATTTGCCTGAGCTGAAAGGCTGAAAACATTCAGGTGTCTTTTTCTTTCACCCCTGACTAGAAGCATTCACTAAGGACAAATAACTTTTTACTAAACTTCCCCAAGCATAAATTTATTCCAGTAGACTCCTAAAGAAACAAAATCCCTATTAGACTACTCTTCCCTATTCCCACCCCTAGAGAAAAATTGCCTAGATGAACAATTTAACCTAAAAAGCTTGAAACAGGTATTATTTAGTTTAAAATTGTTTTAGCAATTTTGTTGATATGGAGGCAATAATTTTACTCAATTCCTATGACACCTATGTAGTTTCAGCTTATAAGTAATCTTTTATGTGGCTTTGTGTGTTCAATGAATCAAGTGGAATGAAAAAAAAAAGTTAAAACATGCTGAGAGAGAAATAGGTGACAATATCACGCATGGTTCGTAACAGTGGTAGTTACACCTCATGATTCCTGACAATCTTTCTGGAAAGTCCTGCCAAAATTTACCTTCCATCACTGAGATTTAAATTTCAAAAAAGTAAAAAATTAAGCAATATAAAAATAAGCAGTAAATACTCACCTACATGATTCCACAGGTCAGGTCTTGCTGGAGTGAATGAACAGGTGAGTGGACAAAATAATTAGCCTTGTCTGGAAAGGCAGGGCTCTGGCCCAGCCAATTGGGGTTTGTCATTTGGTGAAAACCTTAGCATAATTACAGGGTAGTTGGTTGAAGGTGTCTCCTGTCACAGTTGATTGCAGTAAGTAGTATGACAACACATTACTTGTTGGAGATCTTAGGCCATGTTTTATAGTCTACTGAACAAATGCCAAACAAATGCTTTAAAAGAGATCTCTTTCTTTCTAAAGTAAGAAATCTTTTATAATTTGACTTAATTTTTCTTTTTTGATGCAGCAGCATTTTCACCAATGGAGGTGAAAGTTTTTTCATGGCTATTCAGAAATGGGGCAGAGAGGAGCAAAACTGCATTCTGCGTTGCCAAAGTGTAGAGAACCCCCAGGTCCATCCACACCAGGCAATAAACCAGGTCGTAGGAGAAAATCCTCCACTGGAGCGGAGGCTGAGGTTGCTAAGCTTGGAGATCACTGAACTGAACACCACATTTAGCTCTCTGGTTGCTCGCAAAGCCATTTGGGCAAGACCACTGGAGCATCCCTAGCAGACGCTGATGTAGGGTTCATTAACACCTACATTAGAATGGAATGGGATAATAGACTCTTTTCAGTTGGAATGGATCTCCAATGATCATCTAGTCCCACTGCCTGACTGAGTCAGAGCTGAACTGAAGTGAAAGCATATTGTTAGGGTCATTGTCCAAATGCTTCTTAAACACTGACAGGACTGGGCATTGACCACCTCCCCAAGAAATCTCTTCCAGTGTGTGACCACCTTTGTGGTGCTTCCTAATGATGTCCAGTCCAAACCTCTCCAGGTGCAGCTTTGAACTATTCCCACACATCCTATCACTGGATCTCAGGGAGAAGAGCTCAGCATCTCCCTCTCTACTTCCCACTCCTCTGGAAGCTGTAGAGAACAATGAGGTGGCCCCTCAGCCTCCTTTTCTCCAAACTAGGCAAACCCAAAGTCCTCAGCTGCTCCTCACAGGACATGTCTTCCAGTCTTTTCACCAGCTTTGTTGCCCTCCTCTGGATTCATTCAAGTAATAAAGGTAATTAAACAACCTTCCACTATCTGTCATTAAACTCCTAGCTCTGGTTACAATCACACAACACTTTGAGTTGAGGGCTTCCCATGGTAATGGTCTGGTGGGCAGTACCACAGCTTAGAGACATTTTGAGCTGTGGACCCTCTGTTATTCTTGCAATATGGCAATTTTAAAACTCTTTCTTTTCCCCCTCAGCATAAAAACAATTTTGTCTTTGGAACTGATTTCAGTCTCAAGACTTCCATTTCAATATTGAAACATTTTTTAAACGTTGTGTTTTCTTTGGGTAGTATTTTACTAAGTTTTGGTACTCCATTGCATATCCTTCTTAATGTCTATAATTATAAATCCCAAAAATGACAAAATAGTCAAAATATTCAGTTATCTTAAATGTTAAGATCAACAGAGTAAAAATTTTGAAAAAATGGTTTTAAAATAATAATTTATAAAACTTTTTAAATTATGAGACAAAAATAAAGTTGTTTGCTATGATAAAGAAAGAAGATGCAACAGAATTTTTTAAAATATATATTTTCATATCATTCCTCAGTAATACACTATTGTACTTTTATTTTACATAAGAATTTCAAAACAATATTAATTGTGAAAAGTCTAGAAAAAAATAAAGCTTTGGAATTTTTAATGGTAATGCTAAAATTTGGTTTTGTCTGGGCTGAATTCCTCCACCTGCTGTTTTTGTAAAAGAAAGTACCACCCTTCTTCATGGAAAACTTGGGGCCAACTTTATGTATCAGTAGAACAAGGAAAATAAGATACACAATAATGAGACTATGTAGGTCAAATTACTGTTGGTACCAGAAGCCATTGCTGTTTCAGCCCAAGCTATAGACTACAAAGCTTTTCCACTTGACTTGCAGCAGCAGTTTTCCCTCCTGTTGCATCTTTATGGTATGGGATCCACTCCGCAGGAGTCTTACAGTCAGAATCCCATCCAGCATCGTTACCACTCATTTTGTGGTCTGGCATCCACTTCCCCAGTCAAATAGGTATTTCCTTTCAGAGTAACAAGCTAGCTCTTGCTGGCTGCAATATTAAATAGGTGAAATAATTCTCAACATTTGAAGGAAGCATTGCTGTGCTTGGTGGAAGTGATGGTGTGGAATGGCATAAAGTCAAGGTATTTGACTTGACTGAGGAGATACAAAAATGGGTCTGTAGAAGTGTGGGAAACAAAAGGAGAAGAAGAAGCACAGAGAACTGTGACCAAATCATTCTTCACACCTCATTAGCCTAGTAGTTTGTCTCAGTCCGCCAGCAACATCACCTCTGGCTTCTATCATCAAATTATTTCTTTTCAAACAAGAGTAGCAGTTGCTGGTACAGAAGGTACTCAACCCCAGAACAAGTCAAGTCCAACAGGGGGGTGGTCTGCAAATTATTTGCTCCAGGACTCTGGGACTTCTCTGTGGGCATTGCCCCGCATTAAGAACAGCCTCACTCTCCACTGAATGTGTCCTCTGCTGAGGCTGCCAGCAAAAGCCTTAATTTTGTTTGTGTTTTTATGATGTGGACATCTGTCCATTAGCAACTGGAGGAGAGCCACCAGTGTCACGCCCCACAGCTGTCAGCCCATCATCAGACACTAACAATTTCCCGTTGCTACTGAATGAGATGGTTTCAACCCAATGACCTGGTTGCTAAATGTTTCTCCTCCAGGGCTCTTGGGTGGCTCCTGATTTCATTTTGATATAACACAAGCTGGGAGGTGTTCCTGCTGGCTGTGGGGCAGCAGGAGAAGATGGAAAAATAGAAAAGCCACAGCTGGTAGCTAATAAGAGAGGAGGTGTCTGAAGCCAGGCAGTAAGAGAACCTATGCAAAGATATGCAAATACTACCCAGTTTATATCACTGAATGCTACAAATAGAAAAATACGGTGTGTAATATGCAAAGGCAGAGGTGGCACAAAGCTTCTAAGCAGTGCAGGCAAAAATTGAACTCTTGCTGCCCCAAGAACGAAGCATACAGGAATTGGTTCCATTATTAACCAGTGGCAAAATTCAAAATTGTCATTTTGGCAGAGGGGTTGCAAGGCTACGGGTGCTCGGTGGAGTGAAGGGAGGCAAGGGGCTGGGCAGAGAATGTGGTGTCTCCCTTCCCTGCTCTCCACACCTCCCCTGTTCTCCAGCCAGTCTGATTCCACAGAGATGAATCCCACCTCCACAAGTTTTTTCTCAGCAGCTGTTCTTTGAGCCTCAGCCACTCATGTCAGATCCTACCCAGCACACACCGTATCTCCTTCTCCTAAGCCCACCCTTCCCTGAGGTCCCCTTCTCTTTATTTCAGCACAGTCTGGAACTCCCCACCAACCTTCATTTCTCCAAAGTGCCCATCTTAACCTCCATATCCCCAAGCAGAAGGATCTAGTCTATAGTACCCACCACATCTGTGGGACAGAGCCTGTCTTCCAACATACATCCCTCAGAATGCTCTTTTCCTTCAGCCCTTCTCCATACAGAGCTGACTCCCCTAACTCACTCCCAGGATTCTTGATGGTGGTATGCATTGCCCTAACCAAGATAACATTGTGTCTCGCACAGGCAAACTGTGGGAGCTCAGGTCACACTGGTAGTTTTGGTTAGCACCATGTATGTTCAACATGTCCTGTGCACATCTGGGATTTACCTTCTGCACATAGACATGACTTTGTCACGTGCCTTTGTCATGATTTACCACTTCTTTCTCTCTAGTCAAGATTTTCTAGATATTTTCCACAGTACTTTGTTGATTCTAGCCTAAAGAATTTAAACTGCTTTTTGGAGAACTTTGGCTTAGCTTCAACCAAAACCCCACCATCCAGCACAGGGTTCAGCTACAGAGATGGGCCACCATAAGCAACCAGCACTTTATCACTATGAAGTGGCTCTTTTGCTTGAAGGAGACACTTCAGATGCTAGTGAAGCCACAAGTCTTACTTTTTCTAGAACTGAGGTCTGATGAACAAGCATGTACTATAGACAACCTCAAATCTTACTCTCTGAGCATCTGTGTCAGGGATCTAACCTGAATTCATTCTGGCCTCTGTCACCAGGTTCCTATATCATAGGAACCAGGGCACTGGGGAAGAGACGTGGAAATCAGAGTGCTCCCATGCCTTGCCCCAGCATGTAGGTTAAGCATATAAAAAAATCCAGGGAGTTTGGGAGCACATTTGTCATATAACCTGAGAGAATATTTTCCTTCCTATGTCTGCAAAAACTTTCCAGGTGGAAGTATCTCCTGAATGCCACCAAGACTGAGGGGTTTAAGTGCCAGAGCCTTGTATCATATTCCAGCAGTTAATATCATTCTGAAAACTTCCCTTGTCCGCTGTGGCATTTGAGTGCTCTGTGGACACAAAAAGATATCATGATATGGAATCCAAAGCATAGTTTCCTCTCATTTCCAAATAAAGCAGTTTACCTTCACGGTACAACGCAGAGATACCAGCCCGTGTCATGAAAGTGGTAAAGCATGAAAAACTGCAGCATATTTACTTGGCAAAGAACATTTTTAGTTTGTCTGGGATACTTTTGGGGTCTGAGCTGGTCTCTGTGGGATAGTTCTGTACTGTACCTTCTAAGCCTAAAAACCCACGTGGACAGAACTGGCAGGTTTCAGCTCCACACTTGGTTCTGCAGAGCAGTTTTGCTGTTGCTGTCTCTGCAGATCTTTTTGTTTGGATACACCACCATGCTCCTGCAGTTATGATTTTTCCTGTTCTGGCACATTTGCATATGCAAGGCTACCTCTGGCTTGTGCTATTCTGTGCAGTCTAAAGAAATCCTATGATGGGCAGCACAGCTCTCCCCCAGGAGCCCTCCTACAGTGTGGCTTGCACTCGGTGCCTTCCAGGACTCAGATCTAAGCTTCTAAAGGCAACAGAAGGCTTTTTTGCCCTTTCATTTCTTTCCCCCACCTCCAATTTTGAATAAGTAACTCATTTTAGTTTTAATAATATCTAATTTACATTTAAGCCTTTCTAATCCCTTGCCAAGCTGCCATGACAATAGGCACGTAAGAATTAGTAAATAAGAATTTTCTTATTTACCTAATGGCCTTTCATGTCTCATTGTCTTTTACGTCAATCTATGCCAAGGCACTTTCAAGTTATATCTTCAAATGTGAATGCTGAAAGCAGTCTGAGCAAAATGGTTTTATGTCAAGAAAGATATATTCCTGTGTGCCATGTGTACATATTGAAAGCAACAGCTTTAATAAAGGAGTAAAGAAGGAGACACTCTTCCCTCACCCAATTCAAGTGCAAAAAGGTTTAGGAAACTCGGCTCTGGTTTAAGCCAGTGGCAATAGCACAGGATCCTTCTGAAGCTTATCTAGTCACAAATTCTCACTGATGAAAACCCACACAGCACAGGTAGCTCTGGTACACCTATACGAATTTATACCTATGAGCCCACATTCATTAATATAGTGGACATTTGGGATCATGCCAAATTAGCAAGATTAAGCCCACTGGCCTATTCATGTGCGCTGATGTTAATGTCTAGAAAATTATACTTTCCACACAAATAACTTCAAAGCACACCCAGGGAGAAGAGAGAGAACACACAACCTCACCACACAGCATAGAAAAGGAGATAAACCACTCCATACCCTTTCCTTTATAAAGGCTGGAGACCACAAAGAGCACTCACCAGTCTTCCCCGTACTCCTAAATTCTTGCCACTTAGGATACCAGGATCACTGGATTCTAGAAAATCCTGCTTCTTGCTCTCAGCTGCCAGACTTTACTTTTATGTGCCAGAATGAGTCTTATGGGTCAGAACCTTTCTTTTCTGTTATGGAAATATAATCCACCTGGAAGCCATTCATTTGGAAGACATGCAAAATCCATGTTAATGTTCTCCACCCACATTATCCTAAAATACTAACGATTTTTTTAGCTGTGCCATAGTCACAGAGAATAATACGCAGCAGAAAATATCACATATGATACCGCTTAGGAATCTTTGGTAAATATTATTGACCTCCACCCCAAACATAGAGACATATCACTGCCCCAAGCAAAGCCACCTGCAAGGCTTGGGAGGGAGGGGGCTTTTTTTCCTGGCTGTTGCTTTGCAACAGGTTGTGTACCTGTGTAAAAGGAGGAAGAAGAGGGCCTGGAAATAAGATCTTACAGCTTTGGCTGGAGGGACTGAAGGTGTCACAGTCCCCTCCTGCCCTCCCATATCTCCCTCAGCTGGAAATGCCCCATACTTGCAGTCAAGACTCACAGTTTAGCCCCTATTCCCTATTAGTTTCCATTTGGTTCCTCTGCTTTTGCTTTTTTAAATAGATTGGAATCTTCTGTCAAAAAAAAAAAAATGTTTGATCAAACAGTTCCCATCCAGCAGTACTTCACAGTGTGCTTGATTGATAAGTTTTTGTTCTCTTCACCTTTGCTTGTATTGAACTTGATTTGGACTTTGATCTCAAGGATTTTCTTTTGAGACCTTCTTGCAGTTAAATTAGGTCTTTTTTCTCAGCATTCAAAACTTCCCTGCTGAGCTTGCTTTTTTTCCCCTTCACTCACCCTGCTTGTGAAGTCAAGGAGAGTAAAAACTCATTACAGCTTTGCCATAACTATTTGTGCACTGGAAGATGGAAGAAGTTTCTGAAATACATGTTGTAAAAGGTGATGATCAGTCCTTGCCCAGTTTTACCAGAAGCTCAAGGGCTCTAGAGGCCCCCCTCTTTTTTTTTTTTTTTTGCTTTATTTACCTGTTGCTTGCTTACGTATCACTTCTGTAGAAGTCAGAAATAGATTAGTATCTCTAAGAACATCTACCTAAAAACAGTCTCTCCATCTTGCATAAACTTTACCGGATAGTCCTGATTTGTTTCTGCCAGAGTGATAGACAAATCAGAGCCACAGAATTTTCCTTGTAATTTCAACATTAAAAACAACAATACAAGTAACTGTAAATCCAGTCTGACAAAGCCTTTATGCACTTAAAATAACATTGAAAAAATGAATTAATTAAATAAATCTCAGTTTATTAGAAGAGTTGAAAACACAGATCTACCTGTCTGTTACCCTCAAAAAAATCAGAGTTCAATTTACTAAGCCTACTGAGAAAAGTGCTAATTAAAGTAGGTCATAAATATTCTGTGTGAAGATAACTACCTACATTTGAATAAAAAACAAAAAAATCAAGGCTTTTCATAAGGGCTGGGATAGGAGTTGCTTACCAGCTAACTCCTGTACCAGTGAGCTTCCAGACCTGACACAGCTGGAATGTGGCCTTAAGGACAATCTGCATTATAAACTGCCTCTGAACTGATTCACCTGCTTGTGAAATTGTAGAACAAATTTAAATGACTGCTGAAAGTTGCAGAAGTAGCAGTTCCTTTGGATTGCAAAGCAGCATAGAAAAGGTAAGTGTCTTCCCAGGCTGGTAATATACATACTAAAGACATAAAAAGAACTACTTGGAGTCATAAAGGCTAGTGCCAAAGCAAATTCAAGAAGATCTGTGGTAAGTGAAATAATGTTTCTGGGTAGTCAGTGTTTGTGGGTTATTTTCTTATTTAGTCTTAAAATGTTATTGTATGTTATAAAAACTATGCTACACTTCAACATGGTATTACCTAATTATTTTTTTTAGACCCTGAAGGAATAGCTTTAGGAAATAACAATTTCATGTCTAGACTACATCTGATTTTCAATAGTTTAATTCTTTATAATCTAGAAATAGAATTTCTGGAGGGTATTTTTTATACTCTTTAACTACTTGTTTGAGAACCATTACAGTTTCTTCTATGCTTGACTCTATATGGAAACTGAATATATAAAGATGATACATAAATTTCTGGAACACCTGTGTAAAACAGAGTAAATTATTCATTTCTAATCTCATCTTTCAGAGCCTAACTACAGGTATTTGAACTTGCTGACAAAAACACCTGTAATTAGATCATTATGAAACAAAGAGGAAGTGAGATCAAGGTTAAAAAGTTCAAAAGCTTTGTGTAGGATTGTTTTAGATGGTAGGGGTTATTTGATATTTTCATGCTTCTATGCTGAGCAATGTTAGACTAAATCTTCTAGGATAGAACATAAAGGAACATAAAGGAAGCAATCAGTTCACTGAAAAGGGGAGAAGTCTTAAAAGCTGTGGAAATCCTACAAATGTAGGAATTCCACTGTAAGTATTATATCACAATGCAGAAATGTTAAGTAACATCTCATCTTCATATTCTTCTGAATTCACTTTAAGGTAAAAGAGGAATCTAAAAATGGATTAGACAAGAGTTAAAATCTCCTCTTTCTTAACTTTTTATCATGCTAATTTTTCAAGGGAAAATTATGGAAATAATTCATTTTCAGAATCAATTTGTAAAGTCAATCACTTCCAATTTTCACAGGATACACAATTATTTTGCTGTTATATTTAGTAAACCACCTTTTATTTGCCACTTCAGAAAGCATTATAGCACATAATTATCTATTATCTTGGAGTCAGTAAACATACAACTTGCTCTGATACTGCCTTAAATACCTGCTGCAGCTTTGCATGGGAGGAAGTGTTTACATGATTACTGGTAAAGTATGCAGCACATATCCACAGCAGAGCGAGAAAGCTCTGACTAGAGCTTGTCCAGAACTACTGATTACCTTTCTGTAAACTCAGTCTACATCAGCCTCTTTGGGCCACAGTGGTTGTTGTGAATTCAAAACATACCACTCATTTCAATTGTGAGATGGTTAATTTATAGCTTTCCTTTGGCCTAAAACAGCTTCTTCTTCTTCCTTGTAAATGTTTCCATACTGGTTAGACCCAAGCAGGAAGATTACTCTAAAGTAACTTGTTGCTAGGAAAATACAGAAAAGTAATTGGTGAAAATACACTGGTATTAAAAAAAAGTTTAAAAAGTCCCCAAGTGAGAATGCTCGTTTGCCTAATTGATAACTCTTGTTTGCGAGAGGCATGTAGCAATAGGACTCTTCATTCATGTGACATGTAAACATATGCATCACAGGTAAAATTGCAGAAAGGTACATATATTCCTACATGTGCATGTTGACATGCACTAAAATTACATGCAAGCTCAGCACCCACAGCTTCTTCAGAATCCTACTAGAGGCCTACCTGTGTTTTCAGACAAGTGTTTGTTTTGCTTCGTGCGGCCTATAACGCAGATGGCCTACAGGTCTGCCAAAGGCCTGGCCTAGGATGCAAAAAAAAAATTAGTAACATTTCTCATATGGAAGGAATGACCAGGAAAAAGTTGGATTCAACTCATTAGAGATATAAGCAAATATTTGTGCTGAGGTAGAAGAAATCAACCAAGGATAATAACAAAGATGTAGCAGAACATGGAAATTAGAAGAGAAATGAAAGATGTTTCTTTAAAGGAGATTATTAGAAAAACAAAAACATGATGTTAGTTTTTATCGGCCAGAAATGGGGAAAGGACTAAAAAGGACGAAGGAATGTTTGGGGTTTTTTCTTTTTTTCCAATTACCTACATGAAAACATCACTCTAGATCTTGCTTCTGCACTAACACAAGCCAATACCAAGCAGCTTGTCCAAGGCTGGCTTACATAGCCTTGTGAGTAATTTTTCAGTGTAGCAGCCAGTTGTTCACTTTGCATGCCATATGGCTACAGAATTATTAGGACTTCTAAAAGCCTTTAAATTCTATAAATATAAGACGTAAAAACCACTAAGAATTCATCACAGACATTGCTACTAAAAATAGATGGTCAAGACTTGAGAACGTTAAAATCTTCCTGAAACCTGTAGTCTTTATCCCATACTTAAACAACACCGGTCCTTTCTCCAACCCTTCTCAATGGATTCAAAGTATCTATAGTGAAGTCTTTTTTTTTTTTTTTTTTTCCCCTCTATCCCCATCTTTCAACTAAATTGAAAGTTCAGTTCTAGTTATCTATTTAGTATCTTAGCTACCTGCTGCAGGACATAAAATTTGTATAGTGACTGTTCAACACTCTGTCATAAAATTTTCAGTACAGCTGAAAGAAACTGAGTAATGAAGACTGAGCTATTTTCCCACTCTGCAGGCAAATCAGAACTTAATGACCTTGAATGACATTCACAGAACATTACAGGGAAGTCTGCATCCTACTGCCTATTTTGTCCTACTGAATAAGCTAAAAGATGGCTACTGACATGCCAAATTGATACTTTATCACTTAGGATGGGATTTTTTCAGCCATCTAAGTTAGGTCCCTACTCCAAGTTAGTTATTCCAGACACTCTTTATTGACAGGAACTCTTTATCACTGACAGAAAAGACAAACTCCAAGAGCATGACTCATCCTATTTATGTACAACATCTACCTAGTAGAATTATCCTTGCCAGAAGATACTGCCTTGCTGTAATGACTGAAAATATAAATCATGGATATGTAGCTGGGTCCACACAGGAATGTTTAAAACGGTAAGAATTTAATGCTACAGTGCAGTTTACGGAGGTAATTTCCCTATGCTGCCTATTCTAGGAATGCGGTCCTCAAAGATTTGCTGTGCAGGAACCTCTCAAGTTGATTTCAAATCCTGAACTGTGGATGAGGGGGGAGGAATCACCCTGCAGAAGTGCCTGTGTCTCTCCATTGCCTGCAGATGGTAACTAATGAGACCAGGCCTCTAATTAGTGCATGAAAGGTAAGGTAAGCCAGTTATTCACACAGAAAATGAGAAGTAATTTTTTTCCCTAGGAGATGGAAGCACTTTCTGCACTATATTGCACTGCTCAGTATGTGATAAAGGACAATGTGAATATCATCATACAAAAATTACTCAATTTGAGAGTCGGTGCACAGTCTGAAGGCGAGCTAGGGACCCTCTGGGGCAGCAGCTGTCTCGTTTAGAGGCTCATCTACATTTTCTCAAAGATACTGCATAACTGAATACTTGATTTTTAGACTAATTTTTAATAAAACTCTATAAGTTCTAATAGTTACCTACTTAAAAGGTAAAAAGCATCAATATGTAAAATGAAAACATGGATGTTGATAACTTTTTAAACTTTGGCATTAGACAGTTTAATCAAAGCATTGTCTATACCTATTTAGCTCTAAAAATGCCCACTATATAAACAATTATTATCAATTGCTGCAATAATATACTGTACAGGTTATTTTTATAAAGAACAAATATAGGACATCAGCATGCTCTTTAATAGGGTCTGAGCAGCAACTGGGCCAGATTCAGTAATGAGTGACTCAAAGAAAAGAAATGCAGACACTTGTTTGTTTTGTTTGTTACACTAGTGGGGCTAGAAATCTAATTTTAGAAAATTGGTAATGGTGAAAAATCCTGAGTGCTTCAGGTATGCCCTCACTAAGCACTTGTTCATCTCCCCATGACACAAACAAAAGGAAACAGCTCAAAATTGTTTTGTGAAATAGATTGATTACCTAAAGATGGGATTGAAATACTTTTAAAGCAAAGGAACCAGCTTCCTAAATTAATTTACTTTTGAAAACAGATCCTGAATGAAACCAAGTGAAGTGCCCAGTAGAAACCCACCAGCAGATACCATCCTGATCTATATGAGGTGGCTGCCCTTCCGTATGATCATGGATGTGTCATGTGAATTAATACATGGTATATCAGCCAGCCATAAAGCAGGAGGAGGAGGAAAGAAGCTGACATTTCTTCAGTATGTTTTCTGCACCATAGGTAAAGATGGGGCAGAGGAGAAACTCACCCCTCTGTACTGCCCATGCATTTTCAGCATCACAATGTACAGTTGCTGTGATGTACATTGCATATCACAATGAAAGAATATAACTGCAAAACAGGGAGGAAAAATTACACTTCTTTTTTTTTTCATTCAGCTGAGCTATAAATTGCCATCTGGAAGCAGGAGTCAGAAAATGTAGCAAAATATGTCATGACAACAGACAAGCTCAGGAATATAAATGGTTTGCACCACCCTTGCCTTTGTTCCCAGACCAGCTTCCACATCCCAGGAAGGTGCAGCCCATTCTGGGAGCTGTGGGAGCATACACGACTCTCTCATGACAGATTCTTCCTTTAAAAATTAACTCACTACCCGGGATTAACAGCTGGTGCTCAGCAAATAGTGTCTATGCTCTACTGATTTTACCTCCTTTATAGCTTTCTCTGTGACTGCCCTTGGGTTAATGGTTATATCACTTATTAGTAGGGTAGCACTCATCATCCATTTCACAACATAGCGAGCATTGTCATGTGCTGGATCCTAAGCAGGTCTGAGCCAGCCTAAGTCCTGTCTAATTAACTTTGTCCCAGCACTTGAAAGCGTGGTTGATGATGAGCATCGTTCCCCTCATCAGTTCTGCAAAGGGAGGAAAGGAGAATTCAGACAGATGATAGGAAACAACCTTTTTTGCAGATCGTATCGTTATGTGCAAATGAATGTCTCTGATTTGCACTGCGGGGATTAGAAAACTGCAGAACGAGTTCTGTTGGCCTAAAATGCTCCAGTTCTTTTAGTTCTCATATTCAGACAATGACAATTTGCATACTAAAAAAAGCTTTTCTATTTTTCTTCTACAGAGCAAGATGCCAGATTAACTTGTTTTACTGAAAGTATAAATGATATTGAAGTTAATGAGATTTCATTCTCTGAATATAGCTGTCAGAGTCTTATGAGTGAGGTGGAGTTTAATAGGTCACCTGCTCTGTTCTTTAACAGTCCAAATATTCTTTTCAAATACTTTCCATAGAAGAAAATAATCTTACAACTTTCACTTTACCCTAATATTCACCAAACTTTCCCCCTTTTCCTAGGTTTAATCCACTGGGTTTATTTATAATCTTTGACATCACACAAGATAGATCCTTCCTTTCTTTGTATCTATACCAATTTTTATTACAGCCTATGACTTTGTCCTTTTACACCATTAATCAGTTTGGGTGTTGTTTTTATTTTATGTATATGGTTCAATTCCTGTTCATGTTCTCTTTCCCTAAACTGCTTATAGGGCCCTGCTTAGATCAGTGCACAATATTGCAGTGGGGTTACTGCTTCATGATGTCCCACTGCTATATAAAATGTAGTTAATATTTTTCTTGCAGTCAGATGAAACCACTAATTTGTCAGCCACTGATATATGCAATTCTCCATTAACATTTATTTTCCTAGATGCAATGCTTCCAATGAGCAAATGCTTTTTAGTATTTTTTTCTTCAACTACCTTTCTTTCCTTGAGGGAGAAAGATATTTTTTTTTTTTCCTCCTTTGATAGCTACCACTAGGTTTACCCTATGCCCACTGGTCTGTGAAACTTCAACAATTTACTGCAACTGGTTCCCTGAGAACTGCTACTAACTCAGAAAATGTACTCTGGTTCCCAGTGAATACAATTTACCTATCCAGTGGCTCTTTTTATCTCCAAGGGAAAATCAAGCAGAGAGAGATCTTTTCTTGCTTTTATTTGTGAATAACTAAGTTTGTTCACACGAGGTAAAACTGAAATACTGCAGAATAGAAATATAGATTGAAAAGAATCAGTACCTTCTTATACCACAAATTTTCTTAATGAAAAGAAAGGAATAGAACTTGGCCTTACGTGGGAGATTTAAGGAGCAGTTCAGGAATAGGATGGGAAGGTAAAAAAAGGAAAAGGCAACCAAATGGTAAAAAATTATAGGTTGCTAATAGAGAGAAACAAAGGACAAAGAATAAAAGTATATTGACTAAGGAGGTTGGTATATTTATTTACTGCATTTATTACTAGTTCTAAAAAAAACCCAAAGCTAATAAAATAGCTTTTTCTACAGGTTCTGATTCCTGTACTATAAAAATTAACATTTTTTCTTTTGTCATTGACTGTATTATGAGTTGGACCAGGATCTAGAGTTACCTGAAAATTTAGAATGTAAAGAATTTAGTGGAATGGGGCTGTTAAATTGCCATGGGCTGAGGGAAAGAATTACTTTGTAAATGGCTCTCAGAAACAACTGCTCTGCAAGCGATGCATTTTTATGGTGAGGCTTGGAGTGAAAATGTTTTCAGGAGCCACAGGAAGGCAGTGTGTAACAACTTCATTGTAGTTTGAGAGCTTTATCCAATGTCTGAGGAAAGAACGTGTGATATCTATCGGTCCTCCTACCAGAGCTCAGCTTAGAGTTGGTCAAATATTTTTCAGTGGCATATTATCTGCATGCAGAAAATGCTGACTTTTTAATCTTTTGCCGAATTCTGACCTTATCGTTTTGGTTGCTGCAATGTAAATGAGTGATACAATGTAAATTTGCATGCAAATAATCACAGGGGTGTTTGACATTTATAACATTTCTATCTTCAAAGTGGAGGCAGCCTCCTGTGACTGCCCTGAAGCAACTGCAAAAACCGGGAATTTAGGTCAGTAAAAGAGGAGATGTGTCAGGCAGCAAAATGCCTGAAGCCACAATCATTCAAGTGTCTTTCACAGTCCATGTTGGCCACAGCTGTCCCTGGGTGAAGGGACAGGATATTCTTTGAAGGCTCTTTACCACAACAAGGAGGCTACCTAGGACCTATGACTGGCAAACAAAATCTCTGCTCCTTCCTGCCCTTTCGGGGTTGAAAGTGTGAAATGTTTTGAAGGGAACCACTCCAAGTCTGTTTGAACACCTCCTTTCTGGTTCTAATTTTTTCATTATGGCATCTTCATATTTACGGATGGTTGCAAGAGTGTTGGCAACTATTATCCCTCTGCTGAAGAGTGTGGGATTTACATTTATGGAAGGAAGTGATGGGACACTGGTGTGTAAATCCCTCAAAGAGAGGTACTGAGTGGCTGGCATGTGTCCTGGTGCAAGGGCTTCACCCAGTTGTCCTGTCCCCACTCCTGTACTATCTTCATCTTTAGAAATCTGTCCCTAGCAGACTGCAGTCCTGGGCAAGCTGAATTCCTTGCAGAGTTGATAACTATGTCTCTGACATGTCTGCATGGAAATTAAGAGTTTGAAGATTTCTGCACAAAGAATTTGCAGTGTTGCTGGATTCATTTTCAATATTTTTCTTTGGCATCACCATATTTCATAATCCAATGATATTATTTTCCCCCTATACCTTTAGCCTGATCCTCTGCCTTTTTGGCAATAAAGTGACCGTATGAACTTTCCACACATTCCACTATTTTCCAATGGGAAGAATATTTTAATTTTGTTAAATGTCATTTTTCCACGCTAATTAGTTAACATTGATACAGATTTGTCATTACACAAATCGGATTACAAGCCCATTAGCTATTGCGGCTGTTGTTATTATTCTTAACTAGCTTAGTCCTGCAGGACAATGGGGAAGAGATTCACACAAAGGTTTTGCTACAAGAAAGAAAACCTTATTATCCTGCTCACCTCACAGGGATATATCTCAGCCAAGCAGAATTTCAGAGGCAGCTGTGTTTGCCGATGGGCGAATGTCTATCACTGAACTCAGCTGGATATAACCTCTTGATAGGGGATATAGAGAATTCTTGCAGAAGTAAAGGAGAAAATTGAGGGGGAAGAACAGATTTGCTGAAGGAGTAGTAAAAGCAGCAGTAGCAGGGGTAGCGATGCTTTGTTGAATGTTGCAGCTTATATGTGGTAGAAAGGAGCAGCTGGCTGGTGACACTAAGAGGAGAAGGTTTTTGAGGTATTTGCTCTTTGTGGTGTGGAAACATAAACAGCATTCAAGCCCCAAAGGGAAAAACCTTTAATTCTGCCCAAAGCCAGTAAACTCAGTGTCTGGTTTGTGACCTTTCTACATGCTAGACTTTCTATGTTGCCTGAACTGATGGTTAAAGTATAAAATCTGACGTTTCTAAGTATAAATATTAAAAAGAGTGTTTTCATAAATAGGAGGAAATTTAAAGGCATGAATATTCAGAAGCTTTGTTCAGCTTGCAGAAAGCTGTCCAACTGTAACTGAAACTCATCTAAGTTTCCTGAAGCAGGCAACTTTCCTAGGTGAGGTTTTATAATGCAATTTCCAGTAATTTCCCTGTTATTGGTTTTGGTAGGATTGTCAGAGTAGGATATCTTGTGGCATTTTTCACTATTTAAATTTCCAGTTTAAGAGAATGAAATTATTGCAAGGAGCATGGACTGTGACAGGCTGAAAGAAAACTCTTTTTTTTTTCTGAGAGCTCAAACTTAGTTTCTTTAGGCTTCAGGTGAGGATCACTGAAAGGTGCAGGTGACTGTTACTGAACCTGCTTCTCTGGCCCCAGTTCTCACTCAAATTTGGATAGTGTTTCTTGTTCCTATTTTTGATACTGTATTCTCTGAATTACCAATATCAATATAAATGAAACCAGAGGGAGTAAGGTTTAGGCCCACAGAACCACTTAAGCGCTTAAAGGATCTCAAAGCCTGAATTCTACTTAAATTGGTTGGAACTGGTTGGTGAAATACATTCTTAAACACAGATAATAGAGTGGGCAGTGTAAATGTTAGGAAAAAAAAAAATCCCCATTGCATGTTTATTTGCATTCTAAATATCTCTGGCTTTGAGATGTTAAAGACCCTCTGGACGGGTGAAAATGACCAAATGACATGTAGTGTTCTGCAGAGTGCATTGAGCAAATGTTTTAAAGAGTAGTTTGACTTTGGTATTTACACTGTGGGAGGTAGAGCTGCTAGAAAAACTGTTTTGAGTTAAAAGGGGCACTACTTTTAATTAAACATATTTCTGAGTTGTATTAAATTACTTTTTCTCCAACAAAATCTCAGTAAAAAAGGGAAAGTTGCAACAATATAAAAATACGCTGGAGAAAAAAAGTATGCTTGTCATTTTAAATTACTTTTCATTTTCATTTTGATTTTGTATGTATTTATAAGTTTAGAAAGTGAAGGCAAAATCATTTGTTGAAATGAAACTGCTATAAAAGGATTTTTTCATTTCCTGACTGAAAATAAAACTTTGTAGTCTTTAAAGCGATGGCCAGAGAAGCATCTGGGTTGCATTATCTGAATCCCTTGGAAATAAGAGGACATAACTGCTGAAATATGCAGCTGAAAATTAGGATCTCTCGTGGTTGTTCTATATCCTTTCTTTTTCCCCCCCCAAGCCTTGTCTTTTACCTGAGGGCTTCTTTCAGGAGCCCTGGGGCTGCCGTGGCTCTGGGGTTAAAACCTGGCCCAAGGCACGGGGACCTCACCCTTGGCAGGGGCAGGATTAGCTCCTCCTTTGGGTCACTCCCCCGCAGCTGGTGGGGGCTCTAAACTCAGGTTATGAAATGGCTACAGCCTCTCACTTCAGGGCATTAACCTGGGGGAAAAGTGACCAATTCTTAACCCATTTCTACCCTGCCATTGCATTTTTTTTCCCTAGGAAAAGGGGGTGTGTGTATTTTCACAGGTGAAATTTTATTTATGATTTAATTTAAAAAAAATAACAAAACCAACAAACACTTGCATTCTGACTTCTAAAATCTTGTTTTGTTGATTTGTGTTCTGGGCAGCTTTATGCTGCTTTTAAATTGAACAAATGGTAAAAACAGATTTATCATAACCTATGACACCCCAACATGTTGATAAACAGGGATAGGGCAGGCCCTGCTGAGGCTGTAAGGTGTTTTCTTACATCAAAAATAGGTGCTGTTATAACAGCCAAAAAATTATTCTATTTTTTTAACTTGCTCAGCTGCATAAAAGATGATTGTAGTACCTTGGTATAAATAGTCCCAACTGACAGCGCTTTCCTTATTGCCATTAGCATGTGCAAACACAATGAGTTGGCAAAGATTAACAGGCTCTACCATTTTATGCCCATGGAGTCTGTCTATCTGCCAGCACCACGTTCCTTCTCTGTGTCTCTCTAAGAGAAAAACATGACTTTTTCAAAACTCGCTGACATTACTATTGTCATTAATTTAGTAGGAAGAAAACATCTTGAGTATGTGTCATTTCCAAGAGTTATTTTTGATGTTGTATCCCCTACTACGGTCTGTTAAATAGATATTTTAATGCATACAGTGCCAGACCACTGGGAATTAACGTACACGATAAAGCTCAAACACACAGCCTTGTTATCAACACTAACACTGTTAAGAGCAGTAACCGCTGCTGTAATGTTTATAGCAGGCCTGTCTGTGTACGTGTAAATAAATTTGACAGATTGAGCAATATATTTGTGAAATGATGCTCACTATCCTCTAGAACATCTTTTAGTAGATACTCCTCACATAGTTCATCTATTTTTTTTCCCAAAGGAAGCCATATATACTTTAAGTTGCTTGCTATGTCTGCACATAAACCTTTTGATTTATTTTTTTTTTCTGGCTATTTACAATATTAGAGGTTTTGCACTGCAATGTGCTAAAAATGAGGGGACTGTGCATAAACAGATGGAATTTCATGGCTTAAGATGCTGAGTGATTTGTAGGGGTTTCCAAGCTTGTCAGCAGAGAATCTGTGTGGTAGAGCACTCTTTTGCTTAATTTAACTTGTCTTATATCTATTCTCTTTTTCCTTGTATTTCTCTTTCTCTACATTCCTGATCTCTCTATATTTGATCCTAAGGTTAAATGATGCAAACAATGCTTTAATAAATATGTAAATTCCAGTCAGAAATAGAAATTGTACTGGAATAATTATTGCTAGTATTTCCACAACATATCTCATGAAGATGATGAATTAAGAAGCCCTTTGAAGGTGAAAAACAATCATAGGCTTTTGTATGGCCACAAAATATGCTACGGACAGAAGCCAGAGAAGTTCCAAGAGGTCTTAATCCAGCACTTCATCCATGGCCTTTAGAGCTCTCACCTTGCAGGGAAAGATCTACCTTTAAATGTATTATTTGTAGGCTTTAAAAAAACCTCTTTCCCTGCCTTTCTTAAAATAAACACTCAGCTAGGTCACATTGCTGGAAGTTTACAGAACTTGAGCCTTTTTCTTGCTGCACCAAGTTGTTAGGAGAGGATGCCTATGTCCAAAGCTTCTTCAAAGCTCATCTCATGCCTGAAGCCATTATCTTCCATGTCTTGGTGATTGTTCAACAAAAGGGGTTAAAACAATTCTCTGTCACAGCCCTGAAGACACTGCCCTTTCTGACCCTGCACAGGCTCCCCTGGGGCTTTCTCCACCCCAGTGCATGACCCAGGAGCCCATTTCAGCTCAGCCTGAGGTTATCGGTCTTTTCCCGAGAGACATTACCAGGGTGCCCATCTCCAGGCCTGTCTCTGGCCCTGTCCCCTGGGTGTATCTCTTGGGTCTATGCTGTTGTCTCATCTCCTGCTGCTCCTGACTGGGGTCTCTGGATAGGCCTTGGACGTGGGTCACTTGCCTCGTGTGGACTTGTCAGTGGTCCCTGTGACCAGCAACTGGCTCTGCCTGCCATGTCCAGCCCCTATGGGACTGTGCCTTTTTGTCAGAGCATGGCTTATGTTCATGTTGCCCTTGGCTACCCATCCCTCCTGAAGCTCCTGGCCCTCACAGCCCCAACACCCTCATCTTTGGCTTTCCATTCTGAGCAAATATTCACATTACATGTACAAAACCCAAAAGCTCTCTATTTTCCCCACCGCTGTAATGTTCCATCAAAAATATTTCCTATTTTTTGCATCACTATCTAAAGACACACCAAACTTAGAAGTGTAGGAGGCCTGGGTTTAAGTCTCTGCTCCCAAAAAAGATCATCAAACAGGTCTTTCAAACACATTTCCTCCAACACTAGCCTGTTGAATAAAATGAGATAGAGTTGGGATTTATCAGTATTAGCTGACTCTCCCTCAGGTGTCCAGGATTTATGCTCTAAGGACACTTAGCAAATCACCCTCTTGCAGTCAGATTAGATGAAACGCCTAGAAAATACCACCAAGTTGTAAGTATGAAATAGGTCTCCAAGTAGCTGGATGGCAAGAAGGGTCAAGTGGTGGTGAGGCTTTACTAGGAAAGCCTGATCTGCTGAAGGAAGGTAGTAGTCTAGAGAGTTAGGAAATACCCGAGCAGAGGTTTTTTAGGAGTTCAGTAATATCTGCGTGCTAGATGTAAGCATCTTAGCTCACTGTGGTTGCTACCAGTGCACATCTATTAGAAAGCTTAGCAAAACAAACCACCTTTGTGAGTGTCCCTGTGCATTAGGACAGAGATATTTCTTTTCTAAATGCAAATTTATGCAGACTAAAACCCCCGAAACCCTAGTGCAAAGAGAGTTGTAAAACCATTTGGTGTTGATTCACTTGTCTATGTACAGTACATTATGACTGCCCTGTTCTTTCTCAGGTATCTCCATGGGGTTAGTAGGTATGACACAGGATGCACGGGAGTCCCATGTCCCTCTGGGAGAGTGGCTGGAGGCCAGGTGGGATATACCTGAACCCCACCTTTAGCTTAAGAATGACCTAGCTCAAACAGTATCAGGCTTAAACCAAAGTAAGCAAATTCATGCAGAGTTTTTTTACCTGGTTCTGATGAGATCTGCTGCTTACAAGGCTCTGTAGGAGAGAGAGCTACTAGAACTGCCTGTTCCCAGGCTACCTTACCTTTATACTGGCTGGCAAAAATCCAGTTCTTCCAGTCCTTCCCTGAGTGGTACAGAGTGAAGTTTGTGGCACACCACTTATGCCCACATTCACTTGTTACAGCATGTACTCTTTGGCACGGTAAACAAAGCGATGCCAACCTCCTCCCTGTGTTTGAAATCAAGAGGGGTGAGGGCCCTCGATACGCAGTCGGAAGCACTCAGGGCTTTGTAAAAACTCAAGTCCTCAGTCAGAGGTGTAAATACAGTGACAACTGACCACTGGAAAAGCTGCAAGCTTCTGAAACGTCGGCACAAGTCAGAAGTGTGACAGACAGGTGGAGGCTTGAAGTGAGTGTGTTTGCACTTTTTACTGGACTCTTCTTGGACTAGGCACCAGGCCTCCTTAATCAAGCAAGACATAACTCGCTGGCAAGCAATGCTATGTAACAGCAGGGATGCTTAGGCAGCCCTAGCACATTTATGAAAGCCCTGCCCCTATGCCAGTGCGCTGCTGCAGACCCAGGAATGTTCTTTTCTGATTAATCTGAAAGCCCATCCAGCAGAAACAGGGAAGAGATGCCAAGGAGCTGTACAAATCCTGCTCCTCATGAGCAGGGGGGAAAGCAAACGCATGTCCACCTCTGCCAGTGTAAACAGGCTGCATTTCTGATTCCCTCTCCTTGCATGGCAGGGCTAATTGCATGGAGGAGTTTGGTTTGTTGATTGACCCTGTTGCTGTGGTGCCTCACCAAATCACAGTACCCTGACAATGGAAGGGATTCAAAATTATGAGGAAAGCACGGCTGTGGAAGCCAGCAATGGGACATAGAGTTACCATGGCAAACACAGTTGGAAATATCTTTTTTGTTTCCTATCTCTTGAATCATCCTGGAAAAAGATTTGGATTGTATTGTGTAAAAATACGTACTCAGTAGTGAAGCCTGGAATAAGGAATGGCGATGTCACCCTTCTATTTTCCATTGCCAGAAAGATTTACCTTATTTTGGAAGTGTTTCTTTCCCAGGAAATAATATGAAAAAGTCATAACTCTCACTATATTTTTTCATTTCTACACCATGATATCTTCCACTGAGCGAAGAGAAGATTAGGAAGGTTATCGTGCCATGTTTTTCAATACAGTGAATTGATCAGTGCTACAAAGTCTATTTGAGAAGCTAGGAAACCACATTCCTCTAGGCAGATTTCAATAGATATGTGACTCTGTTCATGATCCTTTTCTGTTTCCAATTAATATTTTAATGAGCAAGTTTTCTTTGAAGAACCTCTTGAGAAAACAGCAAATTTTATTTGAAAGGAAAGAAAATTTCTAAAAAGTAAATTTTACATTTTTCCTCATTAACACTTGCCTTGAAGCTTGATTAAAAGAATTTGATTGATCTGGTCAGAGAGATCAAGTAATTCAGCATGGTAAAATTGTGAGTATTGTTCATTAACCTATCCCTACAATGTAAAGAATTGAATGTAAAGTTCAGGTGCAGCATTATATTCAAGAAGTAGGAAAAACACGTAAATAAAGCTAATCTGCTTCAGCTATAGCAGATTTCTATTTTATAGGTTTCAACGGCAATCTTTTCACAGGGTGTAGTTCCTTTGTGTTCAATTCTGTATATGCAAGAACGTTTTCAGCAAGTACACAAGACAGTTTTCACAGTGCTTATACGTCTGTAGCTTAGGTTTTAAAATTGTGAACAACATAAATATTAACCAAGCACCACATGGGAGGTTCATAGCTC
This sequence comes from Scolopax mira, assembly GCA_004320125.1. Lineage (NCBI taxonomy): Eukaryota > Metazoa > Chordata > Aves > Charadriiformes > Scolopacidae > Scolopax > Scolopax mira. The sequence goes on from BJBW01001891.1 coordinate 168,011, forward strand.
TTTTCCCAGTGGTGCCACCCCGCTGAAGTTTAGGATTTTTTCCTACCTCTGCAGAGAGGGCTGTACAAGAGCAATGCTTGTCCATAAACAGCCTGTGACAGTGAGGCAGGTTACCAGAGCCCCTCACTTTACAGAGATTTTAGAGGAGCTTTTCAGCTGAGTTCCTCCTTGCTTTCTGGATCTTGAACCTGAAGACCATCTTTTAAGGCTTGCTTCTACAGGCTCAGGAGTCAGTAATTTAGGACTTTTCTACTCAACAGCTGTAAGTGGGAACAGGTGGGATGGGGGGAGCTGGGAATGGACTAGCCAAAGGTGTGCATTTAAAGTGAGCAGGACTGACTATATTGACTCTTTCATTTGGCCTTCGCTCAAATTGGTTTAGGTCACTCTAGGATTAAAGGAAGAGTGGGTGAATTAAACCTGCATTTACCAGTTCAAAAGCATTTAAGAAAGGATATGATGTAAAGAAGACACGTGGACCGCTCAGCGTGTCACTTGGCAAACTCTGAAAACCCCTACTAATTGCAATTCATATTTTTAATTCTTTTTATGCAAGTTCTGTCAGTGCAGTTGTGGCAGCGTACATCTGTTGAAATCCAGATCCTATCTGTTGTCAGCAAAAGCAGCTAAATACGAGGAATAGTACCAGAAATGGCCTATGGTCTATCTCTGGTGGGCAAAGTGAACAGGTTCCTCTAAAACTCTGTTTGCCAAGATTATACAGGACCAGTCATGCTGATAGTTCACCATAAAGCCCTAATATGTATTTAATGACACCAAATTTTCTGCAATGCCAGTTGCTATTTTAGTAGCCTTAATAATAGCACATATTAGTAGCATTATTACTTGCTTGTGTAACACTCTCCACCTTCGCTGTGCTATGCCAGCATTAACTAATGAATGTATGTTCTAGGAAATTCATCCACCTGGAGCTGATTTCTCTGAGTAAAGCTTTAACTTCAGGGAAGCAGGATGCGACCTCGGTGTGGAAGTGGGTATGAGAAAGATTTGATGCTCTTTTGGAGTTACAGATCAGCTTCCAGTTTCTGCCGATGCAGAAAACAGTTTAAAAATAGTTAATTCCACCTGGGCCATTTGTGTGCCTGCTGCTCCAGACCCAGCCAAGAAGAACAGACCTGCTGCACAAGCCAAGCTGCTGAGAGGTAGGAATCCAAGATGGGGAGGTGCCAATGTGCCATCTTTCAAACAGCCTTTTCCTCCATCCTCCATATGACTGAAAAAAAAAAAAAAACCAAAACAAAACCATAAGCAAGGACAGATGAAAAGTACAATACTACTGGGTTGCTGTAACAGTTTTGTGTTGTCTGATGAGAGCAGCTCACCAGCAGTGACACTGAGGAAAAATAGAAAACTAGGCCTCAGATTACTTCAGGCCTTATGTTTGGCCTTGAATGTATGTATACATTTATGTATATGCCCAAATACCATGCAGTCATAGACCTAATCTGTCAAGTCGGAAAGATAAAACATTAGGAGTGTAGACAGCAGAAGCAGGAATAGAGGTAAATTTTACAGCTTGCTGCTGAGATCATCCCCAGCCCCTAGGAAAATGCTATAACCATTTATAGCAAATACTATAAATGCTTTTGAGGCTGTTACTTCAAAGTTGGTTGTCAGCACCTCCAGTAAGAGCTTGTACTTGGGTGATGCTGTGGACCCTCAATGATGGCAGATGGTGACCAGTCTTGTGTTGAGCCCTTGGTCAAGTTGGGTGTTTGACTTTTGCTATTTGTTTTATTCTTGGTCCACTTGAGCATCAGTGCCTCTACATCCTGCACAGATCATCCTTCACTGGCACCATCCTTCTTCTTCCTGTGCCTATTTAGGAATGTGGTCAGCATCAGACAGATGGTGCTACCTTTAGATACACTGTTGTGCTAACTAAGACCTGTTTTGACTCATAGCAGCTCCCAGGATGATATGTGGGGGATGTCAGTTTGACACGGTCATCCAGGCTCCTTCCTTTGGCTCCATGTTGATAGTCAATCCTTTGCCTTTCCATACCCATCTGCTGAGTGGAATAATCCCAGCACACAAGCCCCTTACAGCAGTATTCCCATTTCTCCCCCCTTTCATTTCTTCCCTACCTTACCCCAAAAGTGAGGCCATAGCAGCTGCTTTGAGCAGAACCTGTAACTGGTACCTGGGCAGCCGCTAAAAATGTTGAGACAATTTTCTTTGCAAAAATTCCACCGGAAAAGCCAGGGACTGAACTGGCAGTTGAATGCTATTTTTCACATACTGACTGAGTTTTTCCTATTGATTGGCAATTAGCCTGTTCTAAAAGACTCAGGGTCAAATTCCCAGCTGGTGTAAATCAGAGAAGTCCCACTGAAGTCTCTGATTTATTTTCCAAATGGTTTAAAAATTCAGCAGGAGCTTTAAACTGCAATGTTATACATCAAACAGCTGGCTAAAATTCAGAAAGATAGCACATTTTCTGTAATGTTCTTTGACATTAAGTACTCCTTATGGACTACACGTTATCAATAGAAGTGCTAGAGCAAACATTCGGAAAGTTTTAAAAAAAAAACCAACCAAAACTCAAACAAACAAAAAACTGCAGACCTGGTCAACATAAGTTTTAGAAATAAGAGTCAAAATGTGGAACCAAACATAAAATTTTGAGCCTTTGTCATGCTTTATAGATGTGGTTTAGTTATTATAATGAATCACATTTTTTTTTCGGAGTCTTGCACTTCTCTTGGCTGGAGGTTTGCTGCTCCTGTCAAAGTGACTGGAAGGATTTTGCTGGCTCTCGGTGGGAGTGGACAGCCTCAGCCCAATTCCCCAGCAGGTGTGGATATCGCCTATGTGCACAGAACAGTTGTTGCATTTTTGTTTCCTTTCTCTTTCCAGTTATGCTTCTCAAAGCATTCAATACATAGCTGTCCCAGACAAATGTTCCAACAAAACTAAAGGCTTGGGAGCTGAACGGCCTTGGGAGAATTAGGGTGGCGAAGGAAGGCAAGGGAAGCTCCAGAATCTGCCTTTTCTCTGGTTACGCACAAAGTCTTTGTCTTGGGAGGTAAACAAAAATTGCCTGGACTTGTTTCATAACTTCTGGGAAGTGTAATGGCAGGCCTGCTTCTAGCATCTATGTATTTTAGGAAACTTTTGTAAGCCTGGTAGTTCTGACTGCAATTTTTCCCACGTTCCCTTCAGTTGCCTTACAAAACAGAACTGGTTTGGTGCTGCTAATTTTCAGGGTACACATCTTATCTCTGGACAGAAATACATCCATACTAAGTTTTCTCCATCTTCTCCACATTGTTGTGCAAGTAAGAAAAGACCACAGAGTGGTGATATTTCATTTTATCAGCCAGAATCTCTAATAATCATTTAGATAAAGGCAAGACCAGGCTGTAAATTACACATTTTCTTTTATCATGTCTTCAGTTAAAACATAACCAAGGCTTTTTCTGACTTTAATAGAATCAGATCCTCTTTATTATCTCAAATAATTCAGAATATAAAAAAGTGTAAGAAAATGTGTATTTATTAAAATAAAAGCGGCATACTCAGAAAGTGGAGAAAAGAATTTTACCACCTATACCAACGCCCACTTCTTCGTCCCCAGGAGTTACAAGTAAATCTTTTGTATTCACATTGCCCTAACTGGATGCTAGTTATGTCTGTGTTGCTTTCTAATAAAGAGTGATTTTCTTGGTAGCAGAGGCGTGTAATACTCTTTATTTCAGAAATCCAGGCTTTTAAACTAAGGACTTTTCCCTAAATGTTCAGCTGCCATCCCACCTCCCACTCTCTGGGAGAAACAAGCAGTGTCCCGTTTGTTTAACATAGGTGCCTCTGATAGATACAGCAGTGACTGGCAAAGCCTTTGCCTTCAGTACTGTGAACATTTCAGCAACCTGTGCCTGAAGATCTGGAAAAAGACCGGGCTTTTCTTTGCTGAAGAGCAAATTCCCCATACAGCAGAAAACTGCAGAGCTGCTCCAGCTCTAAAGAAAGCTTCAGAGAACCAACACTCAAGCCTTTGCCAGCCACGTGCAGTAGAGGGCTAAAGAAAAAGCCATGTTTTCAGCAGTCAAGTCTAAGGTGTAACCGCAGCCAGCCCAGGCAGATTTCAACATAACCTTGCTTGCCTGCTGAGAGAGAATCCTTGCAGAAACACAGATTTCAGGAAGAGTTAATAAGCTCCAGTTTTCGAGAATGGCTGTTTACCCAGAATCCTAGCAAAAAATGTATCCATTGCCATCATTAAGACATATGGTTTTACTATCTCTGGAACAGCAGAGCATTGATTTTCTGTTCAGAAGGCTTGCCTTTATTTTATAGGGAGGCATGGGCTGAACTACGAATCTTTTTTGAATGAGAATCTGAAACATCTTTTTTGGGGTAGGTTGTCTGTGTGACAGTTCTGTCAAAACACGGAAAGAACTTTAATCCAAGTCTCCTGCCACGTGTGCTAATAAGTCATTATCAGCTGTTCTCATTCATACTGTATTTATCCTTTCCCATTCTCTTAAAATATGTTTGTAGGCAAAGCACATACACAAATTCTCAAAGAATCAGAACAGAAGTCTGTAACAGCAGTTAATATCTCACTTCTAAGTTCTGAGGAAGCCAGAACTTAGAACTGTAGGGAGTTTGTAGGGTATACCAGTCTCTGAAAAAGCAGCCCCATTAGCTAAGTTCACATAACAGAGGAAAGCCACAATACCTCTGAATCCATTTGGTTTTCTTTTGTTTATTAAAACCAGGCTGGTTCAGAAAATTCTGCAATAATATGGGAGCCCAGTACAAAATTGAGGAACTAATTCAGTGGGTTAGAGTTGAAGATAAATTTAGATTTAAATGTAATTTTGTGATTTTTAGAAAATAACATAGCTCAGACTTCCATCAGTGGGGCACAAGGTGGAAGCAGATGCAAAAAGATATAGGAGATCTATAAATTGTTCCACTATTCTTATTACAATGGCAGTGGTATTAAGAATATAATATTCAATATAAGCATAAAATAATCTGTCATAATTCAAATTACTCGGGCTCAGACAGGTAGTTACTCTTTAATCCCCTCTACATGAAAATGAGAATCATAGAAACAAATGCCTAACTATTAATCTGACTTGTTAAATGTACTTAGGAGCCCTATTCCCATCAATTTCAATACAGCTGTAGAGTGTTTAAAATGCTGTATTTAACAGTGTTATTGCTGAGTTTAGCCATCATTTCAGGGAGTCAGGCACCTGCATTGCAGCAAAGCCCAAGCCTGGGATTAAGATCAACATCCAGACATCTGGAACTGGTTGAGTGATAAAGAAAAGTTCCTGTCAGTAAGATCAAGCATCAGAAATGGGCAAGAAGGTGCAGCATTAGCCTTCAGCTGCCTCCAGGCTAATGGGAGGAAAATAGTTTAGTACTGAATAAGTTAGGGTGATTGGGACAGGGGCTGCCTACATGAGATCGGAATTTCTGATTTAATTTGAAATACTAACTTAACCTTGCTGTCACTTGGATCTGTACCTCCTTACTGGCTACGCATGCAGATGGGGTTTGCTTGATTGGATCTAGATGAAGGAACAAGGCCATGAATTTTACAGCCACTTCAGGGTATGACTGCAACCAGGTGCCAGCTTCAAACACCTGTCCTTTGCCAGGATGGCAGTAAATAGAAGCAAAAAGAGAAGATATCTTTGTCAACATAAAGCCAGAGGGAAATATGGTACAACATGTCAATACCAGAGAATTACTGCAAATGAAGTTCCAAATAACCTAAAATTCAGAATTAGTATCAGATTTCCCATTTCAAAGTGACTCACAGAACAGCCTAGGAGGGTGATCAGCAGGTAATACTGTTAGAGCAGTTTTCCTTATATCTTGTTTTCACTCACAACTGCATCCCATTTCAATAACCTTGATTGCCTCTGCTAAAAGACTAGATGTACTGAAAATTGCACACAATTTCAATTATTAGTGAGATACCTGCAGATTTTTAGCTAACTCTTTGTTAATCTTTTGTCTAGCTGAAAGAACATTGAAGGTTATTCTTTTTCCTTATACTAATACTGTTAAATACCAAATTACATAGATTATTTCTTGGTTATCTAAAAGCTTAGCACTTTATCAAAACCTTTACCAATTTAGATAAAAAGCTCTTTTAAATGCTTTTTGATATCTTTTGTGTTTAGGTGCCTACACAAACTGCTTCAAAACTTTTTTTTTCTTTTCTATTTTAGGAATGTTCTAGCACACAAGAGGCACCTATCAAGGTTTTAAGACCCTCGTGGTGCAATTCCCTGGTAGGAACCCCAGCTCTGTGGAAGGCAACACCTGTTGAAACAAAGGGAATGTTGCCACTGACTTCATATGAATTTGAGGCAGATGATCAAAAGTACTGACTTAAATATTTCTGTGCTTATCATCTCTTCTCTGAGTTGTAGTTGCATATATTATTATTTTCACATGATATTTACTAAGACTCACAGAACATGAAAGGAAGAATCACAATTTGTACTACAGTAAGAGAAAGTATGTTTATTGTCCTAAAGAGCGTCCATTCTCATGGACGTACAGAGATTAGTTCATTTTAATGCTACCATTTAGTAGGTACAATAACATAAATTGAACTTTAATCCTCTGCAGGAAAAAAAGCCTACATCTAGAATATTTTTTCCACTGTTAGTTTTATTATGACATGCTGAATTATGTTCTACTATTCCAATACACAAAAAACAAATAATAAAAACAGCACTTGCACAGCACAGAACTTGGCTGCGCCAAGTAGACGTAAGGTCCCAGTCCAATTGGTGCAGGAAGGGTTTGTAATGAGTCTGAGGGTGCAGTTAAGACACAAATGAGGTCAGATGCTGTTTGCTGTGGCTTTACTACTGTTACCTTAAAATAATGCTACATGGCGATAGAGAAAAGGTAGAGGTATAGGAAAGGAGGAAAAGAGAAGCAGTATTTCAGAGCAAAGCAAGAAAGGTCACCACCAGCAGGTGTGCTTCGGTCTACCCTGTGTGACGCCTTCAAGGTCCTCCAGAGTCAACAGCGTCCCATTGATGTGTGATTCTTAGGTTTCTCAAGTCACAATGATGGCAAGGGTCGATGGTGGTGGGGTCCCATTTGCAGCAGGAGGCAACTGTAATTTATAGTCCCTGTTGACTCATGGTTTGGCCAATTAATGTGACCGTTATCTGTGCTCATCCAATTATTGTCCGACACGGTTGCTATGTAACTCCCCCTTGCCTCTGCCCCCTGCGCAGTGCTGGGGCCTGCACGGCAGACGAGTTTCTTGGGGAAAATAAGATATAGCTGTTTAGAGAACCAAGGACATACCTCCTTTGACGTTATACCATGTACACAGGTGGTAGATATCTTGCAGCAAGTGAGCTTTGAGACATCCTGTTTTCAAGACATCAGGTTCTCATCTCCAGTTTCTCACAATACTATGTGTGACAGTTTTATCCATGCAGCTACTGGAAGACCAGCTGCAGATTTTCAGTCCTGTTTAAGTGTCTAACTCCTACTGAAATCCATAAAATAACTTAATCACCATAATGCTTAGTTTTGGCATGCCTAAATCTAAGGCTATGGACACTGAGAGGAGCCCACAGTCTGAAGTTTAAGTGATTTGACCAGATGCTCTATGACAGCTAGATCCTGGGAAAGAAATTTGCCAGCACCAGCACATCAGTCAAGAATCATGAAATGTAGGCAGTAGGAAATGTAAAGAGAAGAAAACAGAAATCCAAAGAGTTTTGGAACTGAAAATCAGAAAATCTCACAGGAGAACAGAAGAGAGACAGTTTGCAGCTAATACGAATAAATACTAGATCTCACATAGCTTAAGTGTCCAGCCTCCAAAGGAGAGGGATGCCAACAGAGGAGTCAGAAGGAGCACCTGGTTTAGCTTTCCCCATGAGAACAGACTCTGCATGTGGGGTGCCCTGCTGGGGGGTGGAGGTGGTACACTGCTATGGTTTGGAAAATATCACCTCCTGCAGGTCATCACTGTCACACGGCAGATCTTGGATATTTGAACCTCACCAAATCATCCAGCCTGCCAATACCGTTGAGAGAGATAGATACTTCTGAAATATCTGAAAGCTCAGTGTCGTTGTACTGCTGTGCTTTGTTGTTTGCCTACTTGGGCTCTAATAGGTAAAGATTACAATTCTCAGAGTAACCTGGATTTTGAGGTCTTTCTCTGAATGCAGAATAGCAGGAGAGCACTTGAAAAAAATTACTTGAGTCACTGCAAAAAAACCCCACAACCCTCTGCCTCTCAATGGAAGGAGTGGTATGAGAGAGCTGGTTTGTGCTTTGATAAGTAGGCATTGCCTAAAGAGGAAATGCAGCCCAGATCCAAATCAGGGTTTATGTACCTGGATTGATACTGGGGTGGGATATAGGGCCCTCTGACCAAAGCCACCTCCAACAACATCTGCCCAAGGGTTACTTACCTCAAAACGAGCTAAACTCCATCACATCTGAAGTGGTCCTCAGGAGCTGCCCGCCCTCCCTCCAAAGGGTTATCTTCTAGTTTAGTTGTCCCTCTTCAGTAGATGCATTGGGTGAGAGAAATCTGAGCCTGTGTACTTGCATGAGTGTTTGGATACCAAGGAATATCATAACATTTGTAGAATATCCATGAATGTATTACAGACAGTTGCTATTTCAACATGTTCACAGACAATTTTGAAATTTGATTTTATAAACACTGTTTCTCTTTGCCGTTGTTCAGTTACTATGAGCAGTAAGGTGTGACCTTAAGGAAAACAGCAAAAAGAGTCAAAACTAACATCTAGTAACAGGCTGCCCAGAAAACATCCAGAGACATTTCGTTTCCTATTAATGTGTACTTTAGTCCTACAGCACAAGTAGAATGTCAAATGAATAATTTTTACACCTTTCTCTTGAAAAATCCACCACAATCAGCACTTGGATTTTAACAAACTGCATTTTTCTGAGAAAGTCGTTCCATAAGAAAAAAAACCTATTCAGCCAAAATATATCTAGTTTTCTTCACTATAAAAATATATACTTTAGAAATTTTGTATCTCCTTCAGTTATTTTTGAAAGAAATTGCCTGAATTTAATTTATACTTTTTTTTTTAAAGAAGGATCATTCTAAACTCAATTTATTTCTTATTGATTGGCTGTGGTTTAGTCACAGTCTCCCCTAACTTAAATGGAATTTAAAATATTTCTTTCTACAATGGAATTCTGTCAAAAAAATTAATGACTGTTTTTCTCTATTAATAGAGCTTCTCCGAGAGCTCTATTAACATAGTGTTTGTTCACCTTACAATCATTTGTTTAACATAGTTATGATGGCAATAACTCACTGAGGTTAGATTTGAGGATAATAGCATATGTTTGAAGAATGAAAAGCTTCTAAGAGGTGCAAAATCACAAATGTCTAAGCCTGAAAAGGTCCTTAAGGATCTGAGACAAAAGGAATAATGGAGGCCAGTGGGAGCTGGATGGTATGTTCCAAACCTTTGTCTGGGTCAAACAGAAAAAAGCTGGTAACTGGGCATAGGTCTCATAAATTCCTTATTTGTTTTATGGCTATTTGTCTATACATTTTCCAATTACAGAGATTCTAATATAAAGACACAATTATTTCACATTATATTATATGTGTGCATATGCATCTTTTATTGTGTATATAAATGGTTTGTAATTGTTTCACTCAAGTAAATTCTCTTTCAAGACCACTTAACCTCTGGGAAGCTAGGAAGTTGAGAAGCTGGAGGTTCACAGGGTGCTCTGGGGACATGCCAAGTATGCTTTCTGCTCATGGTCACTTCTAGAAGACATTCTTCTCCCTGCTGACAGGAGAGAGAGCCCTGGGAGTATTTCCACCCCTTCCAGAGGACAGATCTTACAGTGGCAGTTGGGACATAAATAAGTTTCTTGTCAAAGATGATAAACTTGTCTGATCCTTGTTGATTGCTCCTCTATAGTAGACATGGGGTGCTTTTATTAGCTTTAAATTTAAAAGTCATTGGAGTATTGGCATAGATTCAGGATGGAAGTAGACCTGGCTGAGATGGAGCTCCTGCTCCCAGCACGTCTAATTAATTATATTTTAAATAGTCATGGCATTAAAAAAAACACAGGAAGACCCTTTGTTGTTGGATTAGAATATATACTTTCCTTTCTCAGTAAATACACTAATCAACAGAGTGTGGTTTGTCCTTTTCCTTCCTGATGTCCCGACTCTCTCATTCCTTTCTGTCTTGTGGAGGGCTCAAAGTATGAACACCTCCATCATGCAGGACACAAAAGAGGAAAACATGGGCTTGAATACACTCAAATGGAAAAGAAACTAGAAACCTCCCCTCATCTTTCATTTTTCTGGGAGGATGCTCTACCCAGAATGCCATCAAGCAAGATTTGGGTAGACTTTCAAGGTGCCCCACTCTCTCCATGTCTTATTAAACCTCAGGGCACAGCTGCAAAGTATGAATTATGTCTGGATTATGTCTTCCCCACAGTCAGTTCCTTCATAACCCTGCTAACAGTGGCAGACAAATGTCTCTGCCATTATTTCCAGATCTTCATTTGATGTTTTTCCTCTCACAATAACCCCTTGGTCTAAGGCATCTATCTGGAAGCTCTTAGGATTCATATGTAGGTATGTCAAGATTCTCCAGGTTCTTCACAAACGTTATTCATTGTCCTGACAAAGATGCCCGCTGCACACCTCAGCTGCTGCTGTGACGTCGATAGTGTAGTGCCCTAATTCAGAATCAACACAAATTTGTAATTCTGCACCGTTGCTCTGTAAATGGTAGAAACGAAATTTTAGCTGACGTGAAACTAACCACTCTATTTCTGATTTTTACATTCTGAAAAATATGCAATATGTAAGCAGCCTGCATTAATGAATTCATTCAGGATAACTTAAATTTGACTAATTTAAAGGATTATTAGGAAGCTTTATACAGAAAATAGAAGCCAATTGAAGTGCAAAGGGCCTTAGCAGCTTGCACTCCTCACAAAACACCACCATCTATAGATCTATGACGAAGGCATGATGTATGCAAGAAACACAGGTGACGACAACATGGCTGTGTGGCAAGAGCCTGGGGGTCTGGAGCTGATGGAGATGCTCCAGGAGTTTACCTTTGTCACTTCACTGAGTTGGACGGAAGTCCACCCTCCTATTCACATTGACTCTGACAGAAACCACAGCTGAATATTTACAAAAATTGGCTGAAGTAATTCTCTGAGGACAACTGAACACTTATTTTCAGCCATTCATTCTCATGCTTGCTGGGTTTTCTGTACTATCTGCCAGGAGATATGCAGCACCGAACACCCATTTCACACAGTTTTAAGGACAAAGTCTCTTCTCATGACAAAGTTTGATGTGTGGCTGTCTGAAAACTCCAGGACATGACAGAGATTCAGAAATCAATCTTATATTTTAATGTGGCTAGGACTGATACCACGTAATACAAAGCCTCGCCATCTGATCCCATCAGCATGCTTCATTTTACTTGCCCATAGACAGGCACAAATAAAGTTCCTGTAACCTGACAAATTGCTGGGCACCACTAGTACACCTAATCTGGTCTGACTGATGTGCTAATTAGGCTCTAGGTGATTTCCTAGTGTTTTATCCAGCTAGAAAGGAGCCTGACCAGGATAATAACTATTGAGGAACTGTCTTGCAAGATGCCTGGTATTAGTCATTGGCTTCCTTCCCTACCACTGGTCGCCTGTAAGCCTCACAAGACCTTGTTGAGCCAAGAAGAATTTACCATATTCCATGGTCACCCTAACTGGGGGGACAGCAAAGGCTGGTTAAGCACTCAGCTCTGCTGGTACCATGTACTCACAACTGCTGCAGTCAGACAGTGTCTATTAATAGGATAAAATGAGGATCTTACACGTTGCATTTGAATCAGGCACAGGCTTACCTCTGAAGAAGTTAAATTCATATCTCACCAAATAATAATGCCTGCAGCTCCCAGGGCACTCTCTCAGATAGCATTAATAAGAACTTACTACAGTGAAAAGTGTAAAGACATCAATGTCAGGCTAATTCAGCATTTCACAGCCTTACTAAAGTAATCCGATGGTTCATTATGAGACTATCCCTCAGACTACATTTTCTTTTCATTCTTGTCCCTGTGAACTATATTTTATTGTGGCTAAAGATTTGCTGTCAAGAGTACAAAGTTTATTAAACAAAAGTTGCAAACTTAGGTACCACCTGAGATGTTGAAAATAAGTAAGTGAACAAATACTGGGAAAAAATGCATCTTAATTTACTTTCATGCAAAATTTAATTATAATTATTTCATATGGCATCAATTACTAGAAGCAAAAAAAACCTTCTCATTAAGGTGGGTTTTTAAACATGAGAATTCCCCAAAGCATTCCCTCTGTTCTGTTTTTGCTGATAAGGGGAAAGAGGGAGCCATTCTGCTATGTCAATCAACTGTTTTCCAGTCCCTCCCTAATTTGAAAGCTGTGATTCCAAAGGCATGCATTGTTCTTGATGCTTTCCCTAGGAGCTCACTCTTATAAAAACCTTCCAAAAAGTGACTGTAAATAGGCACACACTATAGGAGGGAGAACGTAGGCATTGTGCAACCTTAAATGAAAGGGAAAATGCAACACTTGGCAAAAATTCAGTTTCCATTTTCATGGTCTTTCTAAATTTCTATACCTTTTCCTCATATCACAGGCTGTAAGGAGAGGGTATTTGGTGCTTGGTTGTTTATCCTTAACTTGAACAGTGATTAAGGACTAGCAACAAGTGCCATACATTGCCACAAGCACTGAAATGAAAGACTACTGATGTGCTAGTGACTCCTGAGACAACTTCATCAGTTTAAGGGAGATGATTGAGGGCCAGAGTGCATCAAGAATCAAAGTAGAAAAACTTCACAGGCATCAGTTGGCTGAAGGGGAAAAGAGGAGGAAACTGCACATAAAAGGGCACAAGGGATGCACACTGGCCTGCAGCAGTTGTTGTCCGTCTATCCTCTTCTTGCAAAGCTAAGGAAGGGGAAGCTGGATAAAATCACCAAAGCAGATGTCTGCACCTCCTTTAATGCCTTAAAATAGGCCTTTGCCTTCAAGATGGAGAGAAGCACAGCCCTTTACTGGGAAGTGTTGTGGGCCATGGCAGTGCTAGGTAAGTAGTGGGACCTAAAAGGAGAGGCAGCTAATACTTCTTCCTAGACAAGGTGCCATCTTCAGACTCTATACCTGGGCTGAGAGACTGGACGTAGCCTTTAAAAAGTGAATACAGCTCACTTGCTAAACGCTGAAACACAGTAATTGGGACATGCTGGTCATGCAGTCACTATCTGCAGGGGAGAGTGAAGGCAGGGCTGTAACAGATAGACAGGAAACCTACAGTCTTCATCCAGTCTCTGTAAGGATGTCCAGAATCACATAAAGAAGGACTAGGGTAGGGCACTTATGTTGAAAACACTGTGTGTGTGTTCAGCTGATGTGAGCAATCCTTGGTTCTGCTGCACCATTTGCCTGCTCTGAGGTAGGTAGGGGACTAAAGTAAATATTTTTGAGATGTAGGCATGTAGAAAGACTGCTGGTTTCAATTTTCCATTCTGATGTAACATTGAGCAAGTTGCTAAAATCTCTGCCTCAGTTTCCCTACTATGAAAGGGGCAGCTGCCTGGGGATTAGTTAATGATTGCATACCTGAGCAAAAGAAAGTACATTGGGGAGGATTAATGTTTTACTGCTTCCTACATACTACATCAAATTGATGAATTCCTTTTAATTCCTTCAAATGCACGTTTGAGTATAGCATAGTGATGATTCAAAGCAAAAAAAAATAAGTATTTGGGACTGCATTTTTTCTTCAGAACATTGAGCCCTTTAAGGCATGTGGACAATTAACATGAACCAGCAGAGCTGGCACAAGTAGGAGGATTTCCATTCAGATGCACCATCTGCAAGAATGGTTAAAGCATAAATGCAGCCCACATTGTTCCAGGAAAAGCTTACCACAGAGAGAAATAATAAGGGTTCATCTCTATAACTTAGTCAAGGATACACAAATACTGGCAAAGCATAATCTTGGGATGTCATGGAGGTAACCTTTATGGACTCGTTCACCCTAAACCGAGAAAAATTCAAAATGTTTTGACTATTTCCAAGGGATTTTTTAATGTCATTGGAAGGATACAAGGCTGCACTGCTATCCCAGAGCCAGGAAAGTTCATTGTTCCTCAAAACTTCACTTTTTGGACAGGAATCAGTGTAGTTCTGATCACAGAAACTGTAATTGTCTCAGTTAGGGTATAAATAGCATCCCTACAGACTTTTGGTCTGCTTTTCATTCCTAATGCAGTTATTTCTTTCATAAAAGCTTTTGCACTGTTTTCAAAGGAAAGTCTGGCTAAATGTTCAACATTTCAATTTGCTGAAATATTCCCTTCCATTTCAGTTATGAGTTTCCTGGATGATCTTCTGCATCCCAGTTGCCGGCCCACTGAGATCTTCTGTACTGCCAGTCCACACTCCCACAACAGCTAATCCATTAAGTCCTTCTCTGGGATGTGATAGTTAATGTCCTGGCCCGCCTCTTCCAGAGGAGTTTACAAATTGAAGTTTGCAATGATGTGGGCCATCATTAACAGGGACCTCCTGTGATGTGTACCAAGGATAATAGCAGAGCCTATTGAAATAAAATATGGTCATGTTCTGCCCTCTTTCTTCCAATTATAGGGAACATTTCCAGGTTCCGTACGACATCATACCTCAGGGAGCAGAGGTCTGTCAGGTGACTGTGAAAGTCTTCCTCTCCCAAACCAGTGGTCAGGCTGTTTTCATAGCAAGGGAAATCCAGATGAGTGCTATGCAGAGCCATGCCAGAGGCTGAAAGGTGAATGATGCATAATGGTATCCCATTTTCAGGCAGTATTTTCATGACTTAAGAAATAACATGAGACAGATCTTCCAGTTTGACCGTAGAATATAATAGAACAGGTATTAATACTTTTCCAAATATAGTTACATGAATTTGTATCAGCCACTTCTTCTGTGGCTAAGGCTGAAGAAACAAAGTAGATGGAATCTAACTCAAATAAAGGGGCAGATTCTCAGCTGAAATAAATCAGTCTAGGTCTGTGGAAGTCAGTGCACCCATATTTGTTTGTCTCATCAATCCAGGTCTTACTAAAATCACCGAAGATGATGCCATCACTTCAGTGGGCCTCAGGATGTCTTAGTGGCTGGGGCTGTAGCAGTTGGAAAAGTTGATGAAGAAATGGTTTCCTTATTCTTCAAGCTCTCTCAATAATAAAAAAAAGGTAACTATAAAATCAAACCTTGGCTTTTATCACCATCTTCATGGCTTCATGAATATCCCTGATCTGCCTAGTACAGTGCCAGCCAGAGATATTCCTAATAGCTCTAAATAAGCACACATATTTCACTGTCATCGTTCAGTACCATAAAGGGATATAAGTTCAAACCCCTGAGAGCTATAAAGCAGATCCATGAATGTTTGCTTTGCGCTATTTATTAGCCTAGTTGTACTATCCCATGGAGCTAGTGCCTTCCAGATCAGCTACAATAGCTCTGCACGGTACTGCATTGTACAATGTGGACTTTGATGCTAAGGCCTGTGGTCAGTGCTATGAGCAGAATCATCACAAGGTCTCTGCTGATTATGTGTATATTTAGCAGAAAAAAACCCCAGATATACCACAAAAAACCTAGATACTTACATGTAAGAGAGAGGGAGAGTCTTTTCCACCTTCCCACTGCATTCAAAACCCTAGGGAAATACCATACAGCTTGTTCTTCTTCATCAGTCCTTGTCTACCTGTATATCTCTCCTGGGATTGTGACCAGCAGGAGCTGAGGATCATGGGTTTCATATGAGCAGCCAGACTGTTAGATATATTAATGGGTATAGCTCATCTATGTTATCCTTCCTTTATCTGAAAGTAGAAAACCAATCTGTCATAGCTGTGTATCCGGGGTACTTTTCTGGACCTCCCCATTCCCCAATTTCTTTGTTATTTTAGGATACGACTGACATGACCTAATTTCAGGTACCTGAAGCAAAAACATCAATGTCCAAGGTAGCCAGCCTAGGTATTTTTAATAAGCCATGAGTGCTTTTAGGATACAGTTATATGACAGTGTGAAACTTCACAGCACTCTGAAGTGTTCATGATGTGCCTGTTGCTCCTGCAACAGACAGACTGTAGAACCAATGCAGTACAGTGTAGACACTGCAGAACTCAGTGTTTCACCAAAGAAATCTCACCCCATGAGACTCACAATACTTAGTGTTTAGTGAAGGGAAGGCCCGGGTTTCCCAAACCACTATCCACATATCTACAAGTGCCGTATCAGCATTAAATTTTGGAAAATAGCGTTAATGAAAATTTTACTGAGTATCTCTGAGAGAAAACACATCATACCAATAAATCAAATTCAGCAAAGCCACTCAGGGCTTGCCAGGATTAGAGGCCAAACTGAAGTTTCTTGCTAGAAAGATGTACAGCCAAAGCTGGAAGATGGTGGGTTTCCTCTTGCAAGGAGACAACCAACCAAAGGACCAGCTTTAGAAAGTTGAGCTTGCTGACCCATCTTCCCTATGGGGATGGAGAGAAGGGACAAGGGGCTCCTGCCAGCCCAACAGCTCACACCAGCCCTTGCCTGGGATCAGCATGGGCTTTCCAGGAGGACTGCAGGGAGGCCAGTGGTGCACAGCGGGTCACTCTGCTTTGCCTACAACCAACTGCGAAATCCAGAAGCCTTGCTGTGCTGGAGCATCGTCGCTGAGTATCGCTCTCACACTTCACAGAGAATCAGAGATGTTAGAAAATCCTGCCAGAGGGCAGCAAATCCCTACAATTGTTTTTTTATTTTTCAAATCGCGGCATGTGATTCTAAATCGCAGCCTATTGAGCTCCCCCTGTGAACAGCTGTACCACCATCCTGCCCCTCTGCTCCGGTGCCTGTCACAACCAGGCTGGGCTCATCCCTCGGCTGTTTTACCCCAGGGTTCAGGGAGTGCTTCCCAAGCAGGATCTGTGTCATTTGGCACAACACATCAGCAGCCTGCTTGGCAACCACCCAGTGCCCTGGGGCATCTCACGGCATCGCCCATGGTGCCACAAACCCTGGGGGAGGCAGGCCCAGCGCTGCCCAGGTAGGATGCACCATAACCCACTGGGCTCCTGGGGGCTGCTTTTGCTGGGGTCTGCCCATGCGTGGGAAGTGGTGAGGCTCAGCACTGCTCCATGCTGTGGGTCAGTGTGTCCCTCCTCAGGGGGGTGTAATTAGCCCCACATTTTACTGGATATACTGATTTGCTGCTCCAAGGCCTTTGGAGCTGACACATGGGAGAGGCAGTAACCTCAAGCTGCTGCTGCTGCTGCTGCTAATAATAATAATAATAATAATAATAAAACCAACAAGAGTAATAATACCATTATAGGTTACTAAAGGCTGCAGGGAAGCAGCAGATCTCCCTGTCATGGGGGACTGTCCTGGTTTGAGCAACACAGGATTAGTTTCCCTTTCAGTAATTTTACTTTTGAATAGGACTCTTCTAATGCTAGGGAAAGCTGCATTTTTAGAAGGCCTTAGTGTCTGAATCTGTGAAAATATTTACTTTATAGCCAGCTATGGTAAGCGAGTTTCAAGGTCTCAGTGTTTTCATTCTCACCAGACACAGATGAGGAGGAGCGAGACCTGGGCACTTGACCCTATCTGGCCAACAGGATTATTCCACACCATGAACTTCACATTCAATATAAATTAGACAGTTTGCTGAATTTTCCTCTCCCTTGGTGGCTGTGATCCTGAGAACTTCTGGCCCCAGTGCCAGAGCCCTTCCCTGTGTCCTGAAGCCACAGCGCCTGCAGTGTCTGACATTTGCTGTCCCCTGCTGGGAGTGCACAGCTTCCAGCTGATATCATGGGATGAGTATAATCCTTTTGTGTTTTATATTAGTATTGGGATAGATATTGGTTCTTTATTATTATTAATGTTAATTATTTAGTATCACTCTGTTAAATCGGTTAAAATTTCAGCCCTCGTGTCTCCTACTTTTTTCTCTTCCTGGGTGGGGAGGGCTCATCAGGTGATAGAATAGTTGTCTAAACAATAATAAACAATAATAAACTGGGTTCTTCAAACCATAACAGGTACATAACACAAACATAAATTTATAATTGTTCTGTTATTAAGGAGGAAACAGTTACTGTTTTATATTCTGTGTAAGGGAAGAGGCTTACACAACTTGACTGAGGCTTACCAATTTCTGATTTTATTCCATTTAATGCATTTAGCCATCACACAAGCATGCACACTACACCTGGGGGCAGGCTCCGAAGCCACTTGTTTGCAGCATGCAGAAAGGATGTCCTGTGCCCAAGCTGTGCTCTGCTCATTATATTTCCCTTTATCCAGGCTTTTCAAATTTTCTTCTAATTGCGCAGGATTACAACACACTTAAAAATTCTCCTCCTCTTTTTGCTTTTAATCTGTAAACCAAAGCAACATGGAGGCAGCCCATCTTGGAGACCATCTGACAGTAAAAATGTAGAGGGAGAAAGTAGAAACCATATGTCTTTATTAGACAACCAACAGTTCTAACTAAGACTAAGCAAAATCAGCTTAAAACAGGGAGTGTTGAATCGAATAGACAGAAAACGCTTGAACCAGATCGTAGGATACTGCTGGAAAAAAAATAGCTGTCTAAATAATAAGAAAAAGACAAAGCATTTATCAGATTATACAAACTCTGTATCACTCTCCCCAGCTAATCTAGAGCTCAAGAATGTATTTTCAAGCCTTGGCATTTATCTTGTAACAAAAATCCTCCTCCAGTGACGTTATACTATTCATGCCAAGGGATTAGAAAAATTGCAAATGATGAATAAAGACAATGATCTTTTTTCCTTACCGGTTAATGTTATTGCAACAACACAGTATTGACGCAGCACAACTTGGATGAGCTTTACCCTGTCTGTCTCAACAGGCAAGCCGATTGCCAAATACCCTTATCAAAGACGTGCATGGGTTTTGAAACAAGAATTTTCACATCCACAGACATCCAGTAAAATCCCTGGATTTTTATGGAATAATCCTTTTGTTGACTTTTTATCAGCAAAGCTCAAACCGATACACTCAGAAGTCTGATGGGCTGGAACAAGATTTGTCTGGTTGACCTCATGTTCTCCAATGAATCTTTCTCTCTGTGCCTGTCTGGATTTGGAAGCAACATTTTCGGGGGCTGGTACCAGAGGAGATGACCCTGACAGCCACAGAGCTTCAGCACCCTCAGGGAGGACAGTATGGAAGGATGCATTACTGCCATCCTCTACATTTCTTCATATGGATGGGGGTTTATTAGACCAGGGCATCCTTCAGCGACTTGCCTTGATGAGATTTTGTGGAGTATCTCTGTTATGTTAGTAAATGCAGAGGACTCAATATGCAGCATAATGAATAATAGAAACGGAGTAGGACCTTATCTTACTATTATCTGACTGATCCAGTAACACTGATGGCTTATTATAGCTGGGATTCAAACCCCGTTAGTGCAGTGGTTCACTAATCCCTATGAAGGTTCTGGGAGTGTATGGGCTGCCAAGGGACATTTTATAGTGTTTCAAATTTAGGGGAGGGCACCCTCAAAATGCTACAAATTAAAATGCTACAAACAAATGCTAAAGTATGAATCTGTTGCAGCAGAGTTATTTCCCATAGCACCTGTAAGGAATAAGCTGAATAAAGCATCAAAAGCTATAATTCAACATTTTAAAACATATGTCAAGTTAGGAGGAAGGTACTGATAGCAATTTTTTAGTAAAATTTAACATATTATGGTAAAAGATTGGGACTGCTGGACAAAAGAGAACAGATTTTAGCAGACAAGTTCCATGTCTGCATGGGACTTATCAGGACAGTCACCTGGCTTCTATCATCTCAGCTCCCTTTGCCATCAGTGTGGACTTTTTCATTATGTACGTGAGACCACTTGTATTCTGGTGGCTGACTAGATAGATGGATTGCTGAATATGGAAAATGAACAAACTTGATCAAGTGTCCCTATGCTATTTACTTCTCCTGCACTTCATGCTTCAGAGTTGTGTTTCATCTGCAGACAATTACACCTGACAGTTGTCCAGCCTGGAAGATTAGACTTATACTTAGTGTTAGCAAAAAGGCAGATGGTTTGATGGATTGAGTTAATGGCTCACTGAAACATCCATAAAATCAGTCTTTATGCTTAGCTTGTACTTCCCTGATGCTCTTGGTGCCAGTCACTGGGTCATTCTCTGGCATACACTGAAATAACCACAAATCTTCTTTGGCCTGTGTCCAGCCTGGCAAGGTTCTCAGTGCTCCATACCATGATTTTCCACATTTTAAGCCCAAAGCTTTTTCAGTATCCCGCTTTTCCTAAAAGGGTAGCCTTTGCTCTAGGAACTATATTATGGATGCTTATACTATAGAATCAGCATAATGGCCTGAATCCTCAAATAGCCTGAGTGGTCTGCATTGTTATCACATTATGTGCATTACATTATGAGCAAAGCAAGGAGATTCGCATTCTTTGAGAGTATGTCAGCCTCAAGATGTGAAGACTGTGTTCAGAAACTGACTTTAGCTGACTCCCAAGATGCCCAAGTTTCCTGCCACACTGCTCGTTTATCTGAAGTTCAAAATACCCACACTGCAAAGAGCCACGTTGGGGAGATGTGCTTAGAGGACCACGAGACAGCGTAGCCATCTACCTGACTTCAGGCTGCGTTAGAAAAAAGTGGGAGCCCATTTTAAGGCATCAGATCTGCTTGGGCTTTCTCTCTCCAGGGAGCTCCTGAGTACATGGTGCATCCACTCCTCAGCACAGACCAGATATGGGCTTCATGGTATGTTGTTACCATCTGCTTTTTCCTATATTTCTGAGGTTACTGAGAGAAAGGATCAAATGCCAACAGATTAGTGTAGATTTACTCTTATTCCGCATAGCATTTTAAATGGTAAACTGATTCTTTTAAGAAGTAGCTTTCCTGATTGAATTGTATGATAAATCCTAACTGAAAACTAAATGCTGGTTGATGTTCTGAGCATGTCCTCCTCAGAAATTAAACAAAAGGTTAACCCTGCACAATAGGAAGGAGCTGCCTCTCCTCCCACTGACTTTCCTGGGAGTCCAGCAGAGTTGCTTTGTGTTCACACTGGGATAAGATCGTGTCCCCACACTGTGCAGAACAAACACCTACACGCACGCTGGGGCAATTACAGCTTGCACCCAGCACCAGCAGATTCGGGTGACATTCCTTTCTTCCTACTCCTATAGAATAGCTGTAGCACAACCACAGAAAATCCCATTTGATTTCCACCACCACCAGCTGAGTATTACATTAGAACTAAATGTTATTGTTGGAGGAAATACAACAATTCCGTGTTGTCAGTCTAAGGGATTATTACAATTATTTTAAGCCAGGAGTTATGTAAACCTTGGTGAGCCTCATGTATGGATGGAGATTTGGAACAAACCTAATGAGCCTCGCTCAGTGGTTGTGCCCCCCCTCAGACTCCCCATCTTGCTCTCGTCAGCAGCCGTATGACCTGCTGCTTTCAGGGGAGAACAGAGGAGATGTATTAAGGAACTGCTGCTGCTGCCTTTGCAGCAGCTGGTAGGTGCTGGGAACTAATGGACTACTTCCATCCTAAAAGGGAAAACCCAAGGGTGAACAAAGCAAACATGAATATTTCATGCCTGCTTTTCAGCTACTGGAAATCAATAAAGATATACCTTCTGGATATCTGGATATATCTGGATGAGGTTGTGCCCCTTTAAGAGTGGAGAAATCACAACCAAATTAAAATATGAGATTGCTTTCTGGAAAATCACAAATCAAGTGCTTTCTGACAAAAGTGAGGTGACTCTACCACTCAAATTAGCATCTTCACTGCAATCAGGTCTGCTTATTATTGGGTTTTAATCCAAGTATACTCAGAGCTGAGTATTGACACTGTGATATGAATGTAACAATGGTGCTTACATATCATTACACCTAAATTAAAGTACATCAGTACCTGAATTCCTACAGAGGCATAGGGAGAGCTTGTCTTTTACTTCCCTACCTCTAGGTTTAGCAAATGATGTCATTTGTCCAAATTCCACAAAATAAAGTTTGATGCTGAGACTTAAGAAGAAAGTACTTGTCCGTGGAGCAGTCCAAAGTTACTGAAGGGCTTCAATTCATGCTTGTGCTTGTGTCAGCCTCACCACCAGGGCTTGTGCTCTCCCATGTAGGGCACTCTTTGGTTCTCCCCATGCCAAGGCAACCCAGTACAGTGGAGGGCATACCTGGCATTAACACCTCATAGGGAAACCCTGTGCAGAAATGGAAAGCCAGATTCCCTGGGCTTTAAAATGCTCCTATTGAAGCTCCCGTATGGGGAGAGGCAGGAGCAGCCTTCCCCGGGGACAGGAATAACAGCATAAGGTGAAAGTGAGTGTCCGCTGAAGAAAACCCAACTCCCCTCTGTGTACACAACCCACTGCCCTTATTGCAGGTGAGGAATGAGGCATCAGCCCCATAGGGTTTCCATAGGATATTTCCCTCCTTCCAATGGGACATTCAGGGTGAGTGGACACAATGCCAAGGTAAGGAGCAACTTCACGAAAGTGAAATCTAAATGCTTTTTCTTTGGCCCTGGAAACCCAGCATCTGAAGGAGCAATATAAAAAATGCTCTTAATAATCTGCTGTCTAATTGACTGAGAAGGTTATTACTAGCATGGAAACAAACATCATTTTTCTAAAAGCTGCCCACAAACGTCAGGCTGCTTGGCTGTTTAAGGAGAAAAACCTGGACTGATACTCTGGGCTGCTTTGCTTCTCACGGATACTGGAGATCATCTTAAATAAAAGCCAGGAGAGTTCTTGCTGCAATGGAAAGATGAGAAAGGAGCTCTGACTCTCTCTGGGAAAACAAGCTGCCAGCATGGTAAAACATCATCCTAGTAAAAAAAAAAAAATAAAATTTTCAAAGGCGCCACATTTATTGTTGAAATAGGAGCAGCCGCATGAGCGAAGTTTAAAATACTGTCCTTTGAAATTACAGAAGTCTGCTTATTTTTAGCTTGTTAGATGCTGTTAGTTTCCTGTCTAAACGCGGTTACATAATAGCCATAATCCCCGCGGCAGCGGTGGCCACACGTGCCAAGCTATAGGGTTACACAGCTGCCTCCAGGCTTCTTCCCACCAGGCAGAAAACAAAGCCTTGCACCCCTCAAAACTCTTCTGTGGCTTCTGGGTCAGACCTACAGACACGGGTATCACAATATACACACACATATGCTCATTCGTATGCACATGTATATGTGTATATTAACACACACACACACACACACACATCCCCTTGTTTTCTTACTGCAGCTTCAACAAGGTACTAATTGAATTGGAAAAATGCGACCTTGGAATTACTCTGGTGACATTAAGCAAGGGGTGAGCTGGTGCATTGTAACTATTAAAAGCAGAAAAAAGTTAAATCTCAAACACAGACTTAGGGAAGCTACCCCAAGAGCTCTCACCCCTTTTCTAGTGTGATCTCTAACTGCTCCTTACAGCTGCGTGCTATGGTATGTGGAAAGCACGTGGTGCCATTGCTTAGAACAATTTAGAGGGTTTAATCTCATTAAGCAGTATATGACATCATTTGTTTTCCTTGAGTTTTTTGAAGGATTGGACTTTTGTCCCTGAGAAGCCACACTGTTCCCAGCCATTGTCGTTCTTCGAAGTGTACAGAACTATCGTTTCCAACTTATTTTTAGAGTAACCTGTGTTTGCAAATACTCCCACTCTCCAAGCCTGGCCAGATTGACAGGAAATTACTTTTCCTGAAATGTAAACAAAAGAGTAGTTGTGGCTGTGATAGCATCTTAAGTCTATCAGAGTTTCTTTGGCAAAAAGCTTCTTGGCAAAAATGTCTCCTTACTATGCACAATGTGAAATTTTAATTCACGATCTACAACAAATGCTTTCACTGCAAAACAGGTAATTTTTAATTTAAGCAACATCATTTTATCTCAGCAAGGAGTTTTAACAGAAGAAATGCATGCAAGGGTATTTGTGCCAGTGTTACAAATCCAAAATTAGTCTGAGATTTCATTTTGTTTGTTTTGTCTGTGAAGGTAGTTAGCATTTTTCTTTTTTAACAATATCATTCCAATTTTTTTGGAGCCACTGACCCTCACAGAGAACATTGCATCTGGAAAAAGCTGATGAAACACAAAAATGTCAGTATGATTATGTTCAGCCAGCGAGCCTTTCTCATCTTTTTTTTAGTGTCAAAAGATTTGGTGTCAAAAGGGGACTTCAGAAAACATGTTAAATATCCACATCCCCAAGTTGGGACACTCCAGGCAAGCTTTACCTCCCCTGCCTTTGGCATCTGGTGAGGCACCAAGGTCTCGGCTGGTCAGCAGAAGGAGTCCTCAGCTTTGGGGGAGCCCAGCAGGTGCCCTGGCATGGCAATACCCCCTGTCCTTGGACCAACGTGTCACCCGCTGACGGCCATGGAGGAGGCATGGAGGAGGGCAGAGGCTGGCAGAGAGAGGCACTGCCTCTCTCCTGCCAGGGACAGGTTGGGTGAGCCATGACCATTGCTGCCAACTACATACCAAAGCTCCTTACTCATGATGCGTTGTCTTGAGCGGCAATACTCAACTTACAGGCTTTGCAACTACTTCTCTATGGGTTTTGCCCACTTCCTTAGCCCTGACTCAGCTGTGTGAGCAGCACAATGTGAGTCAGACTTAATCTGACTTAAGGAAAAAGCGTCAGGGGGAGGCACCTTTTTTTTAATGAGGGAACTTTTGACCTGTATGGTTTCACAATCCAGATCAGCATGAGGTCACCTGAACAGCTGTGCCAGCACAAGCAGGGGACAACGCACCATGATACAGGGATGGGAATGAGAGGAAGGGTTGGGAGTGGGAAGAAGAAGAAGCCGGTGGCATCTAAAGCTGGTAAAACTGGGACCGCAGCCCCACTCATCTACCTGTCAGACTGCAGAGTCAAACAAAATGAGTCCTAACCTTTCCATACATTTTATGAGTTGCTCAGAACATACATTATATTAAATGCAACACCCAGCAACGGTGAGAGAGAAAAAGGAAACAAGCACAACATTTCCCCAGATTTCAAAGTTTTGGAATGCTAAATTTGAGAAACAGCTGAAAGTCTGTCATTCGTGCTTCTGTTGGTATTGTTTATCATCTGATGAAAAGCAGAGGATTAGAGGACTCTATAGGTCAGCATTTGGAAAGAGTAAAGATATTGGGTCTGAGTCCATTATCATCCTGAAGCAGAGGTGCTTGAGAGGAAACAAACACAGCAAATCCTTGTTCCTACTCTCTCCAGAAACTAGTGCCCACTTCCCAGGATCAACTATGCTTTAACAGCTGATTATAACAAAGAACATCATCATAAGCTCTGAGCACAGTTCTCTGCTCCTCCAAATAATTCTAACATGGATAGAAATTGGATCCTGTCTCTCTAAAGGCTGAAACACACAACTAGACCAGAAAAAAAAAAAACAAGTGTAAAATTACATGTATCAGAATGATAAGGCAAGACATACAACAATATTAAATAGGCTGCAATAAAAAATACACTTTTTGTATTTTAGCTGTCTCTACTTCCTATTTATTATGTGTACTACAGTAACAGCTGGAGTTTGATTTGATCCAAAATACCATCCAAGACAGAAGAGCACTTATAAAGAAATAAATTGTCAAGATTGTAATGTGTGATACTGTTTGGGAGGTTCAATGAAGTAGAGAGAAAAATAAAAAAGCACACATTTCCCCTAACTTCTAGGTATCTGGGCTTTGCAAGAAAGCCTATTCATTGTTATTTTATTTCAGTGTGCAGACCTGGATTAAGTGAATCAATTTTGAAGACTGTTATTAATTTAACGCTAACAAAAGATAAAACATGATCGTTACAAATATTTTTAGTGTATTTCACATTTCTCCACAGGAAAGAGAAAATAAAGACACCAGGATGTCAGTAAACCCTCCACTGGAAGAGCGTTGAGTTCCCCCCATGATAGCAAAGCACCCACAAAAGAAGGGAAGGGGGCACAGGAGCCCTTCGCCTCCTTTGCTTCTGTGTCAGCTGGCAGGGTGGTGCATCCTCTGGGGTCCTCCTGAGCATCAGGTTCCAGCCTACGATGAATTGACTGGCAGTTGCAGAAATTTCCAGTCAAACAGTACCTTTAAATCTGATGCCCAAAAACTATCACTGGAAATACCTCTGGAAGTAACATAAATAAAATTAATCCATGAAATACTGAAATATTCATTATTTTAAATCGTGCACTGATGTCTAACTCTATACTCTTCACATTGGCTATGCAGAAGCAGTGGGATCAGTGAGTTGGAGCGGATCTGGGCTCAGTGCTGCTGCTCACAGAAAATGCAATTTGACTTCAGCAAGAGCTGCAGTGAACATTTTGTGATCCCTGGTCCACATGAAAACTCTCCTCATCACAATATGTTAAATCATCCAGCCATGAAACAAAAAGGCTCATTGTCCTTTTTTTTAACTGCTACATGGATGAAAGAATCCTTGTACAGGTTTATTCAATTTGTTTACTCAAGTAAATTTTCCACTGTCGTAGGAGAAGATTTATCTGCTGAATGTATGAGTAAAACATGAGTTAAGAGTAAAGGAGGTGGTAAAAAAGAAGGGGCTGCTTTCAAAATGTTTAGTGTCTGAAGCAATTCCAGGAGTGGGAAATGAAGAAAGCAGAATGAAACTATTTAATCAACAACGCCTTTTCCCTTCATAATAAAAAATTGCTAAGGAACAGAAGTCTTAGTGGCACCATTTCTTATTTCCTTGCACTGCCTGAGAAGGTGTTAGTGTGCAGTACAAAGCAGAAGAAGCTGCATGGCTCCTAAGAGGAAGACATAAAACTTCTGTTTTCTCGATCTACTGAAGACAATGTGAACCCAGCCCTCCATTAGCCTTTGGTCAGGCAATTCACAAAATATTCCTGTCCAGCCCTGGTAACATTGACACATGAATCTCTGCTTCATGGCTTCAATACTCTCCAGGCTGGGTTCACCAGTCACCTCAAACCTGGGACCCCTCTTGAAGTGCCGGGCTCGGATCTTAAAGTTAGTAGGTGACAAATGGAGGTAATCAGAGGAGTCACTGTTTTTGCGGATACATCTTCCATTCTTCTTACACAGGACTTTGCTACAGAGTTTGGCTGCTGAGGTCACATTAATTACATAATGTCCTAAGGGTCCATCAATGTACTGTTTCACAGTTGAACAGCTCTCCTGTAGATAATAAAAGACCACGACACGTTCATCAGTAGCTAGCATTACCTCCAAATTTCTTACATCTAAGAAGATACTAGTACAAAATTGTTCTTGCCTAAAATAACCTGTTGAGATAAATCTTGCTGGATTTACATGCTGGAGTAATCTATGAATTTGAGTTTACTCCCATGGGTAAGCTTAGAAAAATATTAACCTTTACTATATTGTCTATTTGTGTGTTTGGTAGCAATGTACAATATTAGACTAGGGAGGAGTCCTAGTAAACAGAAAAAGAGTCTATATGCTAATCTGAGACTAACTAGTCCCTTAAGTAGAGATTTCTGTTAACTGCTGATGAGGAGCAGTGTATGGGACTAATAGTTTTTAAGGCACATATGGAGTCACCACTTTGGTCCTGGACCTCTCCAACTCCTTCAGTTTACAAGGAGCCACATCACTTTCAGAAACCAGCACAGAAGTAGCTGCATTTGTGGCTAGAAAGTTCCAGTTTAGATCTCCCTCTTCCTCTGCCCAAGTCAGTGATGCTTTGCCAGCGTCTTCAGGAGGAGGAGAGCAGACTACATGAAAAGCAGAGAGGACACCAAAGCCCAGACGAGGTTCAGGAGTGGGAGACAGTCTGCTCTGACTCCTGTGAAACCCCAGTGCAGCCTCCTGCCTCTTCCACCTCTTCAAAAAAGGTTATTTGTGAAAGCCTGAAGAACCTGGGAGGACTAGACCTCTTACTGTGGTAACATTTTCCATGTGTCATTTCAACACTAGTGACCAGAGAAAATACTCTTCCTCCAGACTCCATTCCTTCTCTGTGGATCTGTACAAACCACCATAGCTTCAGTGCAGAACACTGAAAAACAAGCTCTGCTTATTTATGCTATTGCTTCAAATGTGTCTTTCTTCTAACCCAGACTCATGATTCCACAGTGCTACAAATGGCCCAAAGCAACATGCTCTGAAGAAATGGGGCTTCTCAGCCTTATGAAAATATAGAATTAACGAGACCTGAAAGCAACACTGAGCCATCATCCTCAGTCACTGGCTGATGGCATTGATAAAGACAGACGGGTGCTATGGAGGGTGTGCTGGCAGACAAGAGGTATTGAGGTGATTCCTTAACACTAATAAATTGATTTGACCTACCTTTGAGCTGGCGTATTGCATACTGCCCCAGAGAACAACTCCTGCTGCTCCCAAAGCCGCACTTTCACCAATGGTATTGACCAGATCTGTCTGAAAAAGAAGGCCAAAAGCAGACATCAGAAAATCAAAGATATAAAAATAAAAAAGGCCTAGGATATAGGCATCACCTTTTTTTTTACTTTCACTATTTTCCAAGGGAAACATTGATCCTGTGGTATATTCTTCACAATAAAATCACTAGTTTAGATAGAAAGATCTTCTGTGTATCTCCAAAGGTTTGCATAGGTTGCATTCATGAGTGTGACAAATAAGTAATGAAACCATTATAGTTTACTCACCAGGGGTCTTCCAACCAAACTGTTGGAGTAAGAATTGAACAAGCCGTTTTATCTACCAGTCTTTGATTGATTACCATACCTATGCAGGCACCATTTTTGGCAAATGATGATAAGTTGTAATCACACATCATTGGATCAGCCTTACGGTGTATAATTGCATTTGATAGGCTTTGGCAGGTGTCTATCTTGTGTTGCTTTAGCCATGACAATGCAGTTACAGAGCTATGAATGGGTTTATTCCAGGAAACATATCTTTGAAAAAAGAGCCTCTCCTAGTCCTACATACTGCCAAGCGGTGAAAAAAACCCACATTTGGGTACTGACTTAACCATGTCCACTTTTAGAGCTGTACCAATAAGCAGTCGAATTGTAGAGACAGCAGTAACACAGCTCTACCAGAGCACAGACTGTGTGTGGAACGGAGACACTGATGCCTTGACAACAACACAGCAATGTACAAGTGTCTTAAAGCTTGAAACCCTGAATATTGTGTCTAGAGAAATTAAATTAAATCTTATAAAATATGGAAGAAAGATCTTCTTCCATACCTAAGTTTCAAAGCATGATCAATTATATCTAAAACCATTTCTCTCTACAGTAACTTATTAGAAAGTAATTCCTGATCAGTGTTTGTAATGACATAACAATGTTTCTTGATCTGATGAAGAAACAGCAAGTTCCTTTAAAATGTTAGCAATGGTCTTTGATCCAATCCTTTCACCTCTTTTTAGGAGAAAACAATCCAAAAGACCAGCCAAATTATCACAGTATGGTAATAATTTGTGCACATTTTGCACCTTAGAATGCAAAATGATAGAGTGGAAAAACCATATGATTATTGTTAATTACTCTTAAATAATTTAGTTAACTGCATAAATGGGCCTGTTGATTCACCAATGCATAGTTAAGGAGTCCCTGAACTTCCTGAAACTTTTATGGCCTGAGAGATAGAAAAGAAGGCACACATAAATGCGTTGGGAAAGGGAGAATCTGATGAAGTCTTGAAGACTCTAAGACAGCTACAGAGAAGTCAGAGTGAACAGTGACTTTGACCCTTAACTAAAGGTTGAACGAAACAGTGCTAGAAAACTTGCAAGAGTCTGAAAGAGTAGAGCTTGCCTATTGGTTTTTACTGTATGGTCCAGGGTAATAGAAAGTATAACTGGTCTCACCTGAAGTTCATGTTGCTGCTGATCATCCAAGCAGTCTCTTACACAAGGTAATTACTCTTAAAATTTTATAGTTCAGTGCTAGTTTTATGAAAGGCTAGTGGTGTGGGCTGCAAGTGTTACTTTCAGGTGGGAAACGGTTGTGGGTTTTTTCCAATGGAAATTAATTTATTAGTAAAAAAAATAAAATATGTGAATTAAAGAGAAAAATATCAAATGTTAAGAGAACGGGAAATACAGCCTGATCTCTTGGTAATGAGGGTTCCCAGGCTTTCTTCATCTGCAAAGCATTTTATGAAGATTACCCAGATACAAAGGATGGACTGTGATTCTACATTAAGCACACAATGGTTGAATGATTTAGCACGAACGCAGTTCAGATCTCAGTAACAAATTAATGAAAAATGTCAGACAGAAAAAATAAATAATCAATATATATTTAGCATTGCTGCATGAACTAAGACCTGAGCAAATGCTGAAATAAAGATTTCATAAGTAGTATGCTTCAAGAGTTAAGGTGCTTGACCAGGAGTCGGTACATCAAGCTTTTGTTCCCTTGTATTCTACATCTTGCTTTTGTAACTTTTAGAAATCATTTAGATTCAGATCCACAAAGGGATTTCAGCACTTTGTGTCTAATGCATATGTGTATAAAATAAGAGCATAAGAGCATAAAAAATAATCAAAACCAAGAGCATGACCCTTAAAGTTCACCTAGTCCTCTGGGTGTGTGAAGTCCAATGACACTGATAATTTCACAACTGAAGTTCCTGAGCCACTTGTCTTTCCACTTTCCCACACACCTAGAATCACCGCCTTATCAATGCTGTTTCTCAGCACTTTTCTCAGACTAAAGCCAAAATCCGTCATTTGATTGGAAGGCATATACCCCTAGGGATGCTTAAAGGACTCTTACAGCATTTGCACAGGTGTTGGTTGCTGGCGAAAATAGCTCACTGCAAAAAAAAAAAAAAATAAAAAATGCATGAGAATTCATTTGAACACTCTCCTTCCACCTTACATTTCCTCTTTTTGCATTCTTTAAAAAAAAGTTCAAGTGCTGAGTCCTTCCAAGAGGAAAGAGAATTAGGAAGACATGGGCTGAATTTTTCTCTCTTCCTCCATGCTTAAAGGATACATCCTCTCCAGCTAACCCACCAGCAGGAGTCACCTTCACTGTGAGGTTACAGACAATGTTTAGAGGGGTGCCATTTCTATTTTTGATGCCATTTCACTTTGCATCAACTCAATGAAACTCCAAAGGAGAGCAAGAGAAAGAAGTGGGAACCTGAGTACAGCTTATGATGAATTCAGCTTAATAATTAGGTAACAAGCCTGCAAGAAAAGAATTAAGGTCATTTCTAGGTATAGTTAGCTCTTTTACTGAATGACCAACTCATGTTCAGTACCTCAAAAGCCATCAGAACAGAAGGGCTCTTCCCTTAATAACCTAAGAACGGGAGGTTGCACCCTCTCTTTGATTTTTGCTCTCTCATACGCTTGTTCTTTTTGGTCTGGCGATTCCCAGCTAGTTCCTGGTGTCTGTCACAGGGTGTTTCATCCTGAGCAGGCTGGGAAGAGAAGTGAGCCAAGAGCCTCCATGCCAGAGCTGTGTGCTCTGACCACCCAGATGGTCACACAGAGAGGGAAGCACCACCACCACCTTCCTTTACCACAGAGAGGGTTAGAAAATAAAAGCTTCAACACCCATTTGCATGTTTTGAGAAAAGGTAAGTGTCTCTCATCATGGCAAATCAGGAGCAGAGAAAGGGAGGTGCCTCGATGAAGCCCTGAGTGAGGAACATAAGCTCCACCAGCAGCCTCAGACACAGCAGTCCTAGTTTCGGGACTGAACCCAGCGCCACTCCTCACACTTAGCATTTGTCTAGGTGGGGAATCCTATTTTACATCTTGTATCAAACCCTCATCCATCCATGTGAGAGGACTGTCCTGAAGAGGCAACCTTGTGAGTCAGCTGTCACTTAGGCCTCTGGTATTTCTCCAAGTGATAAACGAGACAACTAAGCTGCTTCCCTTCTGATGCTTATTCTCATTCAGGCTTTTGGGGGCAGTGTGCAACAACCAAAGATCCTAGAGATTGTGCTGGGCTGCCTCCAAACAGACAACTAATTGGCAGAGTGGCGAAGGCTCTAGTTCCTATCAATTCTCCTCCATATTTTGATCAGCCAAGTCACGCATTGGGCATTATAAAAATAGGAGGTGAGCTAAGCTGTTTCAGTTGCAGAGTTTGAGAGGAAACAGAACAATCAGTTTTAGTTACATGTTGAAGAAAGAAAAATAAGTCCATCTCTAATCTTTCCTTTAAATTTTAAAGAGTCTTAGTTACAGGCATGCTTTTTCTGTATTCAGGAATGGTAGTGCAAGCCTGGCGTGGTTGCTGGGAATGGTCTCTGTACACATGCACACCTGGTCATCAGAGAAGACTATCTGTAGGTGAACGAGAGAATTGTTATCCATTATTCATTATTTGTTAGTTGTCATCCTGCTTTATTAATGACCTCAGCCATCTAGTCAGGAAGCACAGATGCTTCTGTGCAACTTCCCTCTCCCACACGTTTAGTAGTGAATTGTCAAGGCAGATAGTTTCTAAATACTCTACAGATGGCAAACTGCTGATATGCATTTCTAGAAAATAGAGAAACCTTTCATAATGATTGGGATCCCAATTCAGAATTTATAAATTGTTTCCAAGAAAAAAAGCAGGATGAATTTCTCAGCTACTTTGTGCACAACTCACCTGATTTCCAGGTGTAGTCAGGATGGAAGGTACAGCACACATAGGTACAGCAACTGTTTGGGACCTGGGTCTTTTGTCTTTCTGAAGGTCTGCTAGGCCTGTGTCTCTCCCTCAGTGACTCTGACTCACAACCATTCTTTCTATTTAATTCCACTGTCATATTTACTGTATTTTTTCATACTGTGTACAGAAGGGCTTACACACAAGGCTTAAATGTGTCAGCCATTATTTCTACTGGACCAGAATGTCACAGCTCTTTCACAGCTTGATGGAGCAGAACAGCATTCTCCTTGGTCCAGTCCAGTCCTTGTCAGACCTGAAGCATCTATTAGCTGTTATTCCAATTTTCCTATGGCCATTTAGCCTGGATGTCATTGTACTACACTAGCTCCTTTCCTTGTCACATTTTTGCACAGCATTGCTGGAACTCAGAGGTTTCATGTCTTGTTTTTAGGTTTGTGAGCATCACTCAGGGACATGTCATGCGTCAGACAAGAATCTCCAGTATAGTCTAAAGTCTGAACACACAAACCCATATTTAAAATATCTTGGTGTCTTCAGGGCTATCTTCCTGGCTTCAGGAAAACAAGAACACTTCCTGATCATTCCTATTAAAATTTTTCTTAAGTGCAATCCTGCAAGTTCCTGGCTGTCCCAAGCTGTTCGCACAGATGATGTGTATTATCTGGAGATACATCCAGCCTTGTCCCCACGTCTGCCTGCAGACCTGGGAACTGTCCTTATTAGAAAATATGTACTGGAGCCTAACCCAGAGATGTCTCTCTGTCTCAGTAGGGATCATCCCTGGCTGCAGAGTTGTAAAGTGATGGTTAAAGCATCCAAAAGTAAATGGCTACATGCAATTGAAAAATAGGGCAGAGAGTTAGAGAGTATAACTTTATAGGAACATCAATCCAATTTACCACTGTACTGTTCAGAAAATAGCTTAAGGTAAAACAGTAACTCTGTGCCACCACAGATTTTGAACATGTGCATAACTGGTAACAGCAGGTTAGTTTTCATAGCTTTCAGTAACATTTGTGGTATTTTTATATTGACCGAGGGACTAATTTGTATTATAAAAATGTATTATTACAGCCTGTATTTGAGGAATACTCATTTATTTCGGAGCCTGAGTTCTTCAGTGAAGGTGTTCTGTGTGAAAT
This sequence comes from Scolopax mira, assembly GCA_004320125.1. NCBI lineage: Eukaryota > Metazoa > Chordata > Aves > Charadriiformes > Scolopacidae > Scolopax > Scolopax mira. Next base: position 201,912 of record BJBW01001891.1, read on the forward strand.
CCTGCATGTACCAATTCCAGTGGCTCCTTGCCTTTAGTGGAACCCAGCTTTGCCTATTTGCCTACGATTTCTGAGGCAGCTAGGTCCTGCAGTTTCCACATCATATAGAAAACAGCTCCAAAGAATCCCTGGTTGCTGAAAATGAGACAGGCTGAATTTGTGATTGCTTCTGTGTGCCATTTGCTCCCTGGGGGCAGCCTGAAACACTTCCCAGGCTCTCAGGGCTCCACTGCACCTCCCCAGCTCCAGCTCTAGGCTGAAGCCATGTGCAGCCTGTGGTTTCCTGGACTGAGCGTTGACTTTTCCCTTGCCCCTTCTCTCCCTTTTTCTATTCTGGTTTGAGTCAAGAACTTGTCTCCAGCAGCAGCAATAGCAAGCTCTCATGCAGCCCTCTGTAAATCAAAGGGAGGGAGCACCCCCTGACCCCGTTAGCCATTGAGGGTTTTTTCCATGAGCTCCCTGCTTTCCTCCCCTCTTGTGGACTTGAAAGTGATCAAAGCAAAACTTTCAGCACTTGGGACACTACAAGAGAAATGAATAATCATTCGTGCCTCTCTTTTATGTGCATAAACAAAGTCAGGGCCACAATTGCCATTACATATCCAGAAAGTCTGGGATTTGTATGTGTACGTCTTTAACATCAATGTTGTGGACACTCTATATTTATTGCACTTTATCATTGGTTGAAGGAACATTGCGTGACTCAAAAACTTGGTTTCTTTGTTAAAAAGTCTCCACAGTATTATCATGAATTTACTTGAAGGTGTTGTACCTCTGAAAAGCGAGGTGGCCAATCCTCATCATGCAGGAGTTAGGAACTCCAGGCCAGACTAGTTTACTTGACTGGTCTATTTCTACACTGAATGAATTTGCATTCAGATAAAGAAACAAAAGAAAACAAAACAAGCCCTGAGGCTCCTTCCTCATGAAAGTTTATCTTTCCATTCCACTAATTAGTTTTAAACTTTACAAAAATTTGTCAAGTTCACTTCACAAGCTGTCCTGAAGAATTAAAATACCGGAATGAATTACTTTCTCAAGGAAATGGTTTCTTTGTACTTTCTTTCTAAATTACCCTCATTAAAAATATACAATGTTATCCTACAGAAGTAGACCAAAGCACTGCAGTATTAACTCCTGAAAGGAGTAGAGTTTTGTACTATGACTACAGTACTTCATTTTAGATGCCTTAAATATGGAAAACAAATGCATAAGTGCTTTGTACAAAGAAAACTTTTAGGAAGTATCTTGTCTAAGATGCTGTGTCTAATCTCCAAATTTCTAAAGAAGGTCTGCTTACCTCTGTTAAAACATTAAAAGTATAGGCATAAAATGGTCTGGAGTAAACAAACACAGGCAAAACATAGTCTTTTCTAGCAATTGAGGCAATACGTATTGCCTCTTTAACCCGATAGTGAACAAATTTTAGTGCGTTTGGACTTGACTTCAGTAAATAATCGAGATATATAGAAGGGTAGAGAGCAGTGCTTTCCTTCCACAGCCAAAGCAGGAGGTCATTGCGGGAAGATTCAATGGTCGGGCATTTCCCTGTGTATGTTTGGGGGCATTCTTTGTAATCGTAATTGTAGCAGTCTGGGTAAAGATAGTAACCCCACAAACCGTTTGGTCTCATATGCTCAGCCAGAAGGATAGTGTTGTTCATAAAACTCTTGCCAGCATTTTCAAATTCCTCTTTAGCCACCTTCCTAATTTTGTCCTCTGACCACTGAGGATGCCGTCTCCTAACCATCTCAAGAGATTTATTTCTATAGATGCTTTTATTGCCCCAGTTTCTATCCCATTGGGGCCTCCAGTTTTCCCAGTCAATGACTGCAAGTCCCTGAAATTTCTTCATGGGTATGCAATAGTCAATGTCAGACTTTGCTTTATTAAGGTGTTTGGTAAGACTTTCATTCTGGGGCACCCCTCCATTGACAGGATCTCCGTTATCTGAGTAGTAGGGATAATATCCCAAATGAGTGTGATAGAAGATTGTCACATTGGATCCACTCAAAGTCTCATTGATGTTGGATGCAATGTCAAAAACACCAAGATCCAGGTCCACCTTGTACCGCAGCCTGCACTGCTCGGTCGGAGCATTCCAAAAAACCATGAAAGGCTTGTGCAGAACCAGAGGGGCCCGTGCTGGCTTGGGCAGCTGAGCATCAACCATAGTAAGCAGCAATGTCACTGCTAACCATTTGACCCAAACATCCATGGGTTTTTTTCTGGCAAATTGTTATGATGTGTCCTTGAAAACAAAAATGAGAGAAGACATGTTACAAGGGCAGTAGCCACCCTTGAGTCAGATAGGATAACAAAAGACTGTCTTTTAGTTTGCTTATACGCAGTGCAAAAAGAGAAAAATGTAAAACTGTGATCTTATAAGAACTAAGTCTAATATCAAATGCTCTGAAAGACTTTTTGATAGAATTCACTCTCTGGAGGTGTGTTCTGATGTTCAGCTTTTTTTTTTTTTTTTTTTGCTTTCCTTCTCACTCAGACACCTCCTACAGTTGATTCAGGCCTTTTCTTAACATCTATTTGCTCCCTAATGTCTACAAAAAATGAATTAATAAATGTTTAGCTTAAAATATAGTATAAAAAAGAATGTGCTTTTTATCTGAAATTTCAGCTTCTGTGCATGTTCTGCTATGGTCAGTCTGACTTGCCTAGAATATCATTGGAGTTCAGAAAAGGCCTTCTTTACTATATGTATATGCTAATGGTCTCAATAGGAAAGGTAATTTAAACAAAAGACAGACACTTCTACCTCACACAGATTAATCAACAGAACTCAGGAACACTGCAGTTTTCAGCATATCTGAAAAAAAAAGTGTATTGTTATCAACCACTGATTTAATTTTCATTTTCTAAATGCAAGAGTGATAATCAGTCTACAGGCTAGAGTGGTGATACTATTAATGACTTGATGGTTTAAGCTACTTAATAGACTGAAAGCAAATTAAATACCAATATGTTAAAGAAAATAAATTATGTATAGCGTATCTGAATGCTAAAGGTGGAAAAGCATCCTATATCTTTGAAAAAGGGACCTAGTCTGTAGAAGTGGGGGCTTATTAGTATGAAGTTTTCCTTTCAGGGTCTGCTGTTTCTCCAAAAAATGATAGCTCACATGAAATGGAAGATCACCAGGAAAGAAAGAAAAGACCTTTAGTGAATCTCTGTGTAAAAAAAGATCTGGAAAGGATCCCAGCTGCCTATTCCCACAATCCAAATGCTGATATTGTTCAGCCTTGTATTATTATGTACATATAATTAGTTCATTTTGTCAGGTATTAATGACTAATACAGTACAGTTCTTGTCTACATCTGACAGCCCTAGGCATTACAACATTGCAGATAATAAATCATAACAGAGATAGGCCAGGAAATCAGGATAATTTTATGTTATATTTTTAGTTCCTGGCCAATCATTGTCACTGTCTGTGACAAGGTTTTAAATCACAGAATCACAGAATGCTTGAGGTTGGCAGGGACTTCTGGAGGTCACCTCTGTTCAAGCAGGATCACCTAGAAAGGGTTGCTCGGGACCACATACAAAACACTGTGACTGACAAAATGAAAATTTTTATCCCAATACATATTGAATAACTCTGGGTGATCTTTTGACTGGATTGACCAAATCTTCACTGATTTTGTGAAAAGACACCTGGACAACTTGCAGATGTCTACATCTCTGAATCCCACCAAAAAAGGGGCAGGAATGTGTCTAATCCTATTCAAGCTCTTTGGAAGTTAGGAGTCTGGTGAGGACAGTCATTCCGGATCCTCTAGTGAATACTGTGTGTCTCCCAAAGCTACTGTAAATTCCTCATTTAAATTTACACAGAATTAGACACCCAGCTGTCTCCATTAACCTAGAAAAGGGAGTGATAAGTGCCTAGATATCTTGCCTGCCTTTTAGGTGGGTAAGCATCTCATTGGAAAACATCTCACTTCTGCTACTTTCTGTTACACACATGAAACATTCCCATCGACACAAGTCCTTAAAGAGGAGAAAATTCAAAGTTCCAATTCAGTTACATTAATCTGCAATTGATTCTGATGCTATTTGCACATGGGAATTTAATTACAGATGCTTATGTTTTCTTTTAAAAGGCGTCTGAAGCCAAGTGAAACAAGTTTTCAAAGAAACAGGTAAGCCAAAATTCTGAAAGAGGAGGAAATAAATTATCTGTTGTTTCACAAATGCACAAAAGAGCCTCTAAACAAGAACAAAACCTCTTTCACTACAATTTCCACTGCTATACCTTTGGACTATGGCCTTTTTAGTCTCATACATGGGCACTAATTGCACTGCTTTAATCCCTGTTTTTTAATGAGCACAAACACTAACTATTCCTCCTTGAAGCTCATTATAAACCTTGATACAAATTCTCCTGTTTTTCTGATTCAGTGACATATTATCGTGGTTAATTTAACTTTCTAAAGATGCACATAGCTTTCTGAGGCACTACAGTATTTTCAGAGCAGAATCTGTTTTCAGTGTTTCTGCTCTATATTCTAAAAACAAAAATGAATTCTTCATAAGCAAAATAAGTGGGGCCTGATCACAAATCCATTCAAGTTGATGAGATATTTTTTATTGTAGTCAAAAAACTTTGGATCATGCAGTCACTGCACAAAATAACATGGAGTGTTCTATGTGCATCAGCTTCTGCTATGCAGTTTAGGATGAAGAGGGCTATGTCTGCATTTCAATATATCCTTTAATAAGCATGGTGAAATCTGTCATTTCTTGAATGGGAAAAACAAGTTCATTTCTTCATATTATTTTAATCATTTTTTTTGTAAAAATAAAATAAAAAAGGTTGTTTTTCCAAGCAAATGCTGTTAACTTAGTCCAACCTTTATTTCTTCTGTGTTCACTGGTCACTGATAAGAACTGAACTAGACATCTTAATTGCACACTTTGATTCCAAAATAAACAGTTTAAAGTTGGTAAAAGTATAGACTCTCACCCTAAAGAAACCTATTTGCAGATTATGTGTTCCAATACAGCCCAACGTTGTTCTCCGGGCAGCCAGTTCTGCTTCTTTACAGAGTTTTATTGATTATCCTGGTGTCTTTGCACTGTAGCACATGATGTTACAGCTGATAGTTTAGATTATGAGTCATACAGCAGCCAGTGCAACTCCACAATAGCCAGCAAAATGCTATTGTGGAGTTCTCTCATTTTATACTTATGCATATGCTGACTTTTCACTGACTTTTCACAGAAGTATAACCCATACATTTAGCTAGAACATTCCGTGCTTTCATCTTCTGCTGAGTTTAATTGTTCTTGGTGCCCAAGATTTATAATCTCTTCTGGATAAACAGCTCATTTTTATGGACATAGTCACTATTCAGATTTATCTTGCAGGAGTGGAACATTTTAAGTCTTTTGACAACCTATGCATTTTAATGTCAATGGGCAACAAGATAAGAAGAATCATTCTTCAATCAAAGAAGCATTTCATAAAACTTAAAAAACTTTCACTGTATATTTTAGTTAACTTTAGTTGATGTTCTAGAGACTTCATTTCATTAACATTCTTTAACTGTCAGTCGAGAAATTTACAGCATATCTATGTCATTTTTGTACTCATTATGAAGAACTCTGTATTTTCTTCACAGCTATAATGGCAAAGTATGACATAAGGGGAAAGAGATTTTAAGCAGAAGTAGCAGTGAAGCAGAGAGAGTATGTAGATTTAGACCTAATTTCAGGTAGGATTAAAAAAGATGGTTTACTTGACATTTCAATCTCTCTGAAATACAATAAAGATGATCTTAAAAGCTAAATGACATTACAATTGTAACCCCTATGACTAAATTGGGCTTATCTCACTCTGTTAGTTCAGACAGGGAAAGGAAAACTACACTCTCAGTTTCAAGACAGTTTAAATGTGTGCAATGTCATGAGCAGTAGGAAGGTAAGAACTCACAGATAATTGGTTTTACCTGTGAAGTAGGAGTTAGGCTGCACATCTTTCATCTAAATTCATAATTATTTCAGAATTCAGAAACACACCGGAAAAAATAATAATAATAATAATCTCGAGTTCCTACAGACCAGTCACTTCAGATTCCCTCACTAACCAGTATCTGACTGACATAATTTAAAATCCAGAATAGGAAAGAGGTACAGTTATATCATAGAGGATAGGTGATTTTTTCCAACAGAGATTTATGCTTCATAGCCTCAATTATTTTCACAACAAACCCACTTTCAGCCTCTCACATACACTATTGGTTCTTGTCTTGCAACTGCTGAGTATAGGGCTGTGCTTTCTTTCACTGTAGACACACATTCATTTTAACTAGCAGGTCTCCTATCTGTTGGGGAAGCATTTTGCTTGGAAAAGAAATTAAATATGATGGCACTTAAAAAGGAAATAAATGGAACTGGATTGTTTGCATTCTACTGACGAATGTGCAAAATTGTCAGCTAAAAGAAATGTCCTTTTTTGAATGTAGGCTGACCACAATTGGGGTAGAAATTATTATTGTGGCTAAGAAATATGAAAATTTCAACTGTATTTAAACATTTTTTCCACCATACAATCACATTGAAAAGTATCTTGCAAATAACTTGAAAAACCTTGTGCAATGATTCATTATTCTCTGAGGTATGATTTCTGAGCACACAATATGCATTTACAAGATGCCATATGTTTACCTAAATATATGTATACTTCTCTGTCTTGTTATGATATAAGGGAAAGACCAAATCTGTCCATCCTCTCTCTGTCTTGCTCCCTCTCTGCTGTTTATCTTCTGTTTCAAAATTATGTAAAAAAGTCTTGCTTTGTCTGGTTTTGGTGAAAAATGGCTTGCATTAGATAAGTTGGTAAGATGGACAGACTGCCTATTCATTCTGAATCCTTCTATGATCCAAAAGTGTAAAGCTACATTAGAGAGAGATAAAACATTCACTGTATCCTCACAACTACCGGTTTTCAGTCTCTTGACTCACATGGCTTCCTAATTCTCCAGCTATACATCTCAGACTGGATTCCAAGTTAAAAGGTGAACAGAAGAGTAACTTTAAACTGTTTGCAGTCTTTCTTACAGATCAATAAAAGTATGAAACCAAACATATGATTGGCCTTTTCCTTTCTAATTCATATTGCATTTCCAATAGTTGAACAAAGACATCAGGTTGCAAGATATGAAGTAGCATCCCTTTATTTTTGTGCAAAATCTGTGGAAAGAAATTCAAAGAGCAAAGAGATTCAGATTCAGGCCAGAAAATGCCAGAGGACATTTTTGTGTGTGTATTACAGTTTTACAGTAAGTCATATTTAGGCTAGAGATCTGCTTAGACATTTCCTGTTTAGCTTTATTGTTTCTGTTATGTGCAGCTCATGTCATGCCTTAAATTGAGAGGAAAGACTGCAAGTAAGCATGGGAATGTAATAGAAAAGAATTTGTATTGAAAAAATATTCTTCCCATTGAAGGTGTAATTATTCTTTTCTATTAAAAATAACTGTGTTAGTACTTCACGTGTACTGCTCTATCCTGGTCTACCTGTAATATCTTTGTTGGATAATTATTAGAGGCCAGACTCTTAGATCTTTACACATATTGATTCTTATGCCAAGTCATCACATTGGTACCAACAAGACTGAGGACTGCTCGGTGTTATAAATGGTGATGGTGTTTCCCCTCTGCCTTGGCAGCAGGACTGGTTTCAGAGAAGTACAAATCACTCCTTAAACTACTTTCACCCCCATATAAACCTCCATAAAATCAGGGGATTCATAACTTTTAATTTCCAGTTTGAGTTTTAATTTCCAGAATGGGAGAGGTTTTAGCTGTGTTTAAAAGCCAGAAATGACAATGCAAGTTAGTAAAGGGCAGAAAGGTTGGGCTGTCCCAGCTCCTTGGTACTGGCATCAGACCCTTGGCGTAACCTGTAGCCAAATGCACTCATTCCTCTAGGCTTTGCCTTCAAAAGTGCTCTTTGTCCATGAAGTTAAGACTTGGGCCCTGGTCACTGCCAAATCTCCCAGATGAAGATACCTGCATCTGCATGTTGTCATCAAAACCCCACTAGTAAGATGTTCGACCTTTCCTTTTCTGTGTGTGTAGTTTAGGCACCCTACACACCCAGCTACCCACGTCCAATGCTCCAGTGCTGCAACAACTCTGTAAATTGTCACAAATGCCTTCACATCCCATTTTTGGAACCTGCATCCCCTTTTTGTTTAGATCTGGTCATTAGAGGCTGGGTACAGCCTGCTCAGTCATGAATAGCTGTGGTGTGGTCAGCTTCTCCTTGCTCCATGCTCATATGGGAGCAGGGACACATGCGCGGACATGGCCCCGGCCGGTGGGTTTCCTTCCCTCCTGGCTCTTCTCCCTCACTGCCCCATGGCCTTGAGCACAGGGACCTCAAACTGTTTTGCAAATGTTAATTGTCAACTTCCTGCTGGAGTGAAAAACATTCCCTATTGGGACACGGAAACTTTTCGGTGATGTACTAGCAAAATCAGTGACAGGGAGAAAATTAAGATACAGGTCATGGTTCCCCTTACTGTTTTAGTTAAAAGACTGTCCTGTCATTTTAAATCACTTCAGATTATTGATGACACTTTGAATACCAGAGAAAGATAAAGTAATATGGTAATTTCATCTGTGCAGTAGAGGGAGACTAAATACAAAGTGCCACAAACAATTTTTTAATCACTGAAGTACTGAGTAAAAGAAGTATTTTTGAGTGGATAAAACTATATAAAATCTATACATGAAGCATTGATCTAATTTTTTTATGAAAAAGCTTGATGTATTGTTATTTTCAATTCCTTTCCATCTGCTTGTATTATATTATAAACTGGAGATATATTTTAGAAAAAAATATTCTTCATATTTAAAGTTGTAAAGTTTCTGTTAAAAGTATAGCCTTTTATATGCAATTATAATATTTCCTTTATCTCCATATGCAAAGAATAAAGAGGAAAAAATAAATTGCACTTTTTGCCTTCTTAGGAGCTACATTGATTGTCAGAACTGCTAAAGCCTTAATTCCCCGAGTAATTAAAACTGGTGTGCTCCGCAGCGTTCAGTACACTGTTCTTCTGGCTCTGGCCCTTGATGGGGGAAAATAAAAGTGTCTACCAACAGTATTCTGAAAACAAGTTCTTATTGTTTTATAGATTTTCCTTTTAATTTATTACTAAATACTTTTAACTGAAGATCATGAACACTAATTGATAACAGAATACGTCCTTCCTTCTAGCATGTAATTTAATAGCTTATAAGAATGTGTGAATGGGTAATACTGTACAATAAATAATACATGAGTTTACATTGTTGTGAAGCATTTAAAATAGTTTGCTTCTTTCACACCATCTGCTTAATTCACACATTCATTTTCTGAAAGGTTTATTGCTATTAAACGGATTTATAAAAGAGAAAATTAAGTTGAATTGATAACACAGAGAATTCCTACAATCAGGCCCTGGCTTATTTATGAGAAAAAGCTGTAAGCTAAATTAACTTTAGCACGCTCAAAGATAAATTCTGCTTTCAGATGGTGTAATTCAAGAAAATTCAATTGAAATTAATTGAGGGGTGTAAATCTGGAAATACTCCAGTCGAACTAATGGGGTTATTAAGCATTTATAATCTTGTGAGAGGAAAAATGTGTCCTTTAGTCAGCTAAAAAAACCCAATATGTTGGCAAATGCTTAAAACAGTTGTGCATTTTCACTGTAAATCTCTGCTTGCAGTAAATAATTCCTATTCTTTGGGTAATACAAAAGAAAGTATTACACTTTGATGAACAGAAATTCAGAATAATTTGGAAAATACGCATGCAGCATTTGAGGTGAAATTAACTTCAGACTTTATTTGCATGCCAATACACAGCTTGTCTGGCATCTACATTGTCTCAAATAAAAGAATTAAAAATACCTCTAGATCTACAAATACCTAGAACATTATGTGAACACAAATCATTAATAAACAGAACTCATTGTGAAACAACTAACTGCATCCTCTCTTGGGCTGCCTTTGAGATTATTTTAAAACACATTGTAGGTGATGGCCTGCCTTAACATGAATCATATTGAAACAATTGCCCTGAATGTTTTACTTCTAATGAAAGAAGTATTTTTTTATTTTACATATGGGATTAAATACATGGCCAACACATGATTAGCTGCTTTCTAGCATGTAGTGTTGCATGTACAGCCCAGTGCATTTAAGTACTAAATTGATTCATCACATACTGAAATACCTTTAAAGTCAAAACATTACACTTGCTTTTTAAATGTGAATTTTATTCACAGACAGTGTTTCAAGATCAGCCTTCCAAAAGGCTATTGGATAGGGAAAAAAAAAGGAAAAAAAAAAAAAGAAAGAAAATATAACCCAGAATTTCCAGAATTGACATGCTACAGAAAGTAATACCAAAAGCAAGACTATAAGCAGAAGTGAAAACTTTGTATTTAGTGATTATTAATTGATTAAATAATGTGGCACTCACCTCTTTAAAATCAGTGAACAGCAGAAAGCTTTGGCGGAACAATTTACAACAGCTGATGTGTTTGTCCCGGGAATGTGCTCTTCTAATGACTGGGCTTTTAACTAATGAGAAACTGAGGGCATCTGAAGATAAGGGCAGAATTTTACCCAAACACTCATCATGTCACTGCAAAATAAATAAATAAATTCATTAAAAAGTTAGCTATTACTTGTTAGCAGCCTGGCTCTTGCTATAATAATTTTGTATTATGTACATTTATGGCCTCATAAGGGAGCCACCAAATGGGTGTCTGAGAGAATTAAGTTGTGTTTTGAGAGTTACAGGCTCTGGACTCAGCAGTGACAGGCGCAGGGAGAAGCGGGGATGCTTGAAACACCAAGCAAACAAAATAGTTCAGGAAGAGCGACTTTAAAGAACTGGCTGGAGGGCCAGGCCCAAGGAGTGATGGTAAATGGCGATAAATCCAGTTGGCAGCCGGCCACAAGTGATGTTCCCCAGGGCTCAGAATTTGGGCCAGTTCTGATAATGTCTTTATCAATGATTTGGATGAGAGGATCAGTGAGTTTGCTGATGACACCAAGTTGGGCAGGAGTGTTGATCTGCTTGAGGTTAAGAAGGTTCTGCAGGGAGGGATCTGGGCAGGCTGGATCAATGGGCCAAGGCCAACAGCATGAGGTTCAACAAGGGCAAGTGCTGGATCCTGCACCTGAGTCACAGCAACCCCATGCAGCTATATAAGCCTGGGAAAGAGTGTCTGGAAAGCTGCCTGGCAGAAAAGGACCTGGTCGAGAGCCCGTTGAATATAAGCCAGCAGTGAGCTCAGGTGGCCAAGAAGACCAATAGCATCCTGGCTTATATCTGAAATAGTGTGGCCAGCAGGACTAGGGATGTGATTGTCCCCCTCTACTTGGCACTGGTGAAGCTGAACCTCAAATACTGTGTTCAGTTTTGGGCCCTTTACTACAAGAAAGACATTGAGGTGCTGGAACATGTCCAGAGAAGAGCAGCAAAACTGGTGAGGGCTGCAGAGCACAAGTCTTATGAGGAGCAGCTATGGGAACTAGGTTTGTTTAGCCTGGAGGCTGAGGGGAGACTTTATAACTCTCTACAACTACCTGAAAGAAGGTTGTAGCAAGGTGGGGTTCAGTTTCTTTTCTTAAGTAACAAGTGATAGGATGGGAGGAAATGGCCTCAAGATCTGCCAGGAAAGGTTTAGATTGTACATTAGGGAAAATTTCTTCACCACAAGGCTTGTTAATCATTGGAACAGGCTTCCCAGGGAAGTGTTTGAGTCATCATCCCTGGAGGTATTTAAAAGACATGTAGATGTAGCGCTTAGGGACACAGTTTAGTGGTGAACTTGTTACTATTAGGTTAACAGTGGGACTTGATAATCTGAAGGGCCCTTTCCAAGATAAGCGGGTCTACGATTCTATGATTTGGGCATAATACTCCTTAAACTTAGCCCACAGTGTTCAGTATTTGCTATTCCCTGAACAGGACACCTGCAAGCAGCCTCTGGGAACTGCAAGTTCCTGATTCCAGCAGCTGAGCACCATGAGGTGGCATGAGTGACCAAAGTAGGGCAGGAAGGACAAGCAATATTACAGAATCACAGAATTACAGAATCTTAGTAGTTGGAAAGGACCTTTGAGATCATCGAGTCCAACCACATTAAAAGAAAAAAAAAAAACAAAAAAAACCCAAACAAACAAAAAAAACCACCACAAAAAAAAACCCTTAAAAAAAACCCAAGACCACCCCAAAAAACCCCAACAAACCCATAAAACACACACACACAAAAAAAAGCACCCACCAATTAAACCCCACACCCACACCCCACCACAGACCAATAATCT
>BJBW01001892.1:0-10932 GCA_004320125.1 Scolopax mira
AGGATAATTTCTTATCCAGACAAATATCATTAACTTCTCTCTTTTGTTTGAATAAAAAACCAGTCATCTTTTAACTATGATTTGGAAACTGGCACTGATCCAGCTGGTTTTACAAGACTTTTGTATTCTGCAGAAATAGAAGATCTCAATTATCTTCATAAATTACCATCTTTAAACTATGAATCCCCTGAGCTGCTATAAACTTGTGCTGATTTTTGTTTTGTCCTCTGTTCTCACTTCCAAGAAGGATGGTTTGTTCACTGCTTTTTTTTAAGGGATATTGTCTGTATTTAGGCAAAACAGCCGTTAGTGTTTATTTGTTGGGCAACGAGCAAATCCCAGGTGACATTTCCAAACTAAATCTTGGAACTGTTTCACTCTGACTTGACAGTTCTGTGGCAACTGAATCTTTAGTACTTGGAAGAGATAACGCTCAATTGTGTTCATTGTAGCTGTTTTGGCAACTTGAGGGTTGGTCGCTTGATGGCCGAGAATATGTGGAGTTTTTGTTTGATTGTCGAAGGTCTCTGTGTGTCACCAAGTTGGTAACTTCTTTTTCTGTGACAGCTGAAGCCAAGGCTGCTGAAGCTGCTGCCAGTGCTTACTACAGCCCCTCCAACCCACATAATGTCTACATGCCCACGGTGAGCTCCTCCATTATTCTGATATATTCTGAGCCAGCTGTGTATTTAGCAGCTGGTTTTCTCAGTGACACGGCAAAGTTTGTCTCAATTGATTTAGGGTTCTTTTAATTGGTGGCGTTTGCTTTTCTTTTTGTTTTTATTATCTTAGCCGTGAATTGAGATTCTTTTATTGTCTTTATTTCAGGATCAGCCACCCCCTCCTCCGTACTTCCCACCAGAGGACAAGAAAAACCAATAAGCTAACAGACAACTTCTCCACAACTCATTGCTTTCTTAACTTCCCACTTTGGCAGAATATTGGGGCATGGTCCATAGCACTGAGGAGTAGAGCCTTCCCCTGAGGCACGTAGCTTTCCTGGACTCTAGTGGTAGATGTGTGCAGAGAAAGGGGAGAGATTTTAGCAGCCTGGGTTCCCTCGCAGAGCTCTGAGGGGTTGCTGTCCTGCCGCAGTGTTCCCTTCTCCTTCTGCTAGAACTGGAGGTTCTCTTCACCTGTGATTGCTTCCCTTACACCTGTTTCTTTTGATACTTAAATTATACCTCTTTAGAGTAAGCAACTGCTCCAAAACTGATCATTAACTTGCTCATAACATGGAAACAAAGTTCATGGGGGGAGCTGGGGGTGTCTTGAATTTACCTTAGTGTGCAGCCAAGAGCACCTTTGGACACGGGGTGTCTCTGGGTGTTCCTCTCAACCCAGAGTGTCACATCCAACTTTTCTCTCTGCTACTGAGAAAGGGCTTCCAAGGGAACCTTTGGGATCTCAAAGGAAATAGATATCCATTATATTTTGGAGATATCTATTAAACTTCCTTGAGTTTGTTTTTTTTTTTTTTTTGCTAAGTCATTCCTGACAATCATAGCACATAATCTGGTAGCCCCCCAAAATTTGCTGCTGTGCACTCTGTACGGTGATGCTGGCGAGCTTCCCTTCTTAAGAAAACATAATATTCTTTACAGGGTTGATTAGTAGCATCTAACAAGTTATGGATCATATGGGAACACTAATTTTCTGTTGTCTCTTTTCCAGTTAAACGTGTGGGTTTGAGATCATTAAATCCTGAACGTTCTCTTTATAATGCACTTTTTTTTTTTCTTTCCTGTAACACAAGTTAAACTATTTTGGCCAGTGAAACATTCTGCTGCTGTGATGTAACTGTTCATTAATAGCTAATGGGGAGAAAATAGTTGCTTTGTTTCTGCCCTGAATGCACTTGAGAGAATATGCAAAACGTTGGAATAAGCTGTTGGGTACAACCGAGCTGCTCATATGAAGGTTGTTTTAATGCTGTTCCTGGACAAGCTGTGAATTTACTTCCCAATAACTCGAACGTGGGCCCCTTGGACTGAAGGTTCGAGTGTTTCCCTTCCGTAGCATTAATTGGTTGAGCTCATTAACGACGACTCTTAACACACAGAACCCTCCCAGGACCCAGTGGAATCCAGGTTGTAAAATGTTACACAAATCAGACCTTTGCTGACTTCTGACAGCTGAGAGAGTGAAAATTCTTCCCGGCAAGTGTGAAGAGAGGTGGTGTGTAGGAAACCCCTGAGACTTGCTGCATGCAGCCTGCTTGGAGAGAGGAAAAAAAGGTCCACCTTCTGTTTTCTTTTTGTTTGAGTCTCGCTGATTAATCAAATTGCTACTGTCCGTGCACTGACTTTTCTAGAATTGCTACTGCAGTGATGTAAAGAAATGGTTATTTTAAAAAACAATATTTATTTTGAAAATGTTGGATTAATATATTAATGTGAAATGACTTTTGAATGCAGATTTGTTTTGCCGAGACTGTGAAATAAAGAGAAATCAGCTCAAAACTCTGTGTTTTATATGTGTGTTAGTGGGCAAACTTGGTGACTTACTAGCTTTGTGTGGAGAATTAAACAGCAAAATTGCTTTGGATTTTGGTTTTGGCTGTTCATTGGTGACATTAGTCACTTGATTTCTCTTGGCTGACTTGGTGAAATGAAAATAAGATGTTAAAATTTTTTAACAAGCCCCCATTTTGCAATTCCTGTTGTAAAGGGGTGAGGTGACAAGGTCTTTACCCAGGTCTTTTTTCCAGACCGATTGTCCTGGTAAAACTTGTAACCTATTGCTAGAAGAAGTATTCAAGGGACACAGTGTAGTTGTTGCCTTTGAAATATGTCTGTTGTTAAAATCAATCCATAATTTTATCCTTTTTTTTTTTTTTTTTTGACGTGTGTCAAACAAGTGATTTGGAAGCTGCTCTACAGGTACCATCCAAACCCTGTGTGGTTTCCTTCCTCTCGGAGCTGGGATGGGATGCCTGCATTCCCTGAACAGCTGGGGTGGATGTTTCCCAGCTTCTGCTCTCCTCGTTCATGGCTTTGGCCTCTCACATCCTCCCACGTGGCTGTTCTACTGCATTTTAAGGCTGCCTGAGCCACTGGGGTTGGTTTTCTGGAGCAAGAGGTGGGTGGAGAAGGAAAGTATTAAGAGAGAAAATGTTACAGCCCAGTAAGAACCTAATAAATCCTGGTCTGTGAATTAAATTACTTCCAATGGAGGTTTCCTGAGTCACATCAGCCCGACTGTGAGATGCTGCAGAAACCTCTGTTCTGTTATGAAATGGCTCCCTCCCAGTTATCCTCTACTGGACAGATAATCCTAGAAAACACCGATTGCAGGAAGTTTCCAGGCCTCTCGCCCAGCACCAGCCACCATGAGGTTGGCAACTGTGAGGTTTTTGTTTTGTTTTGTTCTGTTTTATAAATCTTTCCTCAATGGAGTGTGCTTGAGAGAAGAAGCATTGAGATTGCTCTGAGGAGAGCTTGGCTCTGGGGCTCAAGCTGAGTGTCTTTCCCTACTGTGGACAAGATCTGCAGAGAGACCGGGGGGTTTGCTGCCTGGAAAAAGGAAAATACATTGGGAGGATGAGTCAGGCTGGAATAAATGAAATATTCTTCTCCTCAGCATGGGGATTCGTGAGCTACATCAGCAGCTTTTGAGCTGTGAGCTTCTTACAGTGGTTTGTTAGTGAATGTCCCCGTTGCTCCGGGCTAGAGCTTGGGAGTGAGGAGGAATAAGCCAAAATAAAGAGATTGATGATGGTCTTCTCAGGGCGTTTGGAGCTCGCTGATGGGAAGTGAAACTCATTTGGGGAATGCTGAAGCTGTGGGGCCAAAAGGCCAGGCAAGTCACAGTCAGCACAGCTCAGGCCAGGTATTTGGTCGAGTGGACGAGCACAACTCAGGAGGGTGCAGATTTGGGGGACATAAATGCCAGTGAGAATCACTACCTCACTCATTAAAACCTGAAAGCCCAAATTTGACTTAGATACTCAGTACTCCCTGCCGTCTCCCCGATGGGAACCAGGGGCTGTGTTCTGCTTTGGAAAGGGATTTAGGGAGGGTGGAAGGGCCAGCCGGTCCTGCTGCCCACGTGGAAGGTTTTAAATATGAAAGCAGGGAAGTGCAATTAAAAGTCTGCTTCTGCTCGGGAAATGGGGTGGGAGTAAGGCAGGAGGAAATGTTGGGTATTAATGTTTCTCCAGAGCTGGTTCCTGCTTGAGTGAGTAACCAGCCCTGCAGCAGAGAGGCTGTCATGGGAAAATGGATTGGTGCCGTTAAATTCCAATATTTGGATGGATTCTACTGAAGAAACAGTTGGGGAACAATTAGGGTTGGATTTGGTTAATCTTTTGCCATAGACAGGTTTTCTACCAGCCTGTCCAGCTCTGTCTCCTCAATCCCACTGAGGCTTTTCATTTGAGAAGCCTCTCACTGCACCTCGTGGCTGCTTCCCTCCCTCACGGGGCTGTGGTGTAATGGGGTATTTCTCAAGCGCTTCGAGATCTGATGCAAAAAAATCCTGTTGCTGCAGGAACTGCAGGTACTACTTACAGATTGCCTGCTCTCAGCCCTGAAACCTTGCTGGTGTCCCTGGGGGCTGGGAAAGGTCTTTACCCTGGAAGGACAGGGCATGAGTGTGCTTGCCCAGGATTGCCTCCAGCTGAAGGAAGAGACCAAGCCCTCCTCCTCCTCCTCCTCCTCTTCTGCATCATCCTGCCCAGATTTTACAATAGGCACTTCTACATTGTGCAACTTATTACAAAAAAAACCCAAACAACAACCCCCAAAAAACCCCCAAATTGTTATTTTGCATTAATAGCAGGGGGGATGCACAGAGTGGTCATGGGGACAGTGGTTAAACCAGCCTGGCCAGCACCCACCTGCCCCGTGTGTCTTCCTTTGGGGATCACAAGGGTTCCCCACTGCTCTCCAAGCAGTAGATGGTCAAATTGCATCTCTGGCCCATGATGGACACCGTGATTTACGAGCTACAGCTTGTGGCGCTGGTTCCCTTCCCAGGCCAGAGGTGGCAGGAGGCATGGGGTGAAGTTTGGACCCAACTGGAGGAGCTGGGAGTGGGGCCAGCCCTCACTGGTGAAGGGCTTGTGTTGGTTGATGTGGTCCCATCACAGGCACCTCCAGCCCTAAACAACGGCCAGGTTGGTATTAGGAGATGGTTTTTGCTTAAGACAGGCTGTGACCAAGAAGTGTTTTCAGGTTTAAAGCCATCCAAGTGGCAAGTGTGGGGATTTTTTGGTGGGTTGGCGTGAAATACAGGGTGGAGATATTTTTTTTTTTCTTCATTTTTTTTTTATTTATTTTTTTTAGGCAAGTGTTTTCTTTGCAGCCCTGCTGGGTCTTACTCACCCTCTGCTCCCCTGTGTGACTCAGCTCCAGGAGCTGCCATCATGAGACTGAACTGGAAACTGGTATTTCAGCACCCTCCTTGCTCAAGGGCTGGCTGTGACTCTGCCTCTGCTGAGAGAGGCCAGAACGGGAGGTGAAGAGACCTGGGAGCAGGAGCAGGGACTGCTGCCTCTCAGGACCCCGATCCATCTCTGTCACCCTCCAGCCACCAGCCTCCCATTTCCTACAGCCTCTGGATACTGGAGCAAAAGGTATCGGCTTGAGCTCCATTTGTCAGCTTGGTTTGTCAAATCCCATCTTTCTAACCCTTTCCTCTCCCTTGCTCAAGTCCAGCCTCTTTTCCTCCTCCTCCTCCTCCTCCTCCACATACTTTGCTCTGTAAGGGCTGGGCTCTGGCTTTGCTCTCCCCACGGTGCAGATTGGCTTCAATATTCCACACGATTCCCTGTTTTGGTGTGTCTGCCTGGGATCTGGGGGTGGTGGGAGGGGTTCAGCCCTGCAGCCTCCTCCCATCATCCAAACATGTGGCTCTGCAGGGCTTGGTGGGCTCCTCAGGGGGCTTTGACACAGGTGTGGGGAGAGGTGGTGGTGGAGAAACCATGGTAGGACCGTTTTGGTGCTGAAGGTGGTCAGTAATTAGTCATGTGTGCTCCAGGATGGGCATGAAGCATTAATGTGGACCATGGGGCATGCCTGATACCCAGGGGTCACCCCCCCCAACACTTCTTCCACTTTCACAGGCATCCACCTTGGTCCCTCCCCAGCTCAAGCAGGTCCTGTCGCTCTGAACTCAGTGCCCCAAAACCAGCAGATGAAATGACCTTGATACGTGTGTCTCCCCTTTCCTGTCCCTGCAGTGAGGGGGTGATAAATCCAGTGGCTGACACCGAATTCAGCTCTCTGGGAGAGGGAGGGGTGGGGAAATATTGGCTGTGTGCAGGTGGCACGTGGCAGTGATGGAGAAAACCTTTTAAATCCTGTCGCGGGGTGCCCTGAGCCAAACGAATGGCATCTGTGAAGTTTGTGACCTCCTAAAGGACAAGGCAGACTGCTGCCTGGAGTGGGGGGACACACCTGTGGTGTCCCCCTGCCTTGTGCTGCCATGTGAGGAGCTGGGATGGTGCCCAGGCAGGTCAGCCCTGTGCTCTGGGGGCCAGGGGGATGGCAGGGAAGTGAGACCAGGGTGGGCAGGTCACGTTGTGCTTTGCCCTGCAGGACCCTGGGGAGTTGGAGCAGCTCCAAGCAGAGCTTGGCATCCCTGTGACGGTTCCTCTGGAAGGGCTGGGGTGCTCGGTGAAGCCCCCAATGGATGACCTGGGTGCTGACTGCCTCGTGGGCAGTGTGGCCGGAGTCATCCTCAACCCCCTGCCATGGAGGAGGCAGGTCTCATGCTGAACCCGTGCTCCCTCCCGGGGGGAAATGGCAGCTTTCACACCCACCCTGCCCCACACGCGTGGCTGGAAGTCCCCTTTGTTCTTCCCAGAAGGACAGGGTTGTCCTTGACATCCTTCTAAGACATCCGAAATGGGGTGGGGGATGCTGTGTGTTGTGTCCCTCCCCCCCCACCTTCTTCCCAGCTACCACTGCTTTTTGCGAAACGCTCAGGAAGGAAAGATGGGGGGTTAGGACAGAAATAGCTAAAAGGCCCCCCAGTAGACATGGAAGGGAAGGGACTGGCATCCCTCCCAGGTATGAAATGACTGGTCCCAGAGCACACAGCACCCACAGGTTCCTGGGGGGGGATGCCCTGGCCGGGCAGCCCCGAGGAGGGGGAGCAGGAGCATCGCTATTCTCATTTTGAAACCATTTTGCTCTCCTCCACCTTGTGCTCTTAACCGTGTGCTTTGCCAAACTTGGGCAGGCGCAGCCGGGTTTTGCAGAGTCATTGGACCCCATGTTTAAAAGGAGAAGTGAGGGAGGGACATGTTGAAATCAATTTTTTTGACTATTTGCCCATTTCCAGCCGAGAGATAGAGATAAAGGCGAGGGCAGGCTGCGGCTCCAGGATTATCAAGCCAAGAGGTAGGGAGATAAACTGCTATTAATGCTTGTGGAGGGTCCTTTCATGCCAGGTTTTCCTTTAAGGGGGAAAATTATATCCTTTAAAGAGGGCAATAACACATGTTCTTTGGAAATTAGTTTTCTCAGTGGTACCTACAGCCCTGTGCATGAGCAAACTGTGGACTTTATTTATAGCAGGGGCAGAGTGTGACCCCCCCAGGAGTACAGCCCTATGGCCTGTAAGGAAAAGGAGTTTCCTCTCCAATGAATTGTTCTTAAAAGGAATGAACGGGGTTATTCTACATTGCGTTTACTCTACATTGTGCATAAATATAGTATGTGCTGCTGGTTAGTTATTTTGGAGGGTAGATTAGAGGGCTATTTTATCGAATGTTGACTTTAGGAAAACAAAGCCCCTGTATAGACACCCCTGACCTGGGGTGTCTGGGATGTTTTGCAAGGTCCTGGTTGTCCTGCAGATCTGGGGGCATGGAGTTGATTGGGATTGTCTCTACTAATCAGAAATCTGTGCTAATTCTGGAGCTGCTTTTAAAGGGCTTTTCTTATTGTTTCCTGGCCAAGGAGTAATTTGAAGTGCTGATACAATGAGATTTGTGAGCTCGGTGGTTTTTGCCATCGGTATTTTGTGGAGCAGGTGGCTGCTGGTAAAACCCAGGAGGAAAAAAGGATATTTGCTGCTATTGAAACAGGATCATGAAATAACTTTCCTTTTGCTCAAGGAGGCTCAAAACCATGCAAGCCCTTCTGAAGGGCTTCTGATGGGGGACACGTGCTGCCCACTCTGCCAGGCTGTGTCTGAGTGCTTCCAGCTGGCACTGCAAACCAGCCCCGAGCAATGAGATGGGAAATTTCTGGGGAAAGTGCTTTCTGGCAGATACTTCCACACTGAAGCTGAAGTTTTTCTCTCTAAAACCTGCAAAACCCCAGCACAGCCACTGGCTCCTGGCTGCAGAATGATTGCCTGATGCTTAGCAGTATTTATGATTGCGGTGGATTTTATTTCTTCAGCTTTCCAAGAGAAGGGAGGCAGATTTGAGGTTTAAGTAAATTTTTACTAGTTGTTCTCTCTGTGCTGGTCGAAGTAATTAATGTTTCTTCGACCTCTGTTATTTTTTTGTTGGCAAGAAGCAGCGAAAGGTGTGAGCAGCTCAGGGATGCTGTGTCCGCATCCTGCCTTTATCTCTGTGATTGCTCTTTGCTTGGCCAGAGTTTGCTTTTGCAATCAAAGCTAAAAGCAAAAATGACAGCGATCATTCTCAAATGTGCACTTCATATCTCTACTTCCCACTGACAGCATTCTGTGGTGGAGCACGGCACTGATGCCCCAGATCAATAAACAGCATTTGTGTGTGTCGAGGGAGAGCGGATGCAGAATAGAAATCGGCTCCTCCATCGGGTCTCTCTCCACCAGTGAGGGAGGAGAAGGCTTTTAAACTGTTTGCCCAAGGTGAAGCAAATGTGAGGCTGGTTAAAGCTGAGGCTGAGGCTGGCAGGGCTGGGCAAGCACCTCCGAGTGTCTCTGCCAGCAAAGGGGACGGACACTCTCTCAGGGCACAGGGTGAGGAGGCAGCTCCACCAAACTGGGGAAGCCAGAGGAAGTGATGCTGAAGCCCATTTCCTCCAGACTGGTGCGCCGGTGCCTGGGGACAGTTACAAAAGAACCTTCCTGATGTGGAAGAGAGCAGAAGTGTTACAAGCGGCTTTTTTCAGACCTCAAGGGCTGAACGATAGAGCAGGGAGGGATTTCAGCTTTTCGGTACTTCTCCATGGATTAGTTTGTCATCTCCCTACCCCTGACAATGTGTGTGCACCCTCACAGCCCCAGTCCCATGGTGGTTGACCTGCATAAAGAAAACTTGACCCCCACGTCGCCCCACTGCCAACACCAGCAGCCATGTTCTCATCTCCTGGTCCCCCAACTTTAGGGAATCTCTTTTGCCAGTATAACCTGCTCTCACATGGTTTTAGGGCAAAGGGAGGTTGCGTCTCTCCTAAAGCAGCTAAAATAGTGCAATCTGCCTTAATTAAAAGACAAAATGGTTGCAAGGGTGAAAGAGACTGTCCACCTGCCTCCCCCCCATCCTCTCACAAGGGACGCTGCTGCCTGTGCCCTCCTGCAGCCCTGGTTGCAGGCAGGGTGCCACAGGGTGCCACCTCGCAGGTACCCCCATGCTACTGGAGTTGTCTCTTTGCAATGCCTTGTACAGTAGTTACAAGGACAAATTTTCCAGTACAATTCATAGAATCATAGAATGGTTTGGGTTGGAGGGGACCTGAAAGATCATCAGGTTCCAACTCCCCTGTCCTGGGCAAAAAACACCTCCCACCAGACCAGGTTGCTCCAAGCCCCATCCAGCCTGACCTTGAACCCCTCCAGGGATGGGGCAGCCACAGCTCCTCTGGGCCAGGCTCTCACCACCCTCACAGGAAAGAATTTCTTTCTGGTATCTAATCTAAATCTCTCCTCTTCCAATTTAAAACCATTACCCCTTGTCCTGTCACTACCCTACCTGACAGAGTCCCTCCTCAGCTCTTCTGTAGCCCCTTCAGATATTGGAAGGCTGTTATAAGGTCTCCCTGGAGCCTTCTCTTCTCCAGGCTGAACACCCCCAGCTCTCTCACTCAGCCTGTCCTCATAGGAGAGGTGCTCCATCCCTCTGAGCATCTTTGTGGCCTGGTCATGGTTTCCTGCTTGGATTAAACAGAAACCCCCCCACAGCACAGGTTGGGCAGAGGCTCTGTCTGAAGCACCTTGATCATGGCTTCCAGGAGTGTTTGTGGGGCCAGATATAGGAAAGCTGGAAAGAAAAACTCCCCTCGATGGAGGCAGTGCTGTCGGCCCTGGTCACAGCCCTACTTTGCAGAGCCCATGGGTGCTTGGCAGCCACAGCAGTGACATACAAGCCTGGAGTGTGGGCTGATGTCTTTCCCTGGGCTGTGGGTCCATCCGCTGTGCAGCTCAACAGCCCCTCCAAACCCCAGCCCCAGGCTGCTCTCAGCTGTGTGTGAAACTACATTAAAGAGCCAGGAGAGAACCAGCTCGTCCCTTGGTCATCTCCTGGGCTGCAGCTCCCCCCGTTGCCATCAGCACAGGCGTTTTGGATGGGGATCTTGGAGGGGTGGGTGCTGCTGGTCTGTGATAGGCAACTGCCCTGGGAGTTGCAATCAGATAAAGCGTTTACAAGAATGAAAACTGACAGTAAAGCACAAGTTTTTAACTCCATTTCCTCCTGCTCTTTTTCTCAGTAACCAGCTCTGCCCGGACAACCCCTTCAGGGTTCAAGAGCTGTGCACTCTTTCCCGGCACATGTGCTGATTGCATCAGTGCTCAGCCCAGCCTTGTCCAACATGCAGGGGGGCCGCAGGGATTTCCCACCCTGCAGCTTTCACAGCAGGTTTCGAATCCCCTCCATGCCCTGGGGCTGAAAGTGGCTTCTGCTTTCTGCAGGTTCCCCTCTGTGCTCTCAGGGCACGATGGATCCCAAATCCTCCATGAAGCCCCCACCGTCGCTCCCCGCCACCCCCTTTCCCTGCTGAGCTTTGCCTTCTCAGGACTATTTCTCTCCACTTGCTCCCAATTCCT
>BJBW01001892.1:10972-50583 GCA_004320125.1 Scolopax mira
ACGGGGTGGTGGGAAGCAGGGTCGGGGCGCCGGTGTCCCCGAACTGCTTTTGAAGGAGGGCTGTGCACGTTTCCGCTTGTTAAAATGGCCACGGGGAGATAAGGGCTGTGGTTTCCTTTGAGCATGCGAGCGAGGGGGAGAGGCAGCAGCAGCAGAAAGAGCTGCAGCCATTCCCCTGCCCCAAGCTCAGCCTCCCCCCAAGATGGATGCTGCCAGCAAGACCCCCGTGGGGACCCTTCCTGGGGATGAGAGCCCCGAGGTAGGTGGCCTTGACCCCAGGGGCGGGGGGGGGCTGGTGATAGTGTTAGAGGTGCAATGGCCACAGGGAGGGGGGTCAGGGCAGCTGTGCCCAGGGGACCCCCAGGGTAGATCTGGGTGCTGGGGTTGTTAAGGCGAGTGAGAGAAAAGGGACCGAGTCCGAGTCCTGGCTGGGATGCTTTGCAAGGGTGAGCAAGGAGCAGGAGTGGGGATGTGGGGGTATCATACCCCTGCAAACATGCACCCCAGGGCTGTGGAGGGGTCGGTGGCAGCTCTGTGCCAGCACTGAGGGTCCCCTCTTAGCCTGGCTACAGCTTCCCAGAGCCTCCCAGATCTGCTGCCAACAGATCCCCCAAAAGCCCTGCTCTGGCCCAACCCAACCCAACCAACTTCCTCTGCAGTGGCTGGACAGACGGTGTCCTTGTGTCTGTCCCCAAGGAGATGGAACCCGCAGCTCTGCTTGCCTCTGCTGGGAGGATGTGGGCACGATCCCCTGTGCTGGATCCTGGGATGACCTGTCCTGGTGGTGTCCCTTGACAAGGGACCTCCCCTCCTTCCTGAGTGCCACCACCTCTGCACCAAGCTAGCCTCCCACACTGGTGGCATTGCCACAGCTAACCAGGCAGAGGATGCCAGTGGCTGTATATCCGGATGTGGATTTAAGCACCGCTCCTGGATTTGAGCTGGGGTCTTGGGGTGGGGATTAGCATCAGTAAACACATCCCGGTGGCTCAGCTCAGCTTTAGCTAACCCCATCCTGTGCACGTGTGGGCAAGCACAGAGCAGGTCCCTGATGTCAGAAGGGAGCAACAGGGAGCTGCTTCCCCCCCAAAATCCACCATGATTCCTCCCCTGCCCTCTCATGCTCCTCCCCTGCTGGACCAGGAGCAGACGCTTGTGTCTTGTTGATAAGTAACAGCAGCCAAGAAATAAAATCCTTTTTCTCTCCCCTCTGTCCTTGCAACCACGGGGATGCTGAAGGATCTGGGATGCAGCTGCCATGCTCTGGGCACAGGCAGGATGGTGCTGGCAGCAGCAGAAGGTGGAGGATCCCCTGGGCAGGGGCAGGCAGGGGCAGGAAGGAGCAGGCAGGGGCTCTCCTGGGTCCCCCTTTCACAGGGGCTGCAGAGCCACCACAACCCCCCGGACCAACCAGTGGTTTAAAAGAAGGGATGTTGGAGGACGGTGGGAGAGAAGCAGCTCAAGGGTTAAACCAACCAGGGGTGGAAGAGTTGAATCCAGTCCAGATGGCTGGGGGATTATGCCAGCCCTAGATTTGCCATAAGGAAACATTAATGTTCCAGCTTGAGGATGTTTTTTGTTGTTGTTGTTGTTATTCTATTAGGGGAGATTCTAAGGTCATTTTGGGGCCTGGGCAGGTCCCAGGTGGGGCTGGTCCATCTGAGCTGGGGCCATGCTCGGCGCACGCCCCTCGGCACAGAAAGAGCCAAACTTGTTTCAAATATTTTCATTATTTTTTTTTCGGTGTTGTCCCATTGCACTCCCAAAAAGGCTCCGGCACTGAGAACCGTAGCGGATGTCACGGGGCCACCAGTTCCCCTCCCGCTGACTGTGTCACCCGCCTCGTGGTGGTGGCAAAGTCACCGGCCAGGCTCCACAGCAGGAAGAAGGTGCTCAGCCACGGAGGTGGCCGAATCCAGAGCATGGTCAGAGAGGCTGATGCAGGACGAGCTCAGCATCAGGGAGGGTATAGGGGGTGAACATGGGCTGAGAGCTGGGGTTTGCCAGGGAAAAGGGTGTTTTTGGCAGAGGTGGTTTGATCTCCCAGCCAGACACATGCAGAGCTGGGATGAAGGGGTGGTGGCGTTTGAG
The DNA here is from genome assembly GCA_004320125.1 of Scolopax mira. NCBI lineage: Eukaryota > Metazoa > Chordata > Aves > Charadriiformes > Scolopacidae > Scolopax > Scolopax mira. The sequence continues at coordinate 13,064 of BJBW01001892.1, forward strand.
GCAGGGGATGATGGGGGCTCTGTAGGCAGCAGGACCCCCCTGGCTATCCCCGGAGCTGAATGCCACTGGAGCCAGGCCTCATAAAGTAGCACTGGTTTAATTCCATTTCCTTCTGGAAAATAACTGCTCTTGTTGATCATCCTTCAAGTGGGGAACGGACCTTCAGCTCAACACTGAGCAATGCGCAGTCACAGCAGCGCTCATGTTGCTTTCTGGCAAGGGGACTCAAGTCACCAATCCTGCTGGCTTTTTGGTGTCTCCTTGCCCAGTCTGCAGCTCCTCCCTGTGCTTTGGCCTCTGCTCCAGCCCTCTCCCTTGGCTGGTTTGCTCTCCAGCCTGGTCCTGCTGGGCCTGGCCAGGCCAGCAAGCAGCTTTGTGGTGCAAGAGGGAGGTGGCCATCTTTTAAAGCCTCCTATGTTCTTTAAATTGCTGTTGTCACCCTTGCTGCCCCACTGGTGGGTGATAATGGAAGTGGTCTTTTGGCTGCAGGGCATCTGTGGGGTGTCACAGCATCCTTCGGGGCATCCCGCCCTGATGCTGCCCCATCCCAGCTGCCCTGCCTGGCCATGGTTTCCTCCTAAATCCACCCTCTACCATGAAATCTAATGGGAAACCTCTCTTCTTTCTCTAGATGGATCTGTCCCACCGGTTCTCCAAGAGAGAGGTACGAGTGTGGTCCTGCCATGGTCTCCCTTGGTGGCACTGGAGGGGGTGGCAGTGCTGCTGGTGCTTGGGGACACCCTCAGGTCCTGAAGATGCTCTCCAGGGACAACTGATGGTGGCCAGGAAGGGCTGGGAGGGGGGCAGCAAGGTCCAACAGGGAGTTCTGGGAGCTGCTGTTGGGGACACCCTGCTAACCCTGGGGGATGCACAGAGAAAGTCCTTGCTGGCCTGGCCCCATGCAAGGTGTCGGCATCCCCCCACAGCTGGCCCTGCTCTATGAGGAAGTCCTCTACACCATCCGGCACCGCCTAGGCAAGCCTGAGCACCACCACGTTGCTGATGCCCAGGAGCTCTACACCTATGTGCAAAAGGTGGGTCCCCACCTCTCCAATGGGATCCCCAAAACCTGTCCCTGACATGCCCACTCCCCCTTCTAAAGGAGATGGGGGGAACGTGGAGGGAATTCTCAATGGGCACCTTGAAAGATGTAGCAGCAGTATCCAGCTGGAGAGCTGGGACAGCTGGCAGCTGGGAAATATTAACTTTAGGGAGAAATATTTATCTTAAACTGGAGATGGTTGGAAGAAGACTCTTCCTCAAGAGCTTTCAGCTGGTCCCCAGACATTCTGCTGCACTCTTTGCTCCTCTCCCCTCCCTTCGAGCTGCAGCTGGCTCCCGGGGAGTGGAGAGAAGTCCCTGGATGCTCTCCAGCCACCATTAACTGTCCCTGATATCTGCAACAGGCTTTCGGCATGGATGAGGAGGAACACAACATCATCATGCAGCAGGTCAAAGAACTGGAGGTATGTAACGAGATGGCATCTCCCCAGTGTGCTATGGCCCAGGGGGTCCCCACGTCAGGGTGATGCTGGGGGGCTGTGGTGCCTCCTCACCCCTGTGTTTGGGCTTTGGGGTGCCCTGGGCCATGCCGGGGGTGTTGCTCAGGCACTGTTTGTTGGCATGAGCAGCAGCTGATGTTGCAAATCCTTCTTGAGCCCCATCCTTTCTCATGGGGTTAGTGACTCCTCAAGCCCCATCCTTTCTCATGGGGTTAGTGACTCCTTGAGCCCCATCCTTTCTCATGGGGTTAGTGACTCCTCAAGCCCCATCCTTTCTCATGGGGTTAGTGACTCCATCATAAGCATTTTATTATTTTTTTTTCTTTTCTTCCAGAGTCCAATTTTCTGCCTGAAAGCAACTGTGAAGGAAGCCAAGGGGATCTTGGGTAAAGATGTCAGTGGTAAGTGGAGACGGGTGGGTGTCCCATTGGAAAAGGGAGAGCCACTACTCCCGAGGGGGACTTGCACACCTCTGTCCTCACAGGGTTCAGTGACCCATACTGCCTGCTGGGCATCTGTGAGAAACTGGAGAGGACCCCTCCTGGACCAGGACCTTACAGCATTGAGGCCAAGAGCCAGGAACTGGCCCACCATGACCACAAGAAGAGGATGAAGGCTGTGGTCAAAGACCTCGTCCCCGAAGATCAGATCCATCGCACACAAGTCATAAGCCAGACCCTCAACCCAGCGTGGGACGAGACATTTATCCTGTAACCTACCACCCCTTTGCTCATCAGGGGGGTGGCCAGGGCTCTCAGGGGTGGATGGGTGGGTTCACCACTCACCCCAACCAGGAGCTGGGGTTCTGCTGGGACCCACTGGGGTTTGTCAGGCTTCTGGTCTGACCCATGCAGCAGGTCAGTGAGATGAAAAACAAAAGCGTGGTAAAAATCCTTCCATTGGTGCTTTCCCACCAGTTCCCCAGCCGGTGTGGGGTGGTTTGGGGTCTTCTGAGGGAGGACCTGCCTGCCTGTAATCCCCAGCTGTCCTCCCTGCTTGCTGCCGGTCCCTTGGGGTCCCTTGGATGCTGCTCGAGTAACAGCATCCCACTGGTGCCTTGCAGGGAGTTTGAAGACACGGAGACAGCCAGCTTCCACCTGGACATGTGGTGAGCAGCAATGTCCCACAGCCAGCATCCCTGACCCCCGGCCTGAGCCAGGTCCTGCCTCTTGGGAGGGTCCCTGGGATGTCCTGCACCCTTTAAAAAACCCCAGAAACCAGCTGGAGACCCTTTTCCCCAACACTTTCTGCTGGAGCAGGATGAGACCAGTGAGAGCCCAGGCTGGCTTTGCCCAACCAGGATTGATCCTGAGCCCTATTATCCCTAAATCTGTAAACCATGCACTTACAGATTTTGGCTGGAAAGCCGGTTTTGGAGGTGGCCTCCATCCTGACATATTCTGCCCCCCTCCCCGCCCCCAGCCCAGCACCCTCTCTTCTCTGCCATCATTACAGCTCTCTGAAATGTTTTACAATCTCCTGAATTTCCTCCTTTCCCCCGCGGTGGGTTTCTCTGCCCACCCTCGCAGGGACTCGGACATGATGGAGTCGGTGCGGCATAAGCTGGGGGAGCTGACGGACCTCCATGGCCTCAAACGGTTGGTGCTGGCCTGATTCTAATGGCTGCCGAGGAAAGAGGGTTTACAAAATGTTTATTTGCCTGTTGGATGTTAAAAATTGACTTTAGAAGGAGGGAGTGAGGGCAGAAGGTCTGCATTGTCCTGCTTTACCCTGACCATGGCTGGGTCACCCCCTCCTTTGTTCATGCCTTTCAGGATCTTTAAAGATGCTCGTAAAGACAAAGGGCAGGATGATTTCCTGGGGAACGTGGTCCTTCACCTGAAGGTAAGTGCCCTGGTGCATCCTCTCCTCCAAATGACTCCCCAGGTGCCAGTTCAACCTCACGGGGTCTGGGCAATGTCCCAGCCCCGTGGCAGCTCTGAGTTTGCCCAGGATGTAGCTCAGAGCCACAAACTGATGCCAGGTCCTTCACTTTGGTGCCCCAGCCACTCCGACACACTTGCTCGGTGATTATACATCTTTTCTTTTTAGTCCAATTCTAGAGTTACCCAATACAGCACCTTCCTGTCCCATTAACACAGTAGGAGCTGGTCCTTGAGCAGGATCCTTCAGCTGGGAAGGCTGCCCAGGGCTTTCCCCTTGTGTCTGTGTGTGCAGGACCTGCACTGCTGGGATGACCGGTGGTACCAGCTGGAGCCACGGACGGAGACGTACCCCAACCGGGGACAGTGTCACCTGCAGTTCCTGCTGACTCACAAGAAGGTGGGAGGGGATGGCAAGGGGGTCCCTTTCCTTTTATGCAGGACGGGGCTGCAGCCTGTCTCTTGGGATCCCAGATCCCTGCCCCAGGCCCTGAGGTGGAGCACCAGGGTTTGCACATGCTGGAAACCATCTCAATCCTCCCCTGAGCTCCATACCAGTATGGGAGCCTTGCCCCTGGTGCACTTACACCTCTTGGCTTGTGCTTTTTGGATTCCATGTCCCTTCATGTTCAGGCAAGTTATATATATTGTTCCTATGCCTTGTCTCTTTTCAGAGGGCCACCACGAGCAGCCGGACACAGCCAAGCTACACCGTCCATCGCCACCTCCTGCAGCAGCTGGTGTCCTATGAGATCCTTCAGCACCAGGTACCGAGGGGGAGAAGCAGCTCTCCATCAGCTGGGCTGGGGTGAAGGCTTCCTTTGGAGCCCACCACGCCTGACACATTGCTGCAAAGAGACAGGGAGGAGGGTTGTGGTGATGCCTGCTGGGGGCCTGGCAGCCTCATGGGGCATCCATTCCCTCCGTGATCCTGCAAACACACCCCACCCCGGTGCCTGTCCCTGTCCTCGTTCAGCCCAGCTGGCTCCAGGACACCTCACCCTCCTTTTGCATCCTGGCAGGCCGGCAGCATCGCCTGGGACGGGGAGCTGAGCAGACATGCCAGCACCGTGCTCTACCTGCACGCCACGCAGAAGGACCTCTCCGACTTCCACCAGGTCATGGCGTGAGTACCCCACGCCCACGGAGCCATGGCACAGCATCACGGAGGGGATCATGGGTCCCAACACCTTCCCTGGGGGAGTCTGACCAGAGCCAGTCCCTGGTGGAGTGGCTGATACTGTCCCCCTGCCCCAAGCAGCACCAGGAGACCCGCTTCCTTCCCCTGCAATCCCAGTCGTTGCTGTGGGTGGGGGAGACCCACGTTAGGTCTCTGTGTGTCCCCCAGCCCCCAGGGGCTCAGGCTCTGGCCTCTCCCTCCTCCCCAGGCAGTGGCTGGCATACAGCAAGCTCTACCAGAGCCTGGAGTTCAACAGCAACTGCCTGCTCCACCAGATCACCAGCATCGAGTACCAGTGGGTGCAAGAGCGCCTGAGGCCAGAGCAGGTGAGGGGGGTTCCAGCACCACACTGGGGGCAGAGATCAGGGGAACAAATCCTGTGCACCGAACCCCCAGCCTCTCCTTCCAGCTCCTGGAGCCATTTTTCTGCTCCAGGAAGGCCAGGAAGTTTGTGGGGTATAGGGGTGCTCTGGTGGATGGAGGGCATTTCTGGGGAGAACCAGCCATGGGGACCAGGACAAAACACAAGTCAGGGAGCCCCTTTTCTCTGGGGAGAAAACCCCCTTTTCTCTGGGGGTTTGCTCTCCCTCTCCGTGGAGCAGCCTTTGCCCTTTGCACTGACAGCCCCCTCCTCCATCGCTGCCGTCAAGTCAATCACACCCCCCTGCAAAACTTAAATATGACCCAATTCCTACTTTTTCCTGCCCATTTTCTGAGGGCATCCCTACACCCTGCTGAGACTCAGTTTTTTCAAGCATAGCCATGAGGCTGAAGTGCAAGTTCAGCCCCTCCAGGGAGAAGTTACCTGAGGCATCGTGGGGTTTTCCCACCCCTGGAAGAGGCTAGAAAGGAGCAGGAGCCACCAGCTGCCTCCACCATGATGCCATGGCCCTGCCAGCACCTCTGTCTGATGCTGAGGGCAGCACGTGCTTCCTTCCCTTTCCCCAGAAAGCAGAGCTGGCTGAGTCCTTCCAGTCCTTGCTGACTTATGGGGTCTCCCTCATCCGGAGGTACCGCATCATTTTCCCTCTCTCCATCCCGAGGTCCACGGAGAGGCTCCGGTCCCTGCTCCGGTGAGTCAAGCACTGGTGCCAACCACACATGGGTTTGTATTGCTTGGCCACCATGAGGGATAAGCCTGTGAGCTTGAGCAAAAACCCTCAAAAGCCATTTCTGCCTCCTTCTAGGCTGCTGTGACACTTGTCCTGTCCTGTCCTGTCCCTCATTGTTGGGAGGGGAAGCTCTGTTTGGGTAGGGTCTCTGGCAGGAGAGGCAGTTGTTTCTGACAAGTTGGTGCTGGGTATCACCAGAAGTTCTCGCTTTGCAGGGTCCTGGTCCAGATGTGCAAGATGAAAGCTTTCCACGAGCTGTGCGTGCTCAGCCCTGACCTCCCCCAGATGGTCTCCACAGCACTGAAGGTAGTGGCATCGGGGTGTCTCACCCTCCCTATCCTGCAGGATTTGGGATGCTGTGGCTCTCCCTTCTCAACCATCCCCTGCCCAGTTCCCACTCCTCACCCTCTCCTACAAAGCCACATAGACCACCCTGAGTGGGAAAAATACCTGCCCCTCTTCAACCTGGTGATCCAGTCCTGTGCTTGCCTCTGCATGGACCTGGGTCCTGCCCATACCCAGGGGACAGAGAAAGTGAAGGGGGTGACAGAGCTGGCCTTGCTCTTCCCGCTTCCCTGCCGTCACACCGGGACTCCTCTCTTACAGTCAGGCACGACGGAGTGGTTTCACATGAAGAAGCAGCACCTCAAGCCCATGGTGAAGGTCAGTTCCCATCTCTACCTTTCTGACATGTTAAGAAATAACTTGCTGGGGAGGCCCTGGAAGGGTGGGAATACAAGGCTGAGATGGGGCTTCTCCAGTTTCCTGATACAGAAAAAAGCATTTGGGTTTCCAGCTAAAAAATGCCATAAGCCATGTTACCTGCAGCAGCCAAGGTGCATTGAAGCTTAAGGCCTTAGTGCAATGCTCAGGAGAACAAGAGGTGGTCCAGCCATGCAAGCACAGGGTGACAGTTACTGGCAACTTCTTGGTGCTCTTAATGTGGATCTAATGATCTATTGCTACCCCATAAGAACAAATCATTGAAATAGATCAGAATGGAGCCCAGATAATCTCAAAATCACTGAGCGTCCAAACAAGCTGTTCCTTCCTTTGCAGAGCATGGAGGAGAATGGCAAAGCCTTATCCAGACTCCTCTTGGAGGTGATAGGAGATCTCCAACAGTGCCAGAAAATCTGGAACAAATTCTTCATCAAGTAGGTTTTGGACCTTAAACCCCCCTCATCCACTTTCCCTGGGATCAAGAGCAACAGGGCACTTTGATGCCTCGTTCCTTGGCACTTGGACTCCACACGTAGCATGTGTGGTCCCATCTCTGCCTCTTAGAGCTGTACTGTCCTCAGCATTAGGGCAAGGGAGGGTTTGCTGGGCTGGGGCTGGCAGGCTTCTGACTCCCCTTTTCTCTCTTGCAGCACCTTGAAGTTAAATCTCTTCTCCATCGCTTACCTGGAGCTGGAGCACCTGGTGAGTAAGCCTGGGCTGCTCTGCACCCATGGGACCAAGGTCTAAAGCCAGGCTGGGGTTTTTGGCCACCCTTCAGGTGGCAACTGGATGTTGCAAGCCTGAGAAGGGAGAAAGCCAAGGAAGCTCTCCGTCTTCCCTGCGTGCCCATGAAGTGACTTACTTGACCCAATGAATGTCCTGAAATGCCACCCAAAAGGCAGAGGAGTCTCCCTAGATGAGCCACCATGGCTCAAGAGAGCCCCCAGCAGATCAAGCCTTCCTGGCCAGACCCTCACTAACAGCTCTCCCCTCTTCCCTTGCTCACTGACAGGTTGCAGAACATGTCCAGGAGCAGCTGCATGAGGTTGACAGCAGCATGTCCAAGCCCACAGCTGAGAGTCTTTTCCAGCTCTATATGAACCTGAAAGAGCTCTACCAGATGAAGGACTTCCTCCCAAAGAGGTATCCAACCCAGAGAGAGGAAAGATGCCAAAGCAAGGGAAGGAGTTAATTGAGAGGAACTCTAAATCCTTCCCATTCACCTACATCACAAATTACACACAAAGCAGACCAGGCTGATGGTGTCTAGTGTCGATGTGAGCATGACCAGAAGGATTTCTGGCTTATATCTGAGTGGCTTTGATAGAGACCTCAACTTCCAGACAAGGGGAGGTTTCTCCTTAGCATGGTGCTACATGCTGCCTCCACCTTGGGGCAGTTTCTTGTATATGAGAGCAAGGAGGGGTGGTGGCCACGTGCTGGTGCTGTGCAGTTGGAGAAGCTGTTGCCTTCATCCACAGGGATGGACCTCTGGCTCTGAGCAATTTCCATCAGTGGTTCAAGGAAGCTGTGCCCCAGTGGCTACAGAAGGCCTACACCATCGCGCTGGAGAGGGCACAGAGAGCAGTCCAGATGGACCAGGTAACCTGGGGAGAACATCTCCCTCCATCCTTTGGGGACACTCCAGCTCCCTCTATGCCTTGCATTGTGCCTGGCCCACACCACTGAGACCACCACGTACGTGTCTCTTGCAGCCCAAATGCATAACAAAGGATGTAGTCTCCTGAACTAGGTCCTGAACTGGCCTCAGACCACATCCCCATGCCCCTTCCTGCTCTGTGGCAGCCTGAGACAGCTGATGACCCTGCATTCAGGCCATGCTGGGAGCATCCCCTTTGCTTCTCAACTTTAGGAAGGTATTTATTTTCTCTGCCCTTCCAGTTGACACCCTTTGGAGAGCACAACAAGCACAGCACATCCACCGTCGACCTGTCCACTTGCTATGCCCAGATCGTGAAGACCTGGCATCAGCTCAACTGGCCAGACCCTGAGGAAGCCTTCATGATCATGGTGAAGCTTGTGGAGGTTTGTATACCAGGCATTTCCAGCTGGAGTTTCCTCTTCTGCTCTTGGAGACATGTCTCCACGAACGGGGCCAGTATCTCACTCCAATGTGGGGGGATCCTCTGGCCCCATGGTGGTCCCTATGCTGCCCAGATCAGTCCTGTTGACTTCTTCTCTATCCTGCAGGACATGTGCAAAATTGCGCTTATGTACTGCCGTCTCATCAAGGAGAGGGCTGAGACTCTGTCACTGAGTGAGCAGAATGAGGGTGAAGCAGCCAACAGGGTTGGTATCAAGGCAGGGTCCACTGCTTAGGGAGAGGCAGGGTTTGGCCATAGTTTCTGGGTAAAAAGGGACATGAGCTAACACCCCATGTCTGACTTTCATGGGGACCAGTTGACCCCTGATAGCCATAATCCTGGAAAATCAGGGGGGAAATAGTGGGAGCAGTGGGAGAGGGATGGGGATGGGGACAGAGATGAGGATGAGAATGGGGATGGAGATAGTGATGGAGCCAGTGAAGGATCACCAGAGGTTTTGAGACACCCTGAAGCAGACCCACCTCTCCCAGCTCTGCATCGTGGTGAACAACATCAAGCAGCTGCGGCTGCTGATCCAGAAGCTGCCATTGCAGCTGAACTGGGTGCAGCTGGAGCAGCGCACGGAGACCATCATCGACCGGGAGCAGATCCAGCACACCCTGCACCAGCAGCTCGCCAGCGCTGACTCCTGCCTGGACCATGAGGTCCAGGATGTGGTGAAAGCCCTGGCCATCAAGGTGACCACCTGCCACTGACCCCCACCCTTGTCTCCTAGCCCCAAGCGGGGAGGTTTCACCTAAGGGTACCTGGAGCCCGCAGTGCTCCTGGGATGGAGACAAGGTGGACCCAGGCATGGGAAGGCTGGTGCAAAAGGCAAAGCCCAAGTTTCTCTGTGCATTTCTCCCTGGCAGCTGGAAAAGGGCATTGCCAGACACATCCAGGAGCTCTCATCTTCCAACGACACCCGGGAACCTGAGGACGTGAGTACCTGGTCTGGGCCCTCCTGAACTACCTTTTTCAGGCAGCTGTGCATAACCCTTGCCTACATGGTGGAGGCCCCCATCAATCTTCCCTCCCTCTCTCCGCCCCACACCTGGGACATGGGACACACCAGCAATGGGGCCCAGACCCCCATAATGCTTTGTTTGATGCCCGTGCTGGCATCAGGACCGGACTGAGCACAGGCTGCCCATGTCCTCACTGTGGGAGGGAGCCCCTCTGAACCCCTCTGTACCCTGTTAGCTCAGGCCAGCAGCACCCTGCCTCTCTCCTCGCTGTGCTCTGCTGGGTATGACCCCCCTGTGTCCTCCCCAACACTCCCCTCCTCTTGCTGCAGTCTGTCATCCCGCTCATGAAGTTCCTGGAGTCGGAGCTGCAGTATCTCAACGAGCATCTGGTCCAGGAGAACTTCAAAAGGTGACCAGGGCCCTGAGGATGCGCCATGGTGTGACCAACAGCGTCACCCTCCCTCTGCAGGACTGTCCCCCCCCTCAGCCCCATGGGGCTCAGGGATACCCCACTTTGGGGCTGGCTCCTCAGCCCGGTGGGATGAGCCAATTCCCTCTGGGGCTTGGCAAAGCCCCTTGGCCAAGGACCAAACACCCCACCCCGCTATCCCGGACCCCCGCTCATGGCCTTCCTCCCTCACCCCCGCAGCCTCCTCACCCTCCTCTGGCATCACACCTTGACCGTGCTGTCGGCAGCCGCGGGGCAGCAGGTCCCCTCGACCCAGTGCTACAAGAAGCTGCACTGTGCCCTGAAGGTACCGGGGAGGGAGGGTGGGGGGGCAATAAGGGGGTCCCTGGCAGGGACGGGTGTTTGGGTGCCACCTAATAGCATCCTTCTCCCCAGAGCCTGGAGCTGTGCTTCTATGGCGAGGGCTGCGGGCTGTCGCTGGAGAACCTCCACATTCCAGCTTTCCTGGTATGGGGTGCTGGGTCCCCAGGGTTTCCTTTGGGTGCCCTCCACCGGAGGGTTTCCCCAGGTTATAGACCCACCACCTGCTCGACTGTCACCTCTTGTCCTCCCCGCAGTCGCTGGAGACCCACCTGGCCCTCTGCTCCTCCACCAGCCGCAAACTCATCCAGAAATACTTCAGCAACAGGATCCAGCAGCAGGTGGGTGTCAGGATGGTGCTCACAGCCCCTTCCCACATCCCATCCCTGCTGCCGAAAGGTGGGATTTCCCCACCACCCTCCCAGTCCTGGTGCTGTTGGGGCTGCTTTTGCCCCAGCGGTGGGCAGGAGGGGGTTTACCTGCATCCCAGAGGATGTCCATCACCCCCTGGTATCCCAAAATGCCCTCTCAGCCTCCACTGGACCCTGGGCATCCCCTCAGTGTGTGGGCTGAAACCCTTATTCTTGTTCCCCCACCGCTCAGCGGGACACCAAGTCAGAGAAGTACGGGGCGGTGACGATCAAGGCCGTGTATCGCCCTTCGGAGCAGAAGCTCCGTGTGGAAGTGCTCAACGCCGTCAACCTCATCCCGCTGGACTCCAACGGTGGGTGTGGGTGGGTCGAGGAGCCCCACGGCCCCGGGACCCCCTTTTCCTTGATCCCCGATGCACCCCTGAGTAGGAGAGATGCTGGCAGGGCTTGGAGTAACGGGATTCTTGATTTGCTTTCGCACCTGAGGAGGTGGATTTGGGGAAGAAGGGGGTCATGGCACTGCTCTGGGGTGGTCCAGTGGGACGTGGCAGGCAGGACCCTGTGCCCACCTCCCACTGCCTTCGCTGTGCAGCACAACCCAGCAGCCAAGGCAGGCGTGGGTGGTTTGGTTTTTTTTTTTTCCACTGGGTAAATCACATCTCAGACAGAAAAATATGACAAGGGACAGTCTCTTGTGTTGGTTGTCATTTGGGGACATCTCCAGGAGAGGTCACTCCTCTTGCAGCCACTCGTGTCTCTTGTTCCACGTGTGGGCAGGGTTGGGGATGCTCCTGCACCCTGAGGAGGCTGGGTTGGGGGGTGGAAGTGAGGGTCCCCTGACCCCCGCCAGCTGCCCCACTGTGTCTGGCCACCCCGGTTGGGCTCAGCTGTTGGGGTGGTGGGAGGGGGCTGATATCTGCACCCCACCAGGCTCCAGCGACCCCTTTGTCCAGCTCACCCTGGAGCCCCGGCACGAGTTCCCTGAGGTGGTCGCCCGGACCACCCAGTGCAAGAAGAACGAGCTGCACCCCCTTTTTGATGAAGCCTTCGACTTGTACGTAGCGGCTGACACCCACCCCACCCCCTCAGTCCCTGCAGCCCCCGGTGCTTCAGCCGAGCCCCCGCTATGGGGCTGCTGCTTTGGGAACTGATTCTGCCCTGGGATTCCCCTATGGGCTCAGTTGGGGGGAGGGTCCCAGGGTGGGAGCAGGGATAGGGGTACCCCAAACACCTGGGTCCCACAGGCTGGTCCCATTGCTTTGAAGGGGTTGGGGGGGGTCACTGTGATGTGTCCCATAGAGCATGACCTGGGGGAGGGAAAGTTGAATTTTGGGACTGAGGGGGTGGGATGTGATGTTCCCCTGCATCCCCCCCTCCGCCAGCTTGATCCCCCCTGAGAAGTGTCGGCAGGAGGGGGCCTGCCTGCTGCTGACCGTGTTCGACTACGACACGTTGGGGGCCAACGACCTGGAGGGTGAAGCCTTCTTCCCCCTCTGCCACCTGCCCGGCCTCGATGACAACGAGGACCAGGTTGACACAGGACGGGTACCCCAGACCCGCCTTTTCCTCACCCACCCCAAACCCAACGGTACGTGGTGTCCCAGCTGGGCTGAGCCCCACTGAGCCCCCCCCTCTGGCCCTGGGGGGTGAGGAGGGGACCGGGGTGAGCATCTCCCCCCATCCCTCCCCTCCTCTCCGGCAGGAGACGAGATCCTCCGGCTGCTGGAGTCCAGGAAGGGGGACAAAGAGGCTCAGGCCTTCGTGAAGCTCCGCAAGCAACGAGCCAAACAGTCCAAGGAGACAGAATGAGGGAGGGTCCCAAAACGAGGGGGTCCAGCCAGTGGGACCCCAGGAATTTTACCAGTGCTGGAGCCAGGGTAATTTTACCAGTGCCCAGCCTGCAGGGTCCCAGGGGACAGAGGGGGTCCCTGTGCCCCCCACCACCACCTCCCCACATCCATCTCCCCCCTGCTTTTGGGTAGCAATGCTCCCATGAGGCTGGGGAGGGTGGGCACACGGTATTTCAGGGGGTTTCTTTCCCTGTCTGGGCTCGCAACACTACGGGGGGGCGGGGTGGGGGGGATGTGAAAATGTGTGGCCGTCCCTGCCCGTCCCCATGAACTTGTCCTGCAGTTGCCACACTGCCTGGCCATGTCCCCAGCCCTCCTGTGGGTGACACCGTGTCAGGGCAACGCAAAAGCATCCTTGGGGTGGGGACAACACGTGACCAAACCTGCTTTTTTTTTTCTTCCTCCCCCTTTATTTTTTTTTTTTTATTCTCTTTGTTGTTTTATTTTTTCTTGTGGATAAGCCTCTTATTTTAAATTAAAGACACCAAAGCTGATGCGTGGGCTGAGTCTGTGCGTGGCAGGGGTGTGTTTTGGGGCAACGTCCAAGGCTTTGGCGAGGGTTTGGGTGTAGTTTGAGTGACAGCCCATCACAAAGTGTCACCCTAGAGCCGGGTGTAAATCAAAGGGCTGGGAAAGCTGCCACCTCATCCTGGTGCCCATCATCCTGGCGATGGAGCCGGGTCTTTGGCCTTCTCAAAGAGCCTGAGGAGACACACAGAGCCCCAAGTCTGGCTCAGGCAGGGGCAAAAGGCTCTTTAGGACGGGCAGCACGTGGTGGGACAGTGGTGGCAATTGTCCCCAGGCTGTGCCAGGGCCCCGTGTCCCTCTGCTGGGTGGAGCACACAGGGGGGGGACACTGCTCTGCAGGGTGGGATGGCCCAGCTGTACCAGCAAAAACACCCAGCAGGGCAGGTGGCTGCTAAATATTTGCTGGGGTATTTTGGAGCTTTTTAGCTGCAAGAATTAGTAATTATAATGTAGTAATTATTAGTAATTATAATCTTCAGCCTCCCTCTGCCCCCTTCCTCGCCCCCCTCAACCCTGCAAGGGGGTGGCTCTGCTTGAGCTGCTGCGGGTCCCTGGGGAGTTAAAAGCATCACCCTCCTGGGTACCAGAGAAGCAGCTCCTCTGGGTGGGCTCAGCAAGTGCTGGGGCAATTCAGGCCAAGCCTGATTCAGGAGTAGGAGGGGGGAGAAGGTAAAATACAAAAAAAAGCTCCTTTGGCATCGATACAACACGGCCAGGCTCATCCCACCCCACAGCAGGAGGGATTAAGGCTCTGCTTGCTTATGAAGAAGCCGTTTGCTGGATTAAATCGCTCATTTCTGTCCTTGTAGCTCTGTAGAGCAAAAAGATTCCAGAGCAGGGTCCTCACTCTGCTTGTGCTGTGTTATCCGAGGGGGTTCAGCTTAATTTTAAGGTTCCAAGCAGCTGGACAAGGCTTGTCCCACCCCAGAAGAAATAATATGCTTTACAGAGAAAGGAGAATGATCAGAGGATAACTCACCCCGTTGACCAGAACAGCCTAAGCATTAAAAAATATGGCTTGAAGCATAAAACCAGATCCCAGCAAATGTAAACTCTCATCATCATCATCATCCTCACCACCATCCTCCTGGTGAGGAGCCCCAGCACAGGCAGATCCCTGTCACACAAGAGGGAAGGGGGCAGGTACTTAAGTTTACTGATTTCATTGTATTACTAATAATCTAAATTGGGTGACTTGGGTTATTGTTGCGATAGGATTAAGGGTAAGAGATAAATTCTTGTCAGGACCAAGAATCTGGGTGATAAAACACTCTTTCCTCTGTGGTTTATACCATTTCCAACTGCAGCCCCCATCAACCGCACCGACGCTCCCCCTCTTCTATTGCACCTCAATCCTAAAGGTGAAGGGCAACCCCCTGCTCCCAAAAAAGGGGCTTGATCCCAAAGGAAGCTCAGAAAGAAATTATTTGTTTCATTAAAGGGAGAAGGCAAAATTGGCCATGGAGCTGTATTCCATCAAGGGCTCCATCACCCAGACTTCTCCACTCCTCCCCAAGCCCCAGAGCAGGGCTTGCACATACACCCCGGGCACGCAGACACACACACACACTGCTTTATTATATTATTATTTTTTTCTTAGCAAAAAAATAAAAATTTATTGTCCTCTAAAAAAAAAAAAAAAATCCATCCTGCCCTTGGAAACTGTGACACAGATTGAGTTCTTTCCAGCCCCACATGCAAATTCACTCTGCCAAGAAAAGAGTCTAAACCAGGTTTCCGACAGCCAAAACACATATTTACAGAGTACGAGAGAACGACAGCTGAAATCACAGTTCTATACATGGAATCAACAACACGTTTTACACACCACCGATCACCATTCTGCCAACTTCTACACGGACTAGGGGCACTTCTGCCCAGTGCCCTTCCTCCCGGGGAAAGTGGGGAAGAGACTGGTCAGGAATTGCCACCAGAAATACTGCAGTGTGTAGTATTATTATTATTATTATTATTTTTTAAACGTATACTGTATGTATTTTGTTTTAAACATTGGAAGCTACGAAGTGGGGAAGCCCCAGAAATCTCTCCGATGCAGTCACTAGTTTGCAGGAATACTTCACCTTTAAAATATACTAGGTTTTACATCAGTAACATCTATTTTGCTGTTGGCCATCACTCCAAGGATTGTTATAATTCTGGAGGAAAACACCGGTAATATTCTTCCTTCTCAGGTGGGGGGAAAAGGAGAAAGAGAGGAGGTTTGGAGGCTGGTGGAACAGCAATGAATTACTGAGTCCATTCAGTGTTATGGGCTTCCTCAAAGGGGAAGGACTTCTCTTCATGGTCTCAGCTGCACAAGCCTTGCAAGTGGCTCAGGTTCAGCTTCAGAGATGTACAGAAAGTATAAACCCTTGGGCAGGGGAGCAGCTGCAGCAACCCCCCGTCAGGGCTGGGGGGAATCTCCTTAAGGAAAATGTTGTGCTCCAGCTCTGAGACTCCCCCCGCTCCCTCCCGTGCCACAGCTGGCCCACGGCTACATCAGCTAAGACTGGAGATGATCTAAGAGCATTAGCCCAAAGCCATGCCAAAATTCTTCAGCTCCTGGCTCTCATCTACAGCTCTAACCTTGCTTTTTGGTATCTATCTACCCAGGATAATGGCGGCGTGAGCCATCTGCTTCTATATCGGTCTCCCAGAATAATGTAAAAGTTTATTGACCTTTAAGATCGTGTGGTTTCACACCACAATTAAGACTCCCTTCCCCCAGCAATTAGCTCAGAAGCGTCCGACCCGCACAACTAGTCAGCGAGGTCAACGCCTCCGACGCTCCCAAAAATTTGGGGAGGAAAAAATGTCACTATCCAATAAGGAGTCTGTACGAAGAGGCAGGACCCAGGCGTGTTCACAGCTGCTCAGCAGCAGCCAGCTGGGCTGCTCAGCCAGAAACCCCGTGGACCAAAACTTCATCTGGAAGCCATGACCCAGCCAAAAAAGCCCCTCCTGGGTCTGATGTGTTACTGTGTGTCCTGTAAAAGGGAGGTCCTGCTTCAGAAGGAAGCGTGACAGTACATTAGAGGGGCTGTACATTATTAGCACCAGGTTTATTTTAACAAGATCCTTTTTACACCCCACAGAAGCTGAGCCCAGACTCCTAAGCCTTAAATGCAGTGCTGTGATTGCAGCTCAGCCTTCCTGCTGGAGTGGGTCAGAAACACCACCCTTTCCCCCTGCTCTCACCTCAGTTTCGGAATTGTCACATAAATGGGCCCCCAAAATATTCACAAAATGGTCAAAGTTCTCTTTTCCATCTGATGCTTAAGAAAATAATTCACATTTCATATATATATATATTTTTTTTTTTCTAAGCAGCAAACAAATTCATAGAAACCTAAATTTAGAAAGTGTTTCTTAAAGAACCAGAGGAAAGTGAGAAACAGTCTATGAGCTTGTGCAAAGAGAGTGCTGAGATACGTTGGGGTGGGGGCGAGGGAAGGGGCTAGTGCTAATTCCTTCAGGCTCTTCTGCCACGAGCACAGTGTGGCAATGGAAAGTTAAAGTTTAAGGGCCACAAACGGGGAAAGTTTTGAATTCTTTGGTCCTTCAGTATAAGTTTTAAAACAGAGAAAAATGTTTTACTCAAAAGGGGAAAAACGTGCTTTCTCTGTCCTGGAATTTTCCGTGTGTCCCTCTGTGGAAGCAGGGCACCCCCATGGAAACTGGGGGCAAATCTCTCTTCCCCCCTTGGCCCTGCATCATACGGGAGGGGACACCCCAGCAAGGGACACCACCGGGGGACAAGTTTCATCTGAAGAGAAGGGTCAAAGTGAAGAGCCCCTGTGAGAATCAGTGCAGCCACGCAGCCAGGTACCAGAGAGTCCCGAAAACTCAGGGTTGGCCAGAGGCAGCATCACCCTGAGCAGTCCCAAAGAGCAGAAAAACCCCCACGCTAACAAAAACTGTACAAACCAAGAGCCAAAACAGGCTGATCCGCTCTGGTTCTTATAGAATATTAAAGACCTGATTCAAGAGTTTATTTCCTATGATTTAAGTTAGTTACAAAAACTTTTTAGTAAATTTTTTATCTTAATTGGGCTTCTTCCTCCTCCCCCCACTTTTTTCTTTTTTTTTTCTCTAGAAAAAGAAATGTTCACTTATTTTAATAAAAGGTCTTTCCTTAAGATCAGACCAAGGCAGATGTGCTGCCCCATGGCACAGACATTCAAAGGCTATAACCAAACAACATAGCCACAATAATCACTCAACAGTGTCTCTCCATAAAAAAAATTTAAAAAAAACTGATGCTAGTTACAATAAAATACACATGGAAAAAAAAGCATTTTTACCAAAAAACCCAAAAACAAGTTAATGGGAAAAACATAAAAAAGAACTACACAGAGCTGCACTTAAGAGATCATCTGGGAATGCATATTAACCCCTTCCATGTAAAGGAAAGGTGGAATTATGGAAGCAAACCTAATTATGTCTTTGCATTAAATATGAAGCTTTCTGAGAGGCTCCGGTAAAAATTCAGTTTTCCTACAACAGTGGGCTGCTGGAGGTTCCAGTGCTTTTCCAGGTCAGGGAGGGGTGGCACAGGCAGTATTCCCTGTGCAAAATAAAAGTGTTTAATCAACTGAGTGGCCTTTTGGTTGAGATCCCAGCAGGTTACTGCAATCCACCTGATATAAAAACCCAACAGACACACTGGTAAAGAAAGTCAAAGGAAAGCTCAGCTGCTGGTATAGTCTAAGCTGGTGGAGTTTCTTTGTCACACTGGACTTTCTCTGTCACCACAGGCCGTACGTGATCATGAAGCATGAGGGCTTCTGGACCCAGCAGTCCATAACTCATCCTAGAGGTGGTTCACAGGAAACATCAACTCTGTTCAAGAAAAGCGGCCTGACTACCTGGAATTATATTCATGCATTTCAGCAGTGACTATGAAACAGGTCCCCGTGGCTAAAAGAAGATTTATCTGGTCTGAAACAGTCAAAAGTCTCTAGACAAAGGGGTGCCTGGAGACAACTAACCTGTGCATCCGTGGGTTTTTTATAGAGAACTTTAGCTGACCCAAGAGCAATACTTCTAAGGCTGCTCAGACCTGAAACGTGTTTGCTGTATCAGCTTTGAACATTAGTCACTGAATTTTGGGGCTTGGCTTGGTCTAAATCCGATACTTCCCTCCCTCCCCCCTTTTCTTCTTTTCATACAAATATACAAAGAGTGTACAAAAAAATTTAAAAAGCGAACTTTGCTGATTAAATGGCAGACAAAGTTCCTGCACATTCAGAGATCGGCAACATGAGGCCCACCAGGCAGGCACCCAGCAGAGCTTCCATCAGGGAGGACAGCTTTAACCAAGCTGGGTCACTGAAACAGAAGGGAGACTGAAGACACCAACAAGTCATTTCAATCCACCTCGATCCTCCCTGTGATCTCAACTCTTCCCTCTGGAAAGCACGTGGAAGCCCCTCTTGCCCACTCTAAATCCTTCTGGAAATAGTCAAAAATTTGTTATCACCTAAATAGAAAAGAGGAGAAACACAGACTCTTTGCAAATGGCCCTTTGATCTGTATTAAAAACAGCTCTCAAAGTTCCTCAAGAGTTAGAATTAGTGGGGCACGGGTGAGGGGCAGTTTAGATACGGGATGTAAAATATTAAAAAGTGCTCTGCAACTAATTTTTTGTTTTATATGTGTATGTGCGTGTGTGTGCATATATATACACACATACACAGACATGCACATACACACGCATATATACATATATATATACACATACATATATATATGTACACATACATATATATCTACGTATGTATAAAGTTAAAAAGTCCTAGACGATATGATTAGAACGAGTGTCCTTGGAAGGTCACGACTGGAGAGAGTGGGGCCTGTTGGGATGGCAGATGGGGCACTCGCCCTCCTCGGCGCACGTTTCACACAGCACGGCGTGTTGGCACGGTAACAACACCCGGTTCTCCTCCTGACACTTAAGGCATTTCACTGACTGCATCTGAAATACCGCCTGCAAGAGAGGGGGGGGAAGAGGGCAAAACGTAAGCATCCCAAAAAAAAATAAATCACAAAGCAAAGGGGCTGCCCTCGCAGTCTGGGGAACAGCAAGGAGGCAGCAGGGGAAGGACCTGCGGCCTCCACCCGCTCCTCTTCGGAAGGGAAAGCAAAGCAGCACAGCCTGATGTCCTTAAAGACCTTTAGGTTCAACAGAGCAGCTTTGATTAACTTAAACTCTGTATTTTAGACACAAAGAAGAGGTAGGTATTTTGCAGTAAGCTGGCTAAAGCTCACTTTTGGCTACATCCACATGGAATCGCTTTGAGAGGCTGCTGATTTTTGGCTGTATTAAAAGGGGAAAAAGCCACGATCTGGAGGAGCAGAGAGAGCAAAGCTCTGCCCTGCAAATCCCTGGTGCTCACCTTATCAACTTTCTCCAGGTTGGCCCGCAGCTGTTTCTGAAGGGTGTAAAGTGAAGAGAGTGAGAGTGTTTCCAGGTCAGAGAAGGAACGCAGAAACTGAGGGTCCTGGCCTGTGTGGATCCTCTCCAGCTCCTCCTGCAGTTTCTTCACTTGCAGCTCCAAGGCTTCCCTCTGCTCCCGGGCCAGTTCACATTCCATGTTAGCTGTGTTGGCTCGATCATTTGCTTCCTCTGCCTCCTTTTTCCAAGCATCACAAGCCTACAGGTTCCAACAGAGAGGGGAGAAGAAAGAATGGGAAATCTCAGTCAGGCTCCAACAGAGAACTCCTGGTAAAACTATCTATTTCCACAGACTTCTCACCAGGAATGTTCTCTGTCCAACCTGTCCTGTTCCCAAATTCGGAAATATCCTTAAAGAGCTGCTCATTTACCCCATCTGGTTGGGCTGTGGTTCTATATATTTGGCTCACACCATTAAGAGGATGAACTTTGCATACCAGCAAATTGTCATGGATCTAAGGCAACTGCCAGGTCTAAAAGACTGTCAAGCACCTCGGTGCAGCCATTGTGACACTTGGCTTTGCACAACCAGCATCTCAACACATTAAGTACAGTGATTCAGTCCCCCCCTTTCCAAAGCAGAAGGAATATCAAGAATGTTTAAGAGAATCTGTTTGTAAAACCCACAGCTTTTCCCATCACCTCACTGTCTGGAAAGCTCCTGTTGAAAGGCTGACACCCTCCTACTCCCTGACAACTCCCATATCCTCCTTTCCCAGGAAATTGTCCAAGTACCTGTTTGGCTTGTTTCCAAGACTCTTCCCACTGCTTTATTGTGCCGTTGGCTTCATCCAGTTCTTGTCGTAGCCGTGCCAGCTCCGCAGCACCTGGACCTGACAGAAATGCAGGTGAGGTACTGGGCGAAAAACTCCCCGAAGCAAAGTGTTCCCATATGCTGCTGTTCATCCCATTTAAACCTGTTTCACAGGGAAATAGAGAGGGTTATGTCACAGGTGCTGGCAATTTCCCCATTCCCTCCCTACCCCTGTGAAATCCAGGATACAAAAAAGTGTGTACATAGGGAAAAAGATTATCTTAAGAATTCATTTCATCCCCGGGACCCAGGAGTCTATCACAGAGGAACTTTATAGGGAAGTTTCACACCATTAGGCCTCATCATTAATGACAGAGGGAGGACCCAAGACACTGAGTGGAGGCAGCTGTTGAACCAGGCTGTTTTTAGAAGCATCGATTTTAGAGTGGAGCTGACTATTAGCTTGAATCCCCTTTCTCATACGAGAGCCTCTGAACCGCTTACTACCTTCCTGTGCAGCACAGACTGTGCTGGTGACAGACTGGTTCACAAACCAGCCCAAGTGGTGCTTCCTCTCACACTACGCCCTAAGAAAACTTCTGCTTTTGTCTCCTCAGCTTGGTCTCACCTCCCAAACTGTGAGACTAAAATGCACCAACATCGTTCCCGTTTGCATATGCAAGAACCAGCACTAACTAGAAAACCCTGTTTATAAACACGTGGAGGAAACAGTACATACATCAGCTTCATCCCCTGCAGAGTTCAGACACAAAGCTAGTGACTGGCACTGGAGACTACTAACCAACCACTTCCCTATTTTAGCTTGTTCAAATAAATTCTATTTTCAGGAATAAATTCAAGACTTAGGAGACAAAGCGGTAGAAAACCAGTTGTCTATTTTTCACAGACTCCCAAGGTTTGTACTCTTTCAATAGCAAAAACCATATTTACTTAAAATAAGCATCCACACACTGCACTCAGGGGAGAACTAGTAGGAAAAACTTGTACTGAAACAGAGCTACTGAGTGATGTGGACTCTTATACACACAGAGATGAAACCAGTTTGATGTAGGAGTCATTTTCATTTAGTGGTGCTCACCACTGGCTGTGGAAGTTCCTAGATCTAGTTGTATTTGATAATTCTGACATTACAGCAATCAAACCAATGGTGTCTGCAAGCAAGCCAATGGCCTCTCACTGAGGGCTCAACCAGCACCACTTACATCCCATTTAGTACCAGCCGAGACACAAAGAGTTAAAACAAAATATATAGGTGAAAAATAGTAACTCGTCTTCACTAAGGGCTTCAGTGCATTAACAAGTCATTTAGCAGAGCAGCAAGGGATCTTTGCTGGCTCAAGCCACTTACCGTAGATCCATTTCAGCTGCTCTGAAGGATGCTCAGTTGAAAGCAAGAAGTTTTAATGGAATCCCATTCACTCTTTATTTTTAAAACTCCGGATCCCTTGAATGGGAACCTAGCCCTAAGCAGGATGCCAGGAACCTGGAATTCCGCTGTAACACTGACCAAGGTTATCTTGTCACTTCTTTTTACTCCCTCTTTCCAACTGCTGTTCTTATTTCACATTGGAGGTAGCAAGCCCCTTTGGTCAAGAACACCTTCTCTGCATATTTTGCATCTAGCACAGCAGGAACCAGCCCAGGACTAGGTATTTTTAAGTTAACTGCAATACGAATAAGCAACAGCTACACATACTAACTCATGTTCATTCAGCAAGTCACATGGAACAGACACATTCTAGATTCCCAACTGCTAGGTTGGGAATACAAGTAAGATACAAGTATCTTACCAAAACCTCAGCAAAAATGATTTTGTTGTATTACAGGAATATATCCAATTTTTTTTCTTAAAAATAAACTATTTAAATGCGTTTGTGAATAGAAAAATCTATTTTTCTTTTGCTTTATTTGTATAGCTACGTAGTCAAGACAAATATAACTGCTTAACTTGTTGCTTTTGAAATTAAAAGCAGGCCCTATCAGCAAGGTTTCCATTTCTTACTGAAACTGGGATGAACAGCCAGCCTCAACACTAGTTAATAGTAGAGATGCCCTCTGATGTCTTTTTTCTTATTACAATAATTGTAAAAGCTGTTAAAGCCAAACAAATAGCAGTTGCAAGGCATGGAAGCATGGTTTATGCCCACGCAAACAAAGAATGCAGTTACATAGATAAGTGCACGCAGAAACAGATTACAAAAGCATGTAATAATTTTATTAGCTTAAGCTGAATATTAAAGTGTATCTCAAATTTGAAGAAGTATTTACATCTTGTATCAATAGCAAGAACTAACATTTACTAGCACAGGAATCAGCAGAGTAAGCATCACCGTAGTAGCCTTAAGCCCATCAAACAGTTTTATTTCTCAAGGTAATCAATCCTGCATCTGGATAATAAAATAGAGTTGGCCCCTCAGTTCCCAGTTCTGCCAGACACAGCTGAAGCTTCAAAGCCATTTCTCTTCCCCTCACAGTCCCTCATACAGGCAACAGATCCTCAAGATGGGGAAAGAAAAAGAAGCAAAGGGGACAAATCTGGAACACTGTAACTTTTTGAAAAATCCATACCGCAAAACTGGGAGCAGAGTGTCAAACAGGAGAAAAAAGTATGACGACCCAAGTCTGCTCTAGAGCTCCCAGAACCCAATCTGACCTATAAGCAGTCCCAATGGCAAACTGCAACCCCCCCTTAACTAAGCAAAGCTAAGGACTTGACTCTGAGTTCTTTGTAAAGTTAAGTCTTGGCACAGCACTGGTAGTAGGAAAAGGCAGAAAGAGCTCTTTTTCCTGAAATTCACCATCAGGGTGAGTCTCTTAAACCTATCTATCCTTTTTTCTCAGCCCAGATCCACGGGAAGCAGAAGGAAATGCTCCCTTGCTCACAAGGTATTAGCTGATTTTTGGTACAGCAGCTTCTAGTGCTGTTGCTGTTCTCATGGGAAGAAGAGATACAAATGGCAGCAGTGAAATAATACATTAAAATTAAAGCTAACTTAAAAGAAAATACTTACATGGCACAGACAGGCATGTACATGGGACACACACACTGTGCATTTACCTAATGATCCATGAGAAGCTGATGTCCCCAGGAACGTGTTTTCTGATTGGCTTAAGTGTCCCTGGGGCTGATGAAGGAAATGCGATGAGAGGCTGACCGGTGGAGAAGGAGAGGCAGAGTGAAAGGAGGCAGAGCTTCCAAGGGACCCGGGGATATTTACAGGAGCAGAACTTTGCAGCAAACTCCCACCTGGACAAAGAACACACAGAGAGGATGGCTATGTGTGACTGTGAAGCATGGGCAGAGAGCAGGAGTTCAGAGCAGAAGGCATCAGGTTCCCTTCCTCCTCCCTAAACCCCTCGGGATTCCCTCCGCTTCTCGTCGCGTTTCGTTCCCCTCTCAGCCTTCAAGAGGAGCTCTGAAGTTGCCATCCCGTGAACCACGTAGGTCAAGACCCTCCAGAGTTCAACTAGGACTACACTAACATCAGCCAAAGCAACAAAAAGTTTTCTGAGCAGAGCTCAGTCCCTATCAGTCTAGAGAAGATTAATTTGGTATCCGGTAAAATACTTAGCAAATGAAAAATTCACCTCTAAAAACACACGCTTCTGCCTTTAATACTTCCAAACAACCTGCAGTGAGAAGACGCTCATGCTGGGTCAGGTCATTGATCTTAACCACTAAAAATCAGTGGTTTAGACTAGCTTTAGTCATTTTAGACATACTTAAGTGCCTGGATTTCTCAGTAATAAAAAACCCAAATAAACAAAAACCCAACCTCGAAAGACATCACACTTCCCTTATGCAAAGGTCATTCTGCCAGCCACAGGCAGATGGAGGGAGATCTCAGCCCTGCTTCCCACTGTCTCCTGATCTCCCTTTTTAGAAGATCATCAGGTACCACCCAAACCTGGCATGAACAGAGGAAAAAGTGTAGAGGATCTCTCAACCACTGCAGATGGGTAGCAGCAGAAGCAGGGTTATCAGCAGACATGCACAGCAAACTCTCCGACCAGGCTCTTATATTTGGCAGGGAAGTGGAAGTGATATTCTTTAGGGTTCCTTCCACAGGTCCCCTCCTACCTCAGTACAACTCCAGGCAACCTTCCTTGGAAACCCTGGAGCAACAACTCCTTGGAAACCTTCACACAAGCAAAGTTAGCTCCCGTTCAAAAACCTGGTTTACACACAGCAAGGGTGGCCAGAAACCACTTCCAAAAGCTATGAGACATTTTAGTTTCCCCTGGATACTCATTAGAGGCAGGTAGAAGAGGCCTTAGCCTACCTCCACGTATTAAAATGAGACAGACATTACAGGAATCCAATCAGCAGACCTTGATGACACTCTGTGACAGATGGACAGCATTACCAGGTCAGTGAGCTTCCTGTTACTGCTAGGGAGAGCTTTCTGCTTAAGATGCAAATCATTATACTTTGGCCTGTTTTAAAAGGTATCAGATGCCTTCAAGAGTCCTCTTACACACTTCAGGGAAAAAAAACAAAACACCACCATCAAGCAAGTCCCATTCAGTCTCAAGAAACATCCCCAAGACACATGGGCCCAATGGCAAGAACTCAGCTCTGCTAGTCAATAAGGGCAAGCTTTCACTTCAAAGATGCTCAGCAGTTGCCAGTTTGCTATAATTATTGTTTTAACCAATGTAATTCGAGGACTGGTTTTAGAGCTTTGTAAGGCTGGCTCCACTGAGGTGACTGGGCAACACTGCTTGGCAGAAGATAAAGAAAGCTCTGTTGCTTTCATGTACCTATCATGATGCCACTCGTGTGGGGCACTGTGCTGCTGTCAAATGTCTTCTCCAGGGCAGCCACTCCGAATTCATTCAGGTCCAGGTCATCCAAGGCAGACTCTGCCAGACACAGAGGTACCAATTATGTTATAAAGGACCAACAACTTCAAGAGATAGGATGGGCCAAAGAGCCTACATGCAGAGGAGCCTTCACTTGCTATTTGTCAGTCTGCATGGCCCTACTCTCCACCCTGCGCAACGCTCTTCTGAAATGGTTTGGCAGAAGTGTCATGGGTAGCTTTTTCAGTTCAGGTTTTACCTGATCTGATTTCTTTTTGTCTCAAAAATATTCCCAAATGTTATAAGATGACAGACATTTGATGAAATAACAGCAGTTCTCATAAATCTTCTCCGAACTGCTCTTTAAAGTCTGTCCATAATATGCTGTAAGACTGGCTTATGATATGTCAGGGTCTGGCTTGTGCTTTGTCTCTGCTTTGCTGAAGAGCCACTGAGAAAAGAAATACAAATAGAAGGGAACACTTGAAAAACATCTCTGAGGTTCAAAGACTGGGTAAAATAAAGAAAGCTTATGAATTCCTGCAAGTTTTCTATCTATTTGAACATGCTTCATCACTAATCGTGATTGATATAATTCCATCCCACACCTGCCCACTCATTTCTATTATTATTTTTAACAAATTAGTGAGATCACCTCAGGAACATTGGATTAAAAAAAACCCAACAAAACAGGTGACCAAAAAACCTGTACTTATCTAAAAGCAGTGATTCCACTCTGGACTCTCCTGCTCCCCTTTTTCTTACAGCCTCTGTCCTACACTCTGTGAAGGGCAAGTCCTTACAATCTACCTGGTGAGAGCCCTCGCTATAAAATTGTCGTTTAGAATGCAAGGGGTTGTAACTGTGGAAAATACCCATATGATTTCCTGCCTCCTCCAAGACCTCTTTGTCATTTTGACAAACCTAAAAATAAGGCCCTTTACACCATCTGACATTCTGATTAAGTGGCTCAGAGGCCTTCTGTTGGTCCTGTGGTTGAATTTCATCCGTAATGACCTGCAGAAAACATCAGATGTGTCATAGTCACAGAAAAAGCCTCAGAAATCTACCAGCGCTGACAGAGACGAGAAACTGGAGTTCACTGGAACACCCAAGCTATTCCAATTCTCATACCTGGTGATCCACGTCTGAGGAAGCCCTATTAGCATAAATAAAAAAGGCAAAGTTACCTATGACAGACTCAACGGTGTCACTGGTTGGATAGAAAGGGAGGGCATTGGCATTCATGCCCGGGATGCTGCTGGTGCCGGCAGGGCTTGGTGGCGTTGCAGCCAGACTGGAGGTGATACTAGAGGAGATGCTGGATGTCAGCGGGCTCCCCACTGGGAGAATACCCAGTATGTCCTGAAACAAGAGTTTTAAGAGGCAAAGAGGTAGAAAATAAAACATCTTTATAGAAGAATCCCTCCGGAAACAAGCAGGAATGAGCCAAAGATCAGCAACAAACCTGTTCCTGCCTGGTTCCAACCTGACAGATGGCTGGTGCTACTACTGGGCTGGGGGAGAGATTAACAGCTTTTCTTTAATTTCTGCCGACTGTTCTCTGTTCTGTCCATTTCCCCCACCCCCCCAGCATCACAAATATTCTTCAGACTGCCCCAGAATTAACTCCTGTGACCCACAGGTTGCATGCAATCATAGCGATGGGTCACACAAACACTCACTCTGCCTTAGCTCAGCACACAACTTAGAACCTGCTATTAAATTCTCTTTGGTGAATCCTTGAACTTAGGTGACCCCTGAGAGCCATTCCAGCTCAATTTTTTGTAATTTGGAGATTCTCTCCAGCACAGTTCTCTCCAGCACATCCTGAATTCACACAGGTCTAGCCATTCTCAATTAACACCTCCAGCAACTCATCTCATCTTTGCAAAGGAATCCCTCAAACTGAGCATCCCTAATGGTGTCTGGGCTGTCATTTACTCCCTGCAGAGGTGTCTGGATCCAGAGATTTCTCGCGTCCTTGTCTGTGGTGGTGTGAGCACTGAGCTAGGTTCAGAGCCCTGCTGGCAGTACCGTACCTGTTTGGGCTGTAACAAAGGTTGCTCCTGGCTCCTGTGTTCCAGTGAGTGGGACTTCATTTTTGCTTGCTGCAGGAAAGAAACAGAACAAAAGATAAGCAGAGGGATTAGCAGCAAAATTAAAAATGGCTTCGGAGAGGCCATGGGAAACACATTCCCCTCCTCTCTTACAGCCTGCTCTGGGCACTAGAGAATTCAGAGAGCACAAAAGCACAGCAAACTGAAAACATCCCAAGTAATTTGCTTTCTGTATACCAAGACATCACTCCCAGAGTTACGCAAAGACTTGTCACAAATAGCAACATTGAAGGCAAGTGTAAAAGTCCCCTGCTAGCATAAAAATTATCTTAAGAACCAAGACCAAAACCAAATTATCTTGCCTTGCTAGAAATATCAGCCCTGCCAGTATCTAAAAAAAGGGCCAGAACTGATGGGAGGCATACTATATTTTTAAATGATGCATACATTTTTCAGCTTTGGAAAAATAAAGTATGTAGATTACGTTTTTCCCTCAAACTTTTCCAGCTCCCAGCTAGGACTACAAAGTGAAATACAGATAACTAACCAATTTTAAAAAGCAATATCCTCAAAACTGATTTAAAAAAAAAAAAAATATCCTTCCCCCATCTATTAATACAGAGAGCTCAAAGCTACAAAACATCAGTGAGGTCAAGGTTGTCTGGAATTCCAAAACTGTATGAATGCCAACATACATTTAGACTTCTATTCTCCAGCCTAAAAATTTTGCTTGAGGACCTTCCAGCACTCTATCCTTAACGGATATCAACCCTCTTGTCTCACAACATCAGTCAGTTCTGTGCCACAATAACCAGAGTTGGGAAGGAAGTAGCCTCATGAGCTTGGCAGAGTGTAACGGTCTATTCTGGGGCCTTGCTCTGTTTTTTCCATACGTAGGGCACAGGCAGATCAATCACACCCTCCAGGCACAGAAAGAGAGCAAAGTAAAACCTTGGTTTTACTTAATTAAATCATTTTCTCTGCTCAGCTGTATGCCTTTGGGCAGATGGGGAGGTCAAAGCGTGGCAAACAGGCAGTTGAGATATGGATGCAAAGATCCTTCTGAGGTGGGTACCATTCTCTCACGCTTCCCTGAACACCCCACAGGGCGTTTACACACAGCAAAACTACCACAGAAGTGACCACAGGCTTGTTTTCCTTTGTGTGCCATTGATAGGGTACGTCAGTGCATCTGTGTGTGTCTGATAACACGCCTGCAAGATTATCCAACACATCCCTACCCTGCTTGACACTCAGCTGAACACAAGATGTGCTATTGACACACACGTCAGCAGCCAAAGTGAAGGCACATATGCAGCCATGTCCCCCCTGCCGAGAAGCTTCCTGCCAACGTAGGGAGCTGGCTCTGCTGCAGCTAAGTCTTACTGGAAGGGTTTTTTTCTTTTAAGGAGGAGAAAATGTGAATACATTTCTAAGCTAGTCCCAATTCCCACTGACTTGAATTCACGTAACACGAGTAAAAAATAGAGCAAAGCAATTGTCACCACTAAGTCAGTCTCCTTTAGCTCTGAATAATGTGAAAAAGGGTACACCTTGAGACAGAAATTTAAAGGGCAGGCTGAAATTCTCCAGCTGACTCTGTTGCAGTCAGGGAAGAAAACAGGAGACATAAATTATGAGTGAAACCGAGTGTTTTCTGACCAGCATGGAACAAACCTACTGTTCTGTGTGTCAGGACTCGGGAACTCCTGGTCGTGGCACTCAAGTCCTTCCAGTGCAGCCAGCATTTTTCCAGCTCACTAAATCTTTTGGGACTCAGGAAAAGTATTTTTAGCTGGCTCAGCCTTACCACAAACTATGTGGAACCTATTAACACAGAAGGCACATTTTTCATTCTAATAAGATAGAAACCATTTGTACTAACTCTAGAGAGGAAAAATGACAAGCGAATTGCAGAGCTGAGCCAGAGCGTCTCTTAAGTTTTCAAATATGAGTGAACAAAGTTAAATGCCTAATTATTGGACTCATTTACAGGGTATATGAGAATCTCTGGTGCCTATTGCAACCAAAGGGAATTACAGAGGATTTAAGAAAGTAAGTAATTATAGATTAAAAGAAAATTAAATCAGGACACTTAGGAGACACCTAATTTTGTCTGTAGGAGCCTAGCATAAGACAACTGTGATTACTTCCCTCTATATCTTAACAGCTATTTATGCCAGTCATTCATTTAACACAGGTTTTCGCTTAATTAAAGCCACATGAGTAAGAAGCTACCTGAATACAGTATCTTTGTAGCACATCCTGGACTTCAGACATAAATGCTCATCATCTGGCTTTCCTTTTAAAAGCCCTATTCACGCTCCATCTCCTTTCTCCTAGGCTTAGGCCTGCTGCCCATTTTCTCCAAAGCAGGGCCTCCCTGGCGCCCTGCCTCCGCTGGCAGGAAACAGGGGTTCTCTCAGTCCTTGGGCTTCGGGTTCACTCCTGCTTTGCACCAGAAGCAACAGAGAAGGAGCACATGTTTCTTCTTTTGTTTCTAAACAACTGCTACAAGCTGCCGTGCCCGCAAGAAGAGCCAGGATCACAGCATGGGCTGCTCTTTACCCCCAAAGACGCGTTGCATCAATTTGCAATTTCCTAGGCCGCATTCGAGTTAAGCAAGACAATGGAAGCATTTATAAGAAAGCATGCATGCATAGAGCTTAATCTGCATTTGTCACTAAATCATTTTAATTAGACTAAACAGTGTCTGAGACTGGTCCTACTGCAAATTTTGATCGTATTTTCCCAAAGTCGTAAAAATAAATAAAACAAAACCCACAGAGTCTGCTTCTAAATCCAACTACTTTATGCAAGATCTTGTCTGGATGGGTTACTTCCACTGTTTTCTCACCGCAATGCAACACTAACGCAGCAATATTAGCTTATTAAATCTAGCTTCTTTAATATTACAGACAAGAGTCTAAATGTCTGAAAAGGCTGAAAGCAGTATTTCTTGTCACCTCTGTTTTCAAGCAACATAAACTAGGTATTTTAATTTTTTATTATATTTTTTATAGATATATTTTTATATTGTTTAATTAAAAGAACTTTCAGGAAATATTTTTTCAGGCAGCCCTCCATAAAAATAGTTATTCCTTCCTTTAAATCAAGATGTTGTTCTATTACAGTTACAAATCCAGTGAGGAATAAAAACAGAGCCCCAAGCTCTGGGTTAGACTCAGCTGATTTGGAAAAGATGGTGCAGAGAAAAATATTAATTGTAACATCAAGAAAGGAAATTCACAATAAGAAGTTGCCTGTGTAAAAGCTCATGTGTGGCACAAGAGATGGAAGAGACTGTTCTAGGCTTAGGAAGCATCTGAATAAGGCACAACACCAAGAAGGAGAACACTGGGGAAGCAGCAAGGCAAGATTGGGACATCCAAAAGATGTAAGAGGGAATGTCATTAGAGATGTTGGCTGCATAAGACTGCAGAGGGTTCTTCAAATGAGAACGAGGAATTAAAAATTTAATACAGAAGCCACAGGAGAGAGTCAAGGATCAGAATGATACAGCCAGAGAAGAGACAACCAATGTGACGTTTTTAACACACCCAAGAAAGAAATGGTGAAAACAGAAGACAAACCAAGTCACAGAGATCAAGGTAAGAGTTTGGAGTGATAACAGAGAAGAAAGGATGAGTTTCCATGAGACAATACAGGAAGAGAAACAGCAACTCTTGGCAAGGATCTGAATATGGAAAAGGAGGAGCAAGAAGTGATACGTGGGAAGCTACTCAGGGTCAGCACAGGACAGAAATTGAGGGATTAGGAAAACAAGCAGCAGCCTGACTTCTACAAACTGAGTGTGTGATGGCAGCCAGGCAGACAAGAACAGATGCAAGATGGAAGAGACTGGAAGGGAGGTTGAAAGCAACAACAAAGATCTGGGAACTACTGATGAGAACAGCACTTTCTCATTTTTGTTCCATGAAAAATAAAAATACATTCAAACTAGACTGGGCAATTTCTCATTCTTCCTCATCCCCCCCAACTCTTCCAGCCAATATTCCCTACTAACCTGGCATTTGAAACTCTTCAAATACTCGGCCCCCACCTGATCTTCTCGCTCAAACCCCGGTGCTTTCTTGTAGCTGCCAGCTGCTGTTACTGAGTCTGGAGGAAAACCAATGGTCTCCAAGCTGTGTGGCTTTCCAATGGCGCCAGGAGGAGACCCACATATATTAGATGGGCTTCCGAGACTGCTGTTCCTACAAAGAATCTAATAGAAGGAACAAGTGTCAGGAAAGTACAGCCAGCAGCAAGAACCTGAAGAGGAGAGGCATCCCACAGGAGAGCTCATTCACTTCACTGTGCATCGATTATACTGACAGTCACCACAAGTATACAAGCTTCTGGCAAACAGTAATTAAAAACCAGGTAAAAGTTCCAGTAGATACCGGGTAGACACAGTCCCACAATTATGGTTTTATTGTCAATACTTTGTACTGGAGTGCAGTCTTATAAAAATCAACCTACAGCTCTAGTGATATTTAATCTTGAGGCCTCAGATGCGACTGATCAAGTTTCCAAAGCTGTCCAAAAATCTCTTCACTTTCCTTAAGCTACAGGGGATCCTGTCTGCTCTCTGAGTAACAGTGTGAAACCTGGAAACATGCTATGGCAGTCAGAACAACCAAGCATATCTGAGCTATGTGTAATACTCTATCTTTTGCTTTCCAGTTGGAAATCTGAAGTTTTAATGCAGGCACAAGCCAAATATCAACAACTGCATTAAAAAACCCCAAGGATTTCCAACAATTCCATTCTTTGGATTATAACCAGGGATCACAACCACATGCAACAAGGCTAGTTTTGCACTGTAGATGAAGCCACGGACAGCAGCAAAGGATATTAAGACAAGCTTTAGAGAAAGCACCAACAGGAATCAACACAGAGATCCCATTTCTCTGGGACAAGAAATTATCTGCCTGTACTGGCTAGTGTGACTCTGCTTCACACAACATTCAGACAGCTCCTGCTACCACAGATTCTGATGTGGCACAGTCTGGGCTGGCATTAGGAAGAAGGAGCATCCTACATTGTTTTGATTTTATTTTTATACAGACATTCTGCTGTCCATGCTTCCCTACAGTCGCAAAGATACTACTCACTGTGGTGGAGGTGGGGCTAGTTGGCAGAGTTCCTGATTTATTCCACACCTACAGTACAAATACAAAACAGAACAGGCCACGTGAGGCTGGCTGCTAGAGGGACCTTTTTCTCTGATTAATTCATCATGTAAAATGATCACCAGCAAAGCCGTATTTGTTTGCAAGCTACATGCAGATGCCCTGTGGAGTGATGAAGTGAAGAAAGACATGTGTTACCGTCTGGCACGTATCCAAAGATTAGTAAAGACTGTTTAAAAGACTAAGAGCTTGAGATAAAAAAAAAAGACCTAAACAGTCTATTAAAAGGAAGATACCATTCATTTCATTGCAGTTTTCAGAGAATTTTGATGACAAATCCCTAAGATGAAGGGGTTTCCTTAAGGGAAGCCTAAGATCTGTGGCTTTCCACAGTGTTATTTAGTGAAAGAAAATATTATGTCCAGACTTTTCAAGATCCATTTGGAATTCTAGCTGCAATCAAATTCAGGAGAACTATGAACTGTTAGGTTGGTTTTGGCACTAATAAAATCAAACTATCAGCTTCTCTTTTCAAAGAGGAGGAATAAGATAAAACAGAAGTCCTAGATGAGTTCACCTCTTCCTGACCAGTTTCAAATGAGTTAAACTCATGTCATTTTACCTACGCAAAACCTCAACCAACCATTTGAAAAGGTTACACACCTTATCAAGGGTACTGCAAACAGGAAAGACTTAAACAAACAAAAAAAATATCTCAGGAAAAATGAAGTGGTCTAGCATTCCACAGATTTCTTATCTGTCTGTGTGTATCTGGTCAGCATTTAAAGATCTTCCTTCTTGTATGCACAACTAAAATAAAGAACTACCAACAAACTGGGCATTCTTTAAGCATAGTACAGCTTAAAGACAGCTTTTAGCTATCTCCAGAAGTAGGAGAGGAAGGGAATTGAGGATATCCTATAATGCAACATACAATATGCACATGTTAAGCCTTTGAGATTACATACGTAAACAAACTCAATTGTGGTTATGTACTTTAGACATTAGGGCTCACAGCCTTTAATTAGAGTACTTGGAAACTAAGCCCAATATATGTACCTCCAGACAGGAAGGAGTTGGACTTCACATGCAGATGTATTCCACTGTCCTGAACGTACATCAACAAACTACACAGAAAGGAAGGCTTAGAAATTTTATAGGTGAGAGGACAACACTAAAGACACTGAATTGTATGTTCCAAACAAACAGATCCCTCTAAAAAGCACAGAGCTGAGATCCAAAAGAAAAAAATGCCATATCCTTTGGGCTTTTGGATTCTTAAGACTTCTGTTCTTGGGAGAAAGAAGTATGGAGACTCAGAGAAACCCAGATTTAGAAAATATGTAGAAGGCTTTCCCACAGTGATACATACATTGCTAAGGTCTGGGGCATGTGGACTGGAAGGGCTGACGGGAACGGAATCGCCAGCCGCTGACGGCATGTACATCACGGGCCCTGTCTGTGTCGGGCTGGACACGGTTGAGGATTGCTGTAAATCTTCACTGAGTGCAGGCTCTAGAAAAAATAAAAGCACATTGAACATGACTCAAACTGCAATGGAGCACAAGATGTTTAAAAACAAGAATACCTAGATGTTCTTGAAAGAAGAAATATTCCACAAGCATCTACTTCTAAGTGTAGAAGTGAGGAGAAATCCTATCTAGCAAATGGCTACTACTTATCTAATATTCCCTACATTATTACTGTCATCACTTGTACACTGTGCTGCTCTTTAGTCCATTAAAGCTGGTCCAAAATTATCTTCCCTGCATGAATTATGTGTTATTCATTCAGCTGTCTTGAACTAACCAAAGCTTTCTTCATTGCTAGGCACAAAGTTGATGGGTACATTATAATTAGCTGAGGGAGATTAAGTTTCCATCTGCACTTAGTGCAAAACATTACCAAAAAAAAGAGTAACATACATAAAAAGGCACCCACAAAAAGAAAGCATCATTGGTTTGGAAGGTAGAGATGCTGTAGACTTCTAGTGTTTACACTACTCAGCATCTGTACAAAAAAAATATATAACTATGCCTGTATCACATTATCTTTAACCTACTGGTTTCAACACATTTCTTGCTAATAATCAGCAAAACTCATGCTAAGAGCAAATACAATAAATGGATGCCTATTGTTTTAATTGAATTAGGCTCTCAGTGTCCACCTTGCTAAGAAAATATCAAAAGATACAATCCCATAAGACAGCACAAGAAATAACCAGGTCAGAATGACTCAAATACCACAGAATAGCCAGTATACTCTGGCTTTAAAGTAGTACAGTATCAAGTGCAGTAATCTTGTTAGGAATAAAGCATCTCCTAAACAAAAATACTATGTTATATGCAAGGGAGTTTGCTAAACGCTGTTTCTTTATCAAGATTTCATTATCTCTTAAGCTTCCTGGATCATACTGCGGAGTTGCACTGCTGTGTTTTGGGCTATTACAGCCCACAGCTCTGGCTATAATTACTGCTTGTCGACAAGGCTTCCAATAAAAGGAACTACATAACCTGTAGGGAATTTACTCTCATCGTTCCTTGACAAAGGCAGCAATTACTAATTCCACCATTTACAAAGGATAATCAAATAACAAAGAGATTTGCTCAAAGCCATGTCATGAGTCAGTATCAAGCCAAGTTATTCACTTCTGAGTAACCTGCTCTAATTGCTGCAAATTCATCAGTGAGACTGGAGTGCAGAAACTGAGTAGAAGCCACAGGACCAGGAGCCAACCATTTATCTATGGATGTTAGTACCCACCTGAATATAGAACTCCCACAACCAAAACAGCATCACTGGTTTACAGAAGATGAAAGTGAGGATTGAAATAATGCCCTATAAATCAGGGAGCTATTAAGAAAAGAGGATCTGAAGGAAAGCAGGACAAAAAAAGCTGTGTATTTTTTCTTCTCCAGCCTGACTTAAAGATTCAAACTCTAAGCAAAACTTCATAAATAGTAAAATAGTATTTGATTTTTAAAACAGATCAATACATTAGCTATAAACAGCAAGTTTATCCTCAGCTTTTTAAAATACAACACTTTACAACTTAGCTAGGTACAGTTCATCCATGTACAGAAGAGAAGCAGCTCCCTCTGTTCCAGTCCTCCCAAAGTCAGATACAAGGAACTGAGCGAGCGAGAGGGAACACAGGGAGATGCTTCAAGAAAAAGTGCAGGGAGAACAGAGGGCTGAGTCCTACAGACTCCTTCTGCCTTCAGCTCTGCCAACACCTCCCACGCTAGCATAGTTTTATAGGAATTATCAAAGTTAATAGTTTTGGTTTTGAAAAAACTTCACGGAAGCTCTAGCTTAATGGCCCTGTTATTTTAAATGATCTATTTCGACCAGAAGCTCTCCATAGCTGAAATATCTATGAAAGACAAGAGAAGCAGCCCACGTACGTTCTACGTGTGCAAAGGCACAGAAGGGTCCTCGGGGACAGCTGCCAGACTGCTGCATATCATTGCACTTGGTGGATTTGTAGATCTAAAAATAGGGAGGAAAAAACAAAAACAAAAGAAAAAACAGACATGAATGGGAAAAAACAGTGACCTGCAGCTCAGGTACAAAAGTACTATGGAGAGAATCGATAGGAAGGAACACAGATAAAAGGTGCAAAGGCCAGCAGAGTTCAGGGTGACCATTTCACTGCTTTGCTTCAAAGAAAGGAGAACCCACTCTAGTTACAGAAACACCAGAATACGCCCATTGCAGCTAAGCTCACCCAAAGATCAACCCATCACACATCAGTTCACCCAAAGGTCACCATTTGCCATAAAGTCCCTCAGTCTCACTGGAAGCTCCATGGATATTACAAATGGTAAAAAGGTAGGAAATAGAGGTGACAGATGAGAGCACAGAAAGTTACAGCCACACATTTGCAAGGGAAATAACAAACCGTTGACAATGATTGTAGGAAATGGATTATTCCCCTTCCCCCCAGTTTGACAGGCGGTGACAATGGTTACTTTGCCGATAACAGGCCCAACAAAGCTTTTCAACACTGTAACATGAAGCAGACTAGGACAAGGTCTTAATTACACTTTTTGTAAAAATATTGGAATTCTCTTGGCTCTCAGAACTAAGAGCCTTGTGGACACCAGTTCACAGCTGTCTACGGTTTAGAGCAATCATCATCAACCAAGATTTTTTTCCTCAAGGAACCAGGTGCTGGATGTTCACCTGTAAACCCACATCATGCTTTCAAAAGGACCCCCATACATGAGACTGCTCTTACACTGGAGTTTCCCCTTATTTTTCTTACCTCCTCCCCTGGGGCCTACCTAATGAAAAGGTACCCTTGTTGAGCAGCTGAATTTCAGCTTTACTTCCAACATGCAGTTTCTCTGTATCCCAGGTCCAAGCTGCAAGCAGCCCTCCCAGCTGGCACACTACTTTACTTTGTGAGCCTGGAATGTTTTTGCTCCTGCAGGCAGCTACCAAACCGAGTGAGCAGGTTACTGTACCTCTGGATGGAACTGCTGTTCTGTGCGAGTGTGGCAGTATTGGCATGAGTCTCCATTTTCACACTTACTGGGATCTCCCCACTCATCTCCATGTTTCACACTGGGACACGGCGAAGATCTGTGTAAACAAGGCAGCAGGAGAAACGTGCTTTGAACGTTGTTTCCTCACTCAGGAGGCAGGTTTGGCTGTCCACCCTCTGCTGTACAATCTGTTTGGCTGGCCCCCACCCTGCTGCTACCACATCTTCTTCCCCCCTTCCAATTTCCCAATGAAAGAAGCATGGCTTAGCTCTCCATCTGAAACTGCCTGCAACCTGAAACAACAATATTAGCAGCTGATGTGATTAGTACCAGAGATGCTGGGTCTGGTTTCTGTTTTGGAACTGTTCGTTCATAGAAAGTTAATAAGTTAATTGGCTAATCCTAAAACACATAATACCCTTACAGTGGTACGTTTCCAGGGCTATAGTATGGCCATGTGGAAAAGAAGCTGAGTCAGATCACTGGGCAAAAGGCAAGTCCATTTTATTTCTCCCAGCCAGGAACAGTTTTTTTTTCCCAGGTCTGAATTTTTGCGGTGACCTACTTCCCCTGCTCTTTATGCTCTTAACCATTCCCTCATACAACAGCAGAGGGAAGCAGATAGCAGCAGCAGAGCCCGCATGAAAGGCAGCCACATCAGCTGGGGGTGGGGAAAGCAACACAGAAATGAGTGGAGAAGCTTTTGACTCTTCCCTTCCCAAAGGGCCCAGGCACAGGCAGAAAGCCCACAGCTGCTGCCCAAAGACTGGCTTAGTGTTTCTGTTTCTTCTGAAATTTTG
>BJBW01001892.1:50719-77834 GCA_004320125.1 Scolopax mira
AAGGAAAAGCCCCACTGAGACCACAACAAAAGCTCTGTTGTGTTGGAGGAAATGAGGGCCTATAACTTGGATGAAATGCGTCGAGGGAGATGCAGCGTGCCGAAAAATCCAGTGACAGCTGAGTGACAAGAACACCCCAGTGCCTCAAAAGCCGAGTCTTTAGCAGCTGGTTAGGAAGGCATGTCCAGCTACAGTACTGGTCACACTATGCCTCACGATCCTCATCACCAGGCACACACAACAAGCAGCTTGATGATTCAGAATCCTTTACCATGAAAATGTTGCTGTGTGAGTTTGGTTCTAGATGGGGATTAAAACTTGCTTTTCTTTTCTTTTTCTTGCACCACCTTCTAAAGCAGGAGTTTGTATGGTAAGTGTAAGCCAGACAAAGGTTCTGTTTGCCATAAAACCAGAGGTGTAACATGATTTAGCAACAGTCATTTGTTATACTGGTTCCTATATCCAGCAAAACTCCTTGTTTATTTGCTACTCTGTCTCCTAAGCAGAAATAACAGTCCATCACACCTGTCGTACAGGCCTTGGAGACACACTAAAAACCTGTCTAGTGGACAAAATGCTAGATCCTTCATTACAGACTTCTACTACACCTCAGCACTTGGCTGGGAAATAGAATATCCAGGACTACAGTACCTGTATTTGTGTTTTCTTGGGCTTCTTCTTCTGTCTTTGCTATTGTGGTAGTAGGGACAGGCATAACCCTGGCGACAGAGACGGGGGGGTTTCTTACATTGCTCCGTCTTGTAATTTCCCAACACATACGTTGTATCTGCAAAAGAAGCAATTAGTGAGTGGGAGATGAACCTGCATTCACTATACAGAAGTTTTTGACTTCACAAACACCAGACTTCCCCAGCCCCCCAGACCCTAAGTGACGCTCACCTTGCCACCTTGGCTCCTCACTGAGTATTTTCTCTATCATAGCATGGCTAGCAGCAACTGCAGACTGACCCTCTATGCCACCTTCTGATGTAGTCTGACCATTCTGCAAAGCCTCCATTGCCTGCAGCTCCCTTTGTGGACAGAGGTAAACGAACATACAGACTGAGCAGATGAAGAGACAAGTAAACACTTATAAAAACTGACATATTGGAGCATGGTAACAATTCTTAAGTGGATGCATTTCATTCATGCATCTTTTTGTCAAAACCTCTTCAGTCAAACAGCAACTGCAATTCATGTTCTTCATTCCCTGGGAATTCCAGATGCATTATTTGGACACACATCCCCCCCCATTAGACTCCAAACCACAGCACAACTAGTTTAAAGTGTGGGCTCCAGGGAATATCCTCCCTGGAGATTTTGCCTTACTGGGAAGGGATACATCACCATCACTCTAAGTGTTTCACACTGAAGCAGTATTGTCCTCCAATCACCTGACTTTCCATTTAGGGACAGAAATTACCTTTTTCACACAGGCTCTCAACCTCTACCAACCTGATGTCATACACCGGAGAGCGCAGGTCATGGGGCCCATGAGCGAACGCGCAGTGGACTCCATTCTTGGTGCAGTTTCCCTTGGAGTCTGTCTCATGAATGCAGATTCCAGTTTTGTAGTAGCGCAAGTGATACCTCCTCTCTGTGTCTCCAGTAGTTCTATGCAAGAAGGGGCACCTGAGGTACAGAAGGAGGGGAAGAACAGTTCAAGTTCAGTCACACAGCTGGTGGACTCGCCGCTACCAGCAAACACGCTGCCGTTGACACCACCTTTGCTAACTCTGCCCCTTCTCTTAGGCTGCACTTTCCAAAGCTACACAGAACCCCTAAAACTGTCACTACACAGTCTATAATAGTTTTCCTCCCCAAAAGACAACTGGATTATTAAGCCAGCAGCAGTT
The DNA here is from genome assembly GCA_004320125.1 of Scolopax mira. Classification (NCBI taxonomy): domain Eukaryota; kingdom Metazoa; phylum Chordata; class Aves; order Charadriiformes; family Scolopacidae; genus Scolopax; species Scolopax mira. The sequence continues at coordinate 52,576 of BJBW01001892.1, forward strand.
TATTATTCTAGTCTAGTGACTGCCAGGGATCTGGAAAAGAGCAAGGACGTTGTCAAGGCGTTCTGACATCCAAGCCATGATTGAGGGGACATCACATGGCACGTACTATTTCCTCAGCAGCCCATCTAGACTTTGTGCTTTTACTGTTTCCTGCTGATGCACTCCTACAGGGCTGCAAGAGTCTATCTATAGCCAGATGCATCCTTCACGCAGAGCACGGGACAAGAAAGGAGAATTACAACACTGCTATTTTAATTCATGTTTTGTTTCCTCTCAAACTGAAAAAGAACAATCTACACTGAGAAATGAAAAAAAAGAACAAGATGGAATAGCTAAAGTTTAGATATTACAGCATCAAGCTAAAAGTATAAATCAGCAGAGAGTTCTGAGAAGGCAACACTTTTCATTCACTGAGTTTGACCCAGATACAAACCAGTGATCTAGAAGTGAAAGCCCTCAAATATCCTATTTCCAGTCCCTTCCAGTTCTCTTTTAACACGGAAGAAAGCATCAAAACTGAGGCTTCAGGCTGGGGGAATTATTCCATTCCACTGTAGCCACAAGATCTTTACTTGATTGGGTAAAAAAAAAAAAAAATAAAGTATTCTTTTCCTGATAAATAGCATTTTTCTGTGTGTTTACACTGGCACCATGAAAGGGAATTGAAATTTCATCTTTCTATAGCATCTCTATATAAAACAGTCCTTATGTTTGACCACAGTTTGTCTACACTATTTATTCTTCCATATCTGTCACAGGGGAAGTTCTATTACTCGTTTAACCCTATAATTGCTGGGATCTGACAAATCCACCTCTGCTCCAGTTAAACTTACTGCAGTCACATGGAGAGAAGTACCAATAAAACAAACTCTTCCTCATGTTGCCTTATTCTGGGTACCTCTCTTTCCCTGTTGGCTTCTTAAAAGTTGAGGAAGACTGGCAACTGGCAAGTAACCGATATGATTCAAAAAGCTGGGGACAGATAATTCAGGAGGCAGACTAGAGGATAAAGCTCCTCTTTCAGCAATCTGTTAAAAACTTAGCAACCCTGCTAGTGAGCAAGACCTATTATTTGATAGTCAGAGACTTACGAGAACAGTCTCTCCTAGTCCAATGAGCATGTTTTTCTCACCTCAACTTTGCTGAAGATGCCAAGGCTCGTGAGGACAGTGAATTCCTCTAAACCACCCTCAGTGTCATGCCTGCCCCAGGCCTGGAGCACGCAGGCTGCTATTACAGATCTAACATCTGTTCTCATGTTCTGTACGTTCCAAAGCCGCTTTACTGCTGACTTGCCTCATCTCTACAAGAGCTGCCTGGAATCATCACCTGGACCCATCCCAAAAGCCTAACGCCTGAAAAGCAGGGTGCATCCTTTACTTACTCATCTCCTTCTGGGCAGATTCCTGTGGTCTCGTCGTACTTGGTACAGTAAATGTCAGGGCTGTAGTTAAATGTACCATCCCGGCGGCGGATAGATCTGCGACGCCGCTGGTTGACAAAGTGCCAGTGGAAGCAAGTGTAGGGCCGGTGCTGAGTGCACTTGTGTTGCACGAAAAGAGGGCACTGCTCCGTGCGGAACTCCTTCAGGTAACTGCAGGAGGAAATCCAACAGCGGGAGATTAGGGCCGGGATGCTGGTCAGAGGCAATATCCAACCACCCTGCAGAGCCCAGGCCAACCCCAGCCGCATCCATCAGCGCGATGTCCGCTCCCTCCCCTGCTTTCCTTCTCAGAAAGGGAGGCTGGGAGCTGCTGGGTGGCTGTAAGGAGAAGATATCAGTTACAAGGCCACAAACATCAACGCTAACAACAGCCAAAAACAATTTCTACTGTGCCTTTCGCTATCAGTTTGATAAAAAAGAGGCTTTTAATGAGCTTAGAAAACAGTTTGAGAGAAAACAGAACTCCTAAGTACCTTTTTATCCATTTCTATCACTAAATCTGAGATCTATCTGGGCAAAAAGGGGCTTCCTTCCTATATGTTCAGTTTTAAAAAAACAAAACACAATACACTGCCTTGTAGCCATGTTTACAGCTTCAAGTTACTGAGAGAAAGATTTTTAAAAGACTCCTTCATGCCTTGTCCTCCTGGTTTAACTCAGCTCCTTCAGTACACACTTGACTATGAAATTAAAGTTAATTAATTTCTCTCTTGCAATCTTCTGGATTCAGAACTCGGTCTTGAGAAGTGGGATAACTATCCTCCAATTCCTAAATGTTTATGGTGCTTTAATTTTACTACGCAATTCTCTGGAAGTACGTGTCTTCTTTTATCCTGAGTACGAAAGAAGTCACAAGCTTTTATTTGTGACACTAATAACACTCTCTAAACCCAGATTGTAGAGGATTACTAAATGGTTTAGATCAACATAATGATCTGACTGTGATCTGTGTGTAGGTGCTTATAAAAGCCATGCTGCCCAAAACCCACTATGTGCCCTGTATTTATAGGAAACATATGAACAGCTTGAGGAGTTCAGACCCAAATCCCACTGGGCTGGGTCTCAGAGACACCTCCAAAAACATGGCAGACAGCCCAGAGCAAGCAGGCATGGGGCAATTGCCTCCCACAAGAAGTCACATTCTGGTCTCTTACATTTAGAGGTCAGTTTAAACAGAGAGGAATAAAATTTGTCAGTCAAACTCTGCTGGAAGAAAGAGGACGATCTGACAGCAGATCCAGACTCATTTCAAACAGTGTATGTACTCCGAGGCAACAAAACGGAGTATAGGGACTGGTCAAGTATTCATTCCCGTATCAGATGATCTTTCTATCGTGTTTCTAACTAAATGGAAAGATGTCTAATGCCCAAAGATGTATTTACAGATAATATCATCATGCCAGATTCATTCTCTTTACCCCTGGCTAAAGAGAAAGCCTCAGGAAAACGCACAAATTCAACCAAAGTGGTTTTATTTGTTTGCTATGAAGAGAGAGTATCACTGGCAAGAGCTTTCCAATTTTGCAAGCATGAAAGGAAAAAAGCTCTTCCTCCTCTTCAGCCTCCGAATACACGAGGCTTGCAGGTTCCACTGCTTTGGATCAGCGAATGCTCAGGGCTGGAGAGGCTCCGCAGCCACCGTGAGCCCTTTGCAAACCCCAGACCATCCCTCCCCTTCAACCCAGCACGGCCAAAACAGTATCCACATTGGGGCCCAAGGTTTGACATCAGAAAAAGCAGAGCCAGCTGCAGAAACGGGTCTGTTTGCAGTAGGTGAGGGCTAACAAATCACTCTGCTCCTTTTCACTTTTAAAAAGCCGGCTCCGTTCAAATGGAGATCCCCGCTCCAACCACGGCAGCAATTCCTCTGAAAACTGAGCGCCACAGTAAAATTAATCCATTCTTGAAAAGCTTTCTAAGCTGCTGGACCAAGTACAGTTGTAAAAGGTGGAATTCCACAGATTATTTTATCTTATCAGCGCACTAATAAGACTTAGAACAAAGGTGACTGTAACGACATTTAAGTTTACTTAATTCACTTTCTAACCTAAGCAGTGTGATACTTAGTCTGCTGTCTGGAGATACTCCAGAGTCACAACCAGACCCCTCCATACATCTCCACATACACCTCAGAGACATGAGCTTTATGTTACCCCCATTTTACACACGGAGAAACTGCAAAACAGCTGGCTAGATGTTTTGCAGATGCCCCAGCCAGTCTCATACAGCACCTGGAGTCAGAAATAGAAACCAAGAGCATTTAAACTTCTCCGACGTCACTGACATGAGTTCTGGCTTAATTTGAAGAACAGCACCCCAAACCTCCTCAGTGCTCTGGGTATCAACTGGTACCCCTCAACCCGGGTATCGAGCCCAGCAATCCAGAATTGTAACAATAGACATGTATGAAACGCTGTTAAAAACCCTAAAATTTAACAACTGCACGATCAACGGGGCTGAAACAGTTTCCCTTCAGTTGCAGAGTTTAAACACGTACCTCCTGAATAGGGATTTCGCTCTCTGGAGTGTCAATTGTTGCTGAAGAGCATTTGAAAATTAATTGCATTTCATGATTGGCTAAATTCCCTGGAGAAACATTTATTATAATGTAAATGAGAGATAATTACATAAGTAAATGGTTCACCTGAAAAGTGTTTAACACCTAACTTGCTTCATCAGAAACTCATTCTTTAATGCTGTCTATTAAATAAACGATCTCTCACTCTTAATTTCCAAGCAAGTCCTGCAAACAGGTACCATTGAGCTCTGCCACACATTAACTGTGCACAATCACCTCTGCAATAGACCCAGCAGAGGGAAAGGAGAGTTGCTACATTAACTCAGTCATTTCAAGCCTTTCAATCACTGCTTTGAGTTTTTCTTCTCAAGCCACTACAACATTTTAAATCACTCTCCTCCACAATAGCCTGAATGGTAAATTGCTTTATAGCCCTTTATTTTCCTGATCCATGAAGCGAGTTTTGGCTCCTCTGGGAGAACATGGACCACTCAACCAGCCACTTTGTATTAAAATATATGAAAGGCATCTAAACCACATGTGTTTTGGGAACACAGAAAGGATACACAGACCACACTACCACAGTGTGATGGCTCACAAAGCGGAAAGCTATTAATATTTCAGTAGCCTCTTTGCAAAAGCTCTAAGCAGAAACGCAGAAAATACTGTCATGACAGATTCTTCTGGTGTCAATGGTCTCTATAATTTTTTTTTTCCCCCCAGAACAGCTGAGAAAAGGAATTTTTGAATGACCCTTGAAACTGAAAACATGTTGATAACTGGTACACATTTCACAGCGTGTCAGCCAAGCGCTGTGTCTGTACAGGAAGAGGAAATCCAGCAATGATAACTTACATTTCTCAACTGCTCTCTAAAGATCTCAGGAAACTCTACAGCCCCTACATGACAGGCAGGAGAATTATTAGCCCCATTTTATACAGGAGTTGCTTCTATAATTAAAGGAAAAAAAAAAATTAAACTGGTCAGTTCCATGCACTTTCTTTTGCGTGTGTATATGTCACATTTTCAAACCCACATAATTTATTTTTTTTTTTTAAAGTGGAAAGCACATAGCGTGGTCATCTTCTGATACTACATTAACATCAACAGCAACACCCATGTTCCTGGAGGAAATGTTATCATTTATGAGTTCTACTAAACAAAGACAAATGCAATTCCAAACAAATGGGACTAGACTGGCCAGAACAATGTAGATCAAAGTCCCTGGGCTGAACTGAACTTGCTGCTGAACAGGATGGACGCTGCTGGAAATGAAAGCTTATCTCACTAGGAAGACAAGAGGAGAGGTTCTTCAGCTCTGGGAACTCCCACAGACCAACAGCAGCTGCAAAGTATTAGAAAAAAAACCATAATGCTACTTCACTGAAATTCTACTTCCTCTGGGGTGGGCTGTGGGAAGGGGCAGTAATTAGTGTCCGCAAGAATTGACGCTGGCACAGGAACTGCTTGCTGTCTTTAATTGCCAGAGGCAGCTCCACTCTCCAGGGCAGGGCAGCAAGTGTTTACATCTGCAGTTGTAATTGCAGCTGGTTCCCCCTCTGCCCTGAAGGAATCCAGCCCTGAACTGCTTCAGGAGCTGCAGGAAAAAAAAATATGAACAGGGTGAGGAAAAACAAAAAAAAAAAATTAAAAAATTGTACTTCCAAACACCACCACCTAATAAAAAATAATATTGAAGCCAGAAAGCAGGAGGGGAAAAAAAAAAAAAAGAAAAAGAGAGACACCAAGAAGAAACTAACCTAGAAGCTTCGTTTTTAAACTCAACAATGGCAGCCTTGTCCTGGTGGCATTCATTGCCTGCTGCTGTGGAGATCTCTTGCTTTGCTGGCTCTGGTCACAGCGGAGCGCTCGGGCAGCGCAGCACGGGAGGATACCTGCATCCTTACTGCCATCCAGGGATGCAAACTTCCTGCCAAATTTGACCTGAGTCACGCAATGGGCATGAGCTCAATTCAGGAAAATGTGCTGGTAATGCACGAAGACAGCTGAGCTCGAAATTCCTCGTTAAAAGCCTTACCCAAAGCTCCCTGAAATCACCAGGAGATGCACGCTGATGCCAAGAGAAAAGTCTCTGCTTTGTAACACAGGATCAGGAAGACTGGAGGGAAAAATAATACTGAGGAACACTGAAACAAAAGAATTAAAACCAACTCTTCCAAACCCTTGTTGCTCTCATAACGCAAAGCCAGGCTCCCCCTTTGCTTGCAACACCCCCTGCACTATTTGAAATCTTTATGTAGGCTCCAAGACAAGCTCCCTCCTTCGCAGCTTTCCTTGCTCCTCCCAGTCAATCCCCTTTCTGCCAAAATTCCTTTTGGGCTCAAAAAGAACACAGAGGCCCGTGAACAGGATCTGAATCTTCTGCAACAGTACTACATAAGAGAGAAAACCATTAGATAATTGTTGGGCTAATCCAGACTAAGTCACTGTCTGTAAATGTAGGACAATAGTGAGATCTAACACCGCTCTCATCTAGATTTCACACACGTGTGGGTGTGTGTTTACACCCATGAAACTACCCTACAGCACCCTTTGTAAAGGCCCACAGTAAGTGATTGGCACCAGTGCTGTTTATCTGGTTTTAGACCAGTGTAAACTACAGATACCTTTTACACTAGCAGGCAGGTCCACAGCCAGAAGCACTGGCCACTGTCAGAGGGCTCCAGCCCTCCATTTGCTCTTTGGTCACAAGAAAAGTAACCCAGAGAAGGCAGCCCAGGGGCTACTCAGACACCAAAGGCTCAGGCCTTCTCTATAAATTCCAGCCTTCAGTATTAGGAATGACTAGGTCAGGGCCATATAAAGATTTGTAGTACTAGTTACTGTCCAAAAGAGCCCAGAGGCAAATTTAACCAAAAAAAAAAAATCTACAAATAAATTGACTGGTTGTATTTATTATTATTTTTTTAAACCAAGGCTTAAGTTCCTGATAAGATTTCAGATATCAGAAAGAAAATGCTCTTCTGCCCTTATCATTTAATTTTAGTCCTGTCTGCCTTCTCTCAGCGGAGGATCACACTGGCAAAGACACCACTTCATCGGCACAAGAGCACACAGGAATACAGGGGACTTTGCTGGCACTTTTATATCTGTTTCAGACAGGACTGCATGAGGCCACAGACCTCTTCACAAAGTTTCAGGTGGTCCAAGTTCACCTCACTTGTAGACAGACATCCCTCCTGAATATTGCAGCCTGAAGGACAGAGGTCCCTGCTCTGAGCTGCTCATCAGCTTTCTGTTGCTGGAAGCTCCTGTTGGCACCGATCAGTGCAGACAGCAGCCTGGAGAAAGTTTTCCTAATTCAGTTTAAGCAAGAAAAAAAAAACTAATTAAGAAATCATCAGCTTAGCTATTAATGTTTTGAGCTAACATTAGTAAAATTACCTAAATAAAACAAGGTGTGCTTACCCAACAGACTGCCTGCAAAGCAGACAGCACTGCAAAACCCAGGAGAAAATATCTAACTGGAGATATAGATGTTTCTAATTCAATAATGCTTATCTATTGAAAATATTTTCAAAACTGCTATTTTCTTCTTAAGCTCAAAGAGCCACCCCAACACAAGAGGAAAAGAGCTGTCCATATTTAATCAGCGCTCTAAATTCATTTCACCCTCATAAAATTTTATTGCAGAAGATGATATCAGACACGCTTTAAGTAAGAAACTCATGACTCAATTATTTTCTTTTACTGAACTGTGGTATTCCAATTGAAATGAGTCAGTGGTGCATGACAGAATCTACTTATTCCAACAGGATACTCAATAAAAATCCTACTAATGCACCTTTCATTTAACATATCATTACTGATAGGGAAAAGAGAAGACCCAAAATATACAGCTCTGACATTGCTCAGGAGTTTTTGCTTTTCAGGCAAAGAAGATTTTCCAGAATGCATAAGAAAAAGAAAAAAAAAAAACCAAAACAAAACCATATTTAAACAATAGTGTTTTTCCAAAATAATTAGTCCAGAATGGATATTCTGGTATAGCTGTTCAAGTTTTCCACATTGGCAATTTCCTCTAACACATGCATTTCTTAGCAAATCTAGAGGGCTACTAGAAAGCTTGGCTTTTCAAGGAATCTCTCAGTGCAGCAAGGAGTCAGGCAGACTGCCCACCTTGGGGCTTTTATTGCTTCCACTCACCATGGAGTCCAAACCCTTTTGGAGAAAGGGTTTGATACCAGCATTCCCATGGCATCTTACAGAATGCTGGCACTTCAATGTAAAGCAAGCTTCCTGACAGGGAACATAGCCTTCGATTCCTAAGAATACTTGGGATTTGGGAGAAAAATTGTGAAACAAACAATCCAACTTCTTCAAAGTTGTAGTACCTTATTCCCAGGGGTTGGCACAAGGCAATCAAATCCCTGGCTAATGGCTGCAGGCTACCAGCAGCCAGCCTAAATAGCCTGCCTAAACCTCTGCAAGGAAATGTTTAGCAGCTCTCCAACAAGAGCAGTAGTTAGGACAAGTCTGTTTCAATACATAATGTCTTTTACTTACTGGCAGGTGTCATTTAATATTGAAACAGAGCCTCAAACAAATCACTGTGGAATGTACACTTTCATACAACAGTAACACTTTTAACAACAATCTCAATTTCAGGAAAAAGTTCTGAACTTTTCCAGGTTCCAGCAGTAATCTTTATCACTTACTGTGGTTCACCACTATTGGATATTTCCCTGGTTTCCATATGTATTTTACAAAATAACCTCAGAGACCTGACCAAACCCACAAGCTTCACAACAAGAGTTTTGCATACACTTTGCATCACTTGACATAAAATGCAAACATCTCTCTCAATATATCTCAACAACTATCAGTCTATTTGCCTTTCCATACCCTCGACAGCCAGGTGCAGTTTTGTAAACCTTGAAAAGATTAGATTTAAACCTCAACAAAAAAAAAATATATGGATCACTTTAGAAAAACCAAAGGCTGGTTGTGAATGCAGGGAAGGAGAAAAGGATGAGGAAAAAATTTCAGTAAGCTCACATCTGTCACAAAGATAGACTTCACATGCCTCAGTGTTTTCTTTATCACCTAAATAAATTGAACCATCAACTGGAAAAAGGTCACACAGCAGACAGCACTGTGTGATTTTAAAGCTGTTAGATTTCCCCTTCTCCATTAAGGCTTGACAATAATGTCAGTCTAAGGGCAAATAAAGAAAGTGAGAGTTGGAGAGACTTATTACACATGCATGGAGTTGGGCTTGTTTGGTCACGGAGGGGTTTTTTTGGCTTAAGAGTTCATATAACTCATGGTGTATCTTCGTGATCGCAAAGACAACTGCTCATGTCCATAGCCCATGGCTCCCCCACTTTTCACTACGGAAACAGGTTTGGAATCACTCACAAGTTTTCCTCTTTCTAGGTATCTGATTGATTCAGGAGGTAAAGTTGAGCCAGAAGCTTCCAAAGGAATGCCAAAGCATAGTGTGTGCTGCAGAAGCTAAAGCACAAACTGGTAGGTTACAGAAAGCTAAGGAAAAGACACCAACAAGTACAACAGTCGCATTTAACAGTAACCCAATCCCTACTGTAACTCTATTTCTGGATCCCAAAGCAGATCATGGGGTGCACAACAATGCAACTAATTCAATTCAGCCGTGAGGAGAGAACTATCTTCTACCCAGTCTTTAAAAGATAAGAACTTTAACTGAGTGACCGCAGAAAGTTATAAATAACACGCGTTGGCAACCATCAGAAACGATGGGGACATTTTTCCAATGAAAAGGAAAATGTCAGACACAAACAGTTGTGTCCTGTCTGCCCTGAAAAATGAAGGAAAGCCAGAGAGATGCTATAGCGTGGTGCCAGCCCAGCACCAGTTTCAGGCAAAAATTATTTGGTTCCCACAGTTACAGCAAAAATGGCTTTGTTTGGAGAGAAATCCCATGTTGTAGCTAAGTACCTCACCAATGCTCTGTCTTGATGAGGAAAGAAAAAAAATAAATAAAAAAATCAAGGCTTTCAACTCAGACTTAACTCAATAAAAATGAAAATCTATCACCAGCCAAGACACAAGCTGCCTTTGAGCTGTGTTCAGTCCCTGGGTGTCAGGGAAAGAGGTGCTTGTTCCCACTCCCCTCGAGCTGGGCATCCCATCATCTTCACACACATCAAGTTATGTCATTCAAAACCACAAATAAAACAATTTGAGTCAGTTTTTTGGCGGCGTGCTCTCTTTAAAGGCATAAACTTGTTGCATCAGTGAACCATGAAATGTATATGACCAAGCCATACCAATAAAATCCATCCTAAACACAAGTGTTTACACAGAGCTCTCACCTTTTTAATTAAAACAATCCTACCACAAGCACATGCAAACATTGAACTGCACTTCATTTCATTAAAAGTCACTCAGAAAAATCCAGAACTCCACATAAAGCCTGGAGTTTACATTTCCTTGAGTTTGATCTCTCATTTTTTCCCATATTTACTGGCCACGAATACGTATTATTTGACATGCCCTCAAAATTAACCAAGTGTTTAGACAGTCCATGAAATGTTTTAAAAACACAGCCTATTTTCAATTTGACACTGCTAGTTCATGTAAACACCACATCTGGGCCTAAAGCACACCTCCCTGGTTTCAAACAGGAATCACCCCAATCGAGATAACCCTCATCCCTCAGTGTCTCACTTTCTGCTCCACAAACCATTCAGCTGCCATTAATCCTCCCCTACAGCACCTGTGTAAGTGCTGACTCTACAAAAACAGGATCATATTGAAATAATTATTTTTCAGTAACATATGGGTTAAGCCTAACTGTTTTGGTGAAAATACTGGGGCTTACTGCATCCAGACAGTTGTACGCTGTCGAAGGTTTATTCCCGGTTTAATTGTCAGCACAATATATCAACATGTGCTCAAATATGAGCAGTTAAATATTTCACTACTAATTACTTCCCAAAAACATCTATCCACAGACTTGTCTATTATGGGCATTTATTCAGCTTCTTTATCCCAGCGTTAGGCTCAGACACATGGAGAATGTCTGCAGAAAGGTAGAGTTAAAGGGAGTATCATGCACATCATAATACACTGATGTCCTGTGCTGCAAAAATTAAAAGTCTCATCTTCCCATTAAGTTTTTTCACACTGTACTTCTCTCACCATCAATTCAACCCCTAACAAAGCCTACCCAGGGCTAGCAACTACTTTCACTAGTAGAAACACTAGTGAAGGCTGGGAACAGGGATGGGCTGGTTTAAAACTTGTGTTACTCACTCTACTAGTTCCCCTAAAACAAAACATCCCGCATTCAAGAATGCATAAAGGCTAATTCAGAAAAATATTATTTCCATACAAGCTATTACATAGCTCAGGGTTTCAGTTACAGATTTTTTATGAACACTTTTATGTAGCTAACCTTTAACATCTTGTTTCACGAGAGGTGCTTCAGAAACAGAGCACAGCAGTAGCCTTCCTTCTCCCGACCATGCCAAGAACCCTCATGGATTCACCAAACAGCTCGTAGATCAATTGCAACCCCATACTCACAACAGTTTTAAGACAGTATGTGAACTGTTTGAAGGCCTGTACTTACACCGGACCAAAAAAAACCAAAAACCCAAAACTCCACAAGAAGGGACAGATCTATAATGCTCTCATCCAGCCCACGCTACATTTGAAAATGAAATAGCATCTGCTTCTTCTCAGGTTAAATGCCAACCAGATTTGCAGCAGCCTCTTTGGAAAAGCTTACATTTGTGAACAGACTGAAATAAAACACAGTGATTATCTAACAAGCATGAACCTGCACCCCATAACACATGTGCCAGTGCAAAGATAAAAGCCTTACTGGTTGATTCTGAACAATCAATGGGAGCCATTCAATCGATTTCCTTTTCGGCTCAGCACTCAAACCAGACTTCATCCACGTCTGCTACAGCCCTGCAGACTCTTTTTGACATTCCATATGGCAGGCAGACCTCAGAATAAGAGTCCTACACACACACATAGGCTGGTCCCTTATAGGAGCCCACACCAGTCTGTGCTTCAGACAGGTATGCTCCCATCAGGACACACACCAGCTCTCCACAAAGGGGAAAGCAGTCAAATAAGCCCCAGGCTACCCCCCAACTTCTCATTTTCCATTTTGACTAATCAATACACGATCAAATCTGGTGCCACTCTCAAAATATTTTAAACGTGCAAACAGTATTTTTATTTTTATTTTTTTTTGCTGTAAAGCTGCCCAATTGCCCTGAGGCATCTGCTGTTTTTATTTCTGCCATGATGGTAATGTTCAAGTGCTATTAATGAAAACTCACACTCTACTGAAAGTTACAGGAGAAAAATCACCTCTGAGCATATTGAGTGTGAACTGACAGCTTCGTTTTGAACCGTGGTGACATGCTGAAGATGAAGGTTAACAAGCAAAACAATATTGACTTTAATTCTGAATTTTTCAGATATTCATCACAGTATAGTTTCAAGAAACTATTTCTCCTTCCATATGTGCATGACTGCTTCTTAATCTAAAGAAGTTCTAGGCATATGATGATAAAAAACAACCCAACCTTAATTTCTTAACTGTAATTAACAGTGCCATCATTCTTAATAAGCCAGTATGCACTATTTGACCAACAGATAGCTAAGGATGGCCTAAGATTTTTCTTGTCTGCCCACAAGCTTGGTATAAGTTCCTCTGTCAGCATTCTGACAACTATATTCAATTAAATATCTCATAACATTTAATAGATAAGAATCAGGTCAGTATCAAGCACTTCAGTGAACTGGCACTTTTATTGCCACTTTAACACTTAAAACTGAAATATATCTTTCAAAGAAAGCCTAGAACTTACTGTAACAATAACCTTGTAAACCTGAATGAACACTACGGCAGGGTGAGGGTGTGTGAGTCAGAGAAGCCTGCAACAAAGCTAGAAAGAAAAGAAATTGTTGGTATTCATTTTAAGGGAACATTCATTCCAACCAATATTTCAAATGTCAAACTGGTATTAACTGCATCAAGCGCTGATCAAAATACACAAGACAGAGATTGCTGAGAAAATTATCAGAAGCATCTAAATTGGCTGTCATCACCAGGTGGAGTTGGAGAAAGTACAAGCCTTCAGCACCTCCCCATGTACCCTTCTGGTGAGGCTTTTGATTGACCCAATACAAAACACAAACTCTCTCTCAATAAAGGCCATGATATTACCAAAATCTAGTTTAAAGAGTTTTTAAAGGAGGAAAGTAACGGATAAAATATTTAGACAAATTAGACCAAAAAAATTTTCTTAGAAACACTTTAGATGTCGGTGATTCCGTTAAGCAACGGGATGGACCAGGTAAATTTTCATTATCTCTTTCAACCCCATCTCTTGTGCTTTCAGAGAGATTTATAAAGTTTTTAAAAAACAAAAAGTTAACAGAAGGAACAAAACATCACTTCGGCATCCTCTGAAAACAAGCACAACTCTCAGGGTCCTGCCAAGCCGGTTCTCACACGCCTCAACGCAGCAATTTAAGGCATTATTGCTCCAATTCTTTCTTTTGCTCCTCTCTCAGAAATTACAGCTCCTTATAACGGGGTTAACAGACCAGATCGCGTGCCTGCTCCCCGGCTGCCCCAGTTCACAGCCTGGTGTATTAATACAGCCTACCAGTGACAGTTAGCTCATGCTAATATGCTACACAATAAGCGTGATTAACTGATGGGCTGACACATTCCCTCCCGCCAGGCTGTACAGGGGCAGCAACAGCCAGAAACAGCACGGGAGAGACACTGCCATGCCCTGCAGGGAGACTTTCCAGAGGACACCAGTCAGATCCTTTGTAACAAGAAGGCTGCACACTTCAGCTGCTCACACAAGTTAGGAAAACTTTATTCCGGTGGAAACACTAGATGTAAAGACAATAAACTGGTGAATTCCAGCAGAATTTTCCTTAAAATAAAGCCATTTTAATTTTTTCTCCTATGCTGCAAAAAATTATACTATATTCAAGTGTAAGCAGTGTATAATAATAAACATAATATTTTTTTTTTGTTAATCAAAAAATTGAAAGACCCCTTTTTCGACTTGTAACACTTCCGCGTGACCGAATCCCCCTCCTCTTTCACAGAGTTTTGAATTTTGAAATACTGAGTTTAGCCAGACCCAAAGTAATTCTGAAAACCTCAAAGCAGTACACAAAGCTTTTCACTCTGCAAAATATTTATATGCCACTTGTACAGCAGTTGCCTGTCTGTGAATTCCCTGTCACTTTTGACATCCAAAAATACTCACTTATTAAAGAGAAACGCAGCGAGCAAACCACAGCTCTAGGCCCTCTTTGAGACGAGGGAAAAATATCTTATGGCCTCAAAACATGTGGTAACCAGCAGGACAGGGCAGTGCTGAGCTCATCCCTCAAGCTGGAGGCTTTTCTCACTCATCCTTTGAAGAGCCATTAAATCTAGAGTGGGTTTTTTTCGGGGTATGTATTAGGTGGTGAGCACGTACTGCCAAGGCAGCTCTTCCTGTTCACACTCCAGAACTTTTTATTTCCAACTTCCTGTAACTATTCACACTTTCTAATAACAGCTCGTGGTAGTTGTATGCAGTGAAGTTCACACATGACTTAAAAACTAGCAATAATAACCAGATTATACTTACCCGATAAGCTGACATTTACAGGTAACGACATAGATGGTAAGTTCCTGCTTTACAAGTATTAACTTATTCTGTGTTTTCCTAACTATCTCCAAAGTTATTACCAAATCTGAAACCTACAAACACAAAGGGGTTTTTCTTGTTGTTTTCTGAATTGTTTGGTTTGGTTTTTGTTTTCTGTTTAAACAACAGGGCTAGTTTCTATTTTTGTGTAAATCCATATCAGCTTATTGATCTAAGGGTTGTCACCAGTAAAACCAATGCAGAATTAAGGCAACAGTTTGTTATTGTAAGAGTTCTTGATGGTTTAAAAAGAACACCAGAGGTTTCTAAAAACAGTTTCAAAAGCTTAAATGTATTTGCCAGGTTGCAAAGACCACCCAATTCAAGCACATTAGAAGTGCAGTCTAACAGACTACCCAGACAAACACTAAAGGTCCTAGAAGACCTACAAAAAAAGCAACAACTCTCAAAATGCATTAGTTCCACATCTGGTTTTTGGTTTTCTTGCCACAGTCAGTCAGTCTGCACATTTGAGATCAGACATGCTGCGTTGGCCCTGCCATGATAAGACACTATCCGCTGATAAGGAGATAAGGATTACTCTCTGCTCCTACAAATGCTTCACGGTGCGTTTTGTGCCATTCATTTTGAGTAAGAATTTAAACATGAATTTGAGATAAATAAGACTGTACATGCAAGTCCACCTATGATCTTGCTATTTTTATTTCTTCTTCACCCATATTTTCACCCCTGTTCTAATCAGAGCTGCTGTTTAAGGCTGAGAAACCACCAGACACGCCACAACTCAAAAACACGCAGGTACAAAAACCGTCTTTCATTTGAGCTGTAACTGAAACAATTGCATCAACCTGATTTTCACCCCCACTTAAAACACCCTTCACTCAAGTGCACTCCTCCTTCTACCTCTAAATGGCTGGCATCAAAATGGTTCCAAGATGAAGGTTGGGTGAGTGCAAGCCAGCAGTCACTAAACACGACAGCACGACCAGCCGCGTGGACGCAGCTCTAGCATTACTTACAGGGGATTAATCTTTCAGGAATTCCCCACAATTCCTCCCCTCTTGCATAAAGAGAGACAAGTTTTGCATCTGGTACACTGCAAAGGCCTAACTGCAAGGCTTATCTTGCATTTAGGGGGACAGGATGCTCTCCCAGAGATCTTGGTCCAGAGCTCAAGCGAGGGTGCAGCCTGTGGGGTGACAGAAACCTGGGCTTTATTTACAAGTGTATTTAATACACACACTCAAGAGAGTTCTCTTGAGTGTACAATGATCTGGGTTAGGCCCAACAAATCTGCATCCCAAAGAGTTTATCACCTAAATCACACACTGCTTTCCACACTGCTTTTGACCACGTGTGTTTTGAATAGACCAGAATGAAGGCATTCTTCGCGTTTTATTAAATGGGTTAATTTATCTTCACCCAAATGTTTGCTTTCCTGCAGTTATTAAACTGGCTGACTTTCAGGTGAATGCACAGCGAACAAAGGACTGCTCCACTTCCACTTACCTAAATTCTGACAGATCAATAAACACCCAAGCAGTGGATAAAATCTTTACAATTCACAGTTAAAGAGTCCAGTCTGACCGAAAATCAAGGAAGATGGCAACAGGTGACTGGAGAGACTGTACCAAAACCAAACTACACCCCAGTACTCAGTATCTACAACTCCAAGTGACTGATTGCTTGCTTTCAGTTTCTTTGAACTCGGCCTTTATCCACATTTGTAGATAACACATTAAAGAGAGAGATAGATACACACAAAAATAACGGTGCCAGCCAGGGCTAAGAATCAGCACAAAGTCAATACTCAGCTGAGGTTTGACAAGGCAAACCCACACCGAATCCACTTCCCACCACGAGCAATCAGCTAAACCCCTGCATGGCACATGGCCCGGAGTGGATCGAAGCCACACTAGCCCACGGGGACCCCAGGAACAAGCCCAACTCACCCCTCTCTTCCGAGGAACACACTGACCTCATCCTGCTACAGGAGCTGCGGGATCACAGGGAAGAGCCACACACAGAAACCTCTAATCCAGCAACCCAGAGAGAACACAACAGCAGTTGTTGGGCATTTCAGTACTCACTTGAATTCTACAAAGGGAATCCCAGATCCCCAGATGAGAAATATGCTATTCATAATTAAATTGTAAAGTTTGGCATCTACCAGAACAACTCGGTCTCCAGGAGCATCTACCTGCACGCCACAGCTGCTGCCAAGGACACAATCAAAGCAATTTTTTTAGGCTCTTCATCTGCTCGCAAACAGTGCCAAAAGTGGGAGACAGCACCAATAATTCTATTTTAATTTGTTTTTTTCTGTACACCGAGAACAAATATAAAGGCTTCCTGACAGGATCTAGAACTGCCATTCAAACTACCTAAAAACCTCATGCAAATAATACCAAGAGTTTAGAAATCGATGCTAATAGGGAAACTGGAACGTTTCCTAACAAATACAACCAAAACTTTCCAAGACAGAGATCCCCAGCACCAGATTGCCTGTCCCCAGGGAACAGCAAAGTATGCAGATAATTAAGCTTACTTGAGTTTACAAGTTGTAACCTTCTTGTCACTTTATGGAAACAAACTATATTTAAGGGGAAAAAAAAAGGGACAAAAATATTTACATTTTGACAACATACAACTCGTTCACATGAAGGACCACCAAATAAGTTCCCATATGTTATCAGAAGGAGGTTTACAGTATGATGTGACCTAGTGTACAAATCCAAGACTTTCAAAGTATGGCTCACATCCCGCTGTCAGCGCTCCACAGCCCCCAAACCCACCCTGCACGTATGGTTGCTCAGCTTCTCCGTGACTGTTTTCACTGAAATATTTTTAGCATCCTTCTAAAAATGCATGTATTGCTCTGGAAAGAAGCTAATTGCACCATTACCTTTGTTCCACTCTGTCCCATTTTCCTCCTCTGTCCTTTTCAGCTACCATGTCCCAATCTTCCTTCTTTTCCTCCCATTTCTTGAACTCTTTCTTCCACTGTTTCTTTCCTAATCCGTGATATCCTCGTTTCCGCAGTCACTTTTAGCCTTGTTATCACCTTCATCTTTCTCTGCCTAATGTATTTACAATCTCTTTACCTCATCTCCTCATCACCTAGTTTTTTTCCGTCCCTCTTGCTTTTGACCAATTGCTTCTGTCACTGGTGTCACCCCACCTCCCCTGTACTCCACCTGTACCCTCTTTTACCACCACGTCATTCCTAGCAGGCTCCTTCATCCGCTTTCTCCTATAAAGCTGTCAAACTTTAACTGTAGACACCATCAAGAACAGAGTTACTTGCCAGCTCCCTGAAGATGACAACAGGATCTTGATGATGAACTTAGAACCTAGAACCTTAGAACCTTCTGCTGTAGACCTGGTATTCTGAACAGCCCAAAGGAAGAGGACGTGAAATAGGCTGTGATGCCTGCAGCAGGCATATGGGTCATTCAGGTCTGTGCCTCTGCCTTTCCACAGCTCTTTTTATTCCATGTATCATAGTGTAAATGCAGGGAAGAAGTTCATCACCAACTTTGTGAAAACACAAACTAAAAGAATACAGGCCATGCTCTGAACCTGCTCTTCTCATTTT
Organism: Scolopax mira; assembly: GCA_004320125.1. Classification (NCBI taxonomy): domain Eukaryota; kingdom Metazoa; phylum Chordata; class Aves; order Charadriiformes; family Scolopacidae; genus Scolopax; species Scolopax mira. The sequence continues at coordinate 70,794 of BJBW01001892.1, forward strand.
GGGTGGGGGCATGAACACAACTGAGAGATACGGGCAACTTGTACATTTTTTTTTCTGTATGCGAACAACACCCTAAAGTGATAAGGCTTGACAGTTCAACACACATATTTTGTTCACAAGGAACAGGCCCAGACTTTTTTCTTTTAAGGAGGACAGGGAATGCCTGGCACGTTTTCATGTCCGTCGCTAGCCTGTCCTCCCAGAGACACTGCTCCCTCGACCCTTATCCCTATTGCAAAAGGAGAACAGGGTCTCATCACCACAACTTCCAACTCAGACAACTTATGGCAGGCCGTGTTCACTCAGCACAAGCTGCAGGAGGTTGTGCACATCCTTGGGACAACGCACTGAAACGATTATCTCTTTGCTTAGGGAAGACAGACCCCAGCAAGAAGCATCTCCAGCCATGGAGGCGACACCGACCAAAAGGCAACACACACCAACGACCCTTCCTTCACAGAGGTGTCACACCCAGGCAGGGGGAGAAAAGGTGGGAAGAGAAGCACCATCTCACCATTTTTGTGTTACATTTACTATGGGGGTGACGGGACATTTCTCACACTGGTGTGTAAAACCCTCCTGTGGCTTCAAATAGGCCTGCCCCGATGAGGGACCCCACTCCAGCCACCCCTCACAGAGGGCTGCATGCAAGGTGCGGGGCAGCGGGGGCCTGGTCCCCTCGGGGACGGCCGCACAGCACAGCGCCCATCTCCTCACGACGCCTCCCTCCTCCACAGGGGCCCAACGACCCCCCAACGAGGGAAGGCAGGACCGGGGTGACAGCCCAGCGAAGAGCCCAAGCACCACTTCCACGCCTGAAGTGACACACGGCTGGGCCGCGGGGGGGACAGCGATGACAACCGGCTGGCCGTTCCCTCAGAGGGCCCAGAGCTCCCATGGCGGCCGCCTCGCCTCAGGGGACAGGCCCCCCCACCCCGTACCCCCAGGAGAGGCCGCGGCCGCCGGTGCCCCGGTGCATCACGGGCGACGGGAGGGGGGAAAAGGGGGGGGAGCCCCTCATCCCCCGCCCCTTCCCTCCCTCACCCCCCTCTTCCCCCCCCCCCCCCGCAGGCGGGTCCCGCCGGCCCGCGCCGGTCGGGGCCGGTTCCAGCCGGTGCGAGGCGGGCTGGGCGGCGGGTCTCCGTGCGCGCGTGCCGCACGCTGCCCGCTGACGTCAGGCGCGTGTTGGCGCGCGGGCGGGCGGGCTGGGCGGCGGGGAAGAAGCTCCGGCTTACGTACGTGTAGTGCTGCGGCTTCTCCGGCTGCGCCTGCAGCGCGCTGGCGGCGCTCGCCGGCCCGGCCGCGGCGGGGCCGCCCGCCACCGGGCCCTTGGACATGCCTCCTGCCTTCCGCTGCCGCCGCCGCCGCTCCCGCCGAGGAGACCTTTATTATTCACTCTGCGCGGTCCGCACGGCGGGCGCCGCGCGCAGGCGCCGCCGCCGCCATTGCCGCCCCGGTGCGCGGGGCGGGGTGGGAGTTGTAGTCCTGCCGCCCGCCCGCCCTCCGCCAAGGCGGGAGGCGGCGGGGCGGCGGCTTCCGGCCGGCGAGACTACAACTCCCAGAGGCGCCCCGCGGCGGTGCGGCCCGCACTTCCGGTTGCGCGGGGATGTGGGGGGGCGACGGGACTTGTAGTGCGAGGGAGGGGGGCGGTGCCACAGAGCGCCCCCCAGTGGTGGGGCGGGATGGCGCCAGGCGCCATTACCAGGGCCAGCCCTGAGGAAAGGCCCAAGGATGTGAAGGGCACAACCCCAGAGGTGCTACCGACCCCCCCGGGAGGGCACAGCCCCTCCAAGGGAGGCTGAGCCCAGAGGCCTGTGAGAGGACTGGGAGTTATTTGTGGCAAGAGGCCTCACTTCCTTCCTGCCTCCCCCCCCCCAACACCGCCTTCCCTGTGCCTCAGGGACTAATGTGGACACGAGAGCACAGCATCCTGGCCAAAGGCTTATTTTAGTGTTGGCGTCTCCCGCGGCCTTCCCCACCCACGGGACAACGCCATCCAGGAAGTGCCTGGGAATAACACTGAAGTTCTGAGGAGGAGGAGGAGGAGGAGAAAGAGGAGGAGGAGGAAGGCCCAGCCAACCGTCTGGAGAACCTACCTCCAAGAAGGTGACACCCGCCTGGATGCTGGGTCAAAAGAGGATCACACAGGCCTCCCCTGGGAGAAATCCCCCCCTCCCCCAGAAGAAGCCGTGTCGAAGGAAGCAGCTGAATTCCCATGCGAAGAGCTTCCTCCGTAAATTAACGTCTCTCCCAGGGGAGGAAATGATAAAAGCTGCTTTTAATAGGACTTTGATCTCTTGGGCTCCACACAGGACCATGTCCCTCGCTGGGATCCTCCAGCTGTGTGGTAAAGGGCAGCAAGGATTTATACAGCAAACACCTTTTTTTTAAACTCTGCCAGCGGGCGCGGGGTGAGCGGTGTTAATAATAAACTTTGGGCCCTGGTCTGCACGCTGCCCGGGCAGCTGTTTTTGTGGAGGGAAGTACATTTTTAAATTCTGATTTACACAGATTCAGCAAACCTACTGCAGACAGGCTTTTATGGGGGTAATTGCACAGGTTGTTCCCCTGCATTTGCAGGAATAAGTCACAGGATATCAATACCTCCTGATTCATCTAACAATCCTTCACGGGAGGCTGGAGCACTGTAATTATGCAGCTCTTGGTCGAGTAGGGCAACTTCTCAGAAGTCAGTACCTGTGGAGGTTTTTCAGTTAATACCTACGTATACACACCTATATACCCAACATAAAGCCACTGTCAGCAATGGACCTGCGGAAACAAACCCTTCAATTATTGACAAATCACACTGAAAACACCATCAACGTGCACTTCATGCCCTGGGATTCGGGAACCACCAATTCGAATCCTTCTTCGATGATATTTAATTGACAATCTGGTACCGACACCGTGTCCTTTTCCAGTTCTCTTTCGCCATCGGGACGACTCACCCCACGCTTGACCAAGCAGCAGAGCAATGTTTAAGAGACACCAGCTACCTCTGCCTGGGGTGGATTTGTTTCCATCTTTGTGTAGGTCCTCATTAATGTGCACTTGTTTGCGCTCTCCAGCTTTGCCACCTTCGCCTTTCCCTCAGCCTGTTCCATCCCAGAGGACACACGGGTTTTCTCCGGTCTGAAAGGGAACAACAACAACAAAAAAAATCCAAAGTCTCTAAAATTAGCAGCATAAGGAGCCATCGCTGCGAAACCATGGGAAAGGAAATATCTCAGGAGCCTCTCAACTCCCGGTGACAAACATGAAGCACTGTCTCCTGGCTTAGTGATGGCAGAGCACCTTCTTAAAACAATCAGATTTAAAGTCTACCCTCAGAACAGGTTTCTAGATTTCTTCTTCCTCGGCATAAACAACTCAGATGAAAGGGGGAAAAAAAATCTTTATTTTTCCCCAAAGTGTGCAACGCAAACGATTGTTTACCTCCACCCTCCCAAGCCACGCCGTGGAGACGCAGCTTTTTGTCTCTGATAAATAATTAACGTTTTCCTTCACGAGAAAGGAAATTAACCTGAAAATGAAGACCGGAGGCAGAGGAGATGCAACGTCTCCCTCCAGCAGCCCGGGCCTGGGCACACGTGAGGGCTGCTGTCGCACCATATTGGTGTGTGTTTGCTTGACTCACCCCGAGCAGGCGGGGAAGCGGGAGACGCGCTGGGAACGTGCACCCCCGCCATCCCGGCTCTGCCCGCCGCCCCGGGGGGTCAGCCCCACAGACTTAAGGCATTTCTAAGTCTGGTTCAAAGCCGGGCTCTGGCTCACAGAGCTGAGGGGTACCTTGAGGAGAGAGAGGTTTAAGCAGGCGCCTGTTTGTGCTCCCTATATATTCCACACGCTACAACCGCCCCAGACCTGTTCATCCTGATCAACGTACCCTTCCCATGGGGGCAGGGTCCTGCCTCCGCTCCACAAATGCAATAACCAAGTCGTATATAGCCAGGTATAAACTCTCAAAGCAGCAATCTCCCCCCGAAAGAGACTCTTTTATTATTATTATTATTATTATTATTATTTTATCCTCCCATACTACAGACAGGAGACACGGATTCTAGACTTTCTTCCTCACCACGAAAACTGCGATTGGTTTTAGAGCTGGAGTTTGAAAGCGACCCAGGGAGCGGGTGGGATTTGGGGAACGGCGGCGCAAAGCGGCCTTGTCCCTTGCATTGGCCACCTTGGCCAGTGTTGGCCTTCCCAGGGCCAAGGGTCAGACTCTGATTTTTCGAGGGGGTGGGGGTCACAGGCCAGCAGGGACCACCCAAGCCCCGTGAGGAGCCGCCTTTGGTTGCTGCAACCATAAAACCAGGCGAGACCCCCCCGCAGGCGCTGCCCGTTCCCTTGCGAGGGGCTTCATCCATCCCCGCTGTCACTCAGGAGCGCGGCGGGGGGGGGAGGGGGGGGTGAACACACGGGCCACCACCAAACCGCAGCCTCCCGCTCCCCGCCCGCGGCCTGCGCGCTGCGGCGCCCGGGGGCGACAGTGCCGGTGGGGACGGACAGACGGACGGACGGGGAACCCACCGCCCCCCTCCCCGGGCTGCCCCGCGGCCTGGCCCGGCCCCCCGCCGCTCGCAGCCAGCCGCCTCTGCCAGCACAGGCCGGGAAAGGCGCTTTCTGCCCGAGGGAGGGCGGGCCCGGGGAGGCGGCCGGGGCCGGGCGGGGGGTGCCCGGGGGAGCCCGCCGCCCCGCCGCCGCTCGCCCCGCTCCTATTGACTTCCCATTGTGGAGCTTCGCGACAAAGGGTAGGATCCAAACCCTGCCCCGTTTCGTCCAATCAGAGCGCTGAGCGCCCGCCTGCCGTCGATTGGCTCCTTCTCGCCCCACAGTACCCAATCGGACGCCTACTTTAACAACCAATCAGCGGCCGGGCATGTGCCCAATCAGCGCCGAGGAACCGGAGCACGGCCTTTGTGTGTCGTGACGCCACGGCGCCGGCGGAGGTCCCGGCCAATGGTGCGGCGCGCTGTTTCCAGGCATTGTGAGGTCACCGCGCCGTGTGCCGCCCCCGGTATAAAACGCGAGTCCCCGCGGCGGGGAGGGCGCAGTGAGGGGGTGGTTGGCTGTGGAGCGGCTGTGGGAAAGGAGACGTGTAGGCTTCGGTGCGCAGCGCTACCGGCACCGGTGCTTCCTTCTTCGCCGAACGGTGAGTAGGGGGTGGCGGGCGCGTTCCGTGGCGGGCGGCGGTTCTGGGCGGCCATTGGCGGCCTGGAATTCTCTTAGAGCCTGGCGGACAGGCCGGGCCTTGCCTACGTGCCCTTAGTCACGGCCGGCTCCCATACCCCTTCCCCCTCAACCTCCCCCGGGTGGCCCGGGAGGAAAGAGGAGGCGGCGTGACTCAGTCCGCTTCCCCCGGGGAGGGGAGCGGCGCGGCTGGGCCACGAACGCTGAAGCGGGGGCGGAGTGGGGGAACCATGACTCCTCCTTTCCTCCCCCTCCCTCCCTCCCAGGGGAGGCCGTTGGCCGCCTGCCCGCCTCAGCGGCGGGGGAGGGGGGCAGCTCGTCGACATCTGCCGCTTCTGGGGCTGGAGGGGATTGGACGGGGAGGCGGGGGGGGGGAACGACACGGGACGATACGACACGCAGAGTGTCGCCAGGCCTGGCGGGTTGTGTCGGTGCGAGGCTGGGGAGAACCGGGCCTCGTGTTAAGCCTGCTTATCCTCCATAGGTAAGTGAAGAAAAATGGCCCGTACAAAGCAGACCGCCCGTAAGTCCACCGGGGGGAAGGCTCCGCGCAAGCAGTTGGCCACTAAGGCGGCCCGGAAAAGCGCCCCCTCTACCGGCGGCGTCAAGAAGCCTCACCGCTACAGGTAAGGCCGCTGGCACGGCACGGCCCGGCCCGGCACTGCCGCAGCCCCTGCCCCGCCTCAACCTGCTCCCTCATTCCCCCTCCACCCAGGCCGGGCACCGTTGCCCTCCGTGAGATCCGGCGCTACCAGAAGTCGACGGAGCTGCTGATCCGCAAACTGCCCTTCCAGCGCCTGGTGCGCGAGATCGCGCAGGACTTCAAAACGGACTTGAGGTTCCAGAGTGCAGCCATCGGTGCGCTGCAGGTACTGCTCGTGGCCTGCTGGGCCTTGGCGCTCGTGGTGCTGAGCGTGCTTCGCTGAGGGTTTCTAACGACCTTTCTTCTTGTGCTCTTGAAACAGGAGGCCAGCGAGGCCTACCTGGTGGGGCTCTTCGAGGACACCAACCTCTGCGCCATCCACGCCAAGCGCGTCACCATCATGCCCAAGGACATCCAGCTGGCTCGCAGGATACGGGGGGAGAGGGCTTAAGTGAAGGCTGTTTTTATGGTGTTTTGTAGTAAATTCTGTAAAATACTTTGGTTTTAATTTGTGACTTTTTTGTAAGAAATTGTTTATAATATGTTGCATTTGTACTTAAGTCATTCCATCTTTCACTCAGGATGAATGCTAAAAGTGACTGTTCACATAAACCTCAGTGATGTGAGCCTTGTTGCTCAGGAGTGACAAGTTGCTAATATGCAGAAGGGATGGGTGATCTTTCTTGCTTCTCATGCATGTTTCTGTATGTTAATGACTTGTTGGGTAGCTAAACTTGTAAGGTACTAGAATTGATATAAATGTGTACAGGGTCCTTTTGCAATAAAACTGGTTATGACTTGATCCAAGTGTTTAACAATTGGGGCTGTTAGTCTGACCATACATCACTGTGATCAAATGTGGACTTTTTTCAGAGGGTGAAACTACAAGTCTTAACCACAGTGTAACTTACAGTTTCCTTAAAAAAAAAAAAAAGTAAACCTGGCAGCTATAGAATACACTATGTGCATTTATAATAGCTATTTTATATATTGTAGTGTCAACATTTTTAAATTAAATGTTTTACATTCACATGTGAGGAGTCTGTCATTTGGTTTATATGGGCTCGAGGAAGCCGTAGCAGTAGGTGCCTGGAGTCCTGCAGCTTCCTTTTGCCTGTCAACTTGCCCTGCCCACCCTGGGAGCTTTTTTTTGGAAGCTTTCTTAAATTTGACTCATGAGCCCTGCAGCTGTGGGGCAGAGG
>BJBW01001893.1:0-73697 GCA_004320125.1 Scolopax mira
AAGAAGAATGTTAGGTACCAATACAGGTTAGGCATGGATGTGCTGGAGACAAGCTCCGAAGAGAAAAATCTGGGGATCCTGGTCAACAGCAAAATGACAATGAGCAAGCAGTGAGCTCTTGTGGCCAGGAAGGCCAACGGAATCCTGGGCTGCATAGGGAAGAGTGTGGCTAGTAGGTCATGGGAAGTCATTCTCCCCCTTTACTCTGCACTGGTGAGGCCACAACTGGAATACTGCATCCAGTTCTGGGCTCCCCAGTTCAAGAAGGACAGGGAGCTGCTGGAGAGAGACCAGTGAAGGCCAGCAAAGATGATTCAGGGATTGGAGCTTCTCCCTTATGAAGAAAGGCTGAGAGAGCTGGGACTCCTTAGCCTGGAGAAGAGAAGGATGAGGGGAGACCTCATTAATGCATACAAGTATCTAAAGGGTGGGTTGAAGGAGGAGGGAGCCAAACTCTTTTCAGTGGTTGCCAGTGAAGACGAGGGGCAATGGGCACAAGCTGGAACATAAGAGGTTCCACTCAAATATGAGAAAAAAACGCTTCACAGTGAGGGTCGCAAAGTCCTGGAACAGGCTGCCCAGGGAGGTCATGGAGTCCCCTTCTTTGGAGATTTTCAAGACCCGCCTGGATGCAGTCCTGAGTGACATGCTCTAGCTCTGGGCAATCCTGCTTCGGCGGGGGATTTGGACTAGATGATGTCTACGGTCCCTTCCAACTCTAAAAAATTCATTGAAATTCAGTGAAATGCAAACCTACTGTGCCATCAGAAAACAGAGAAGTCCCACATGTTCAAGGGATTCTTGAGGCCTCTACACACCAACGTGCTTTGAAGCCTAAAGCAATCACTAGAGACTTAATATGCTATGCTACACAGTCAAATAGCCAAAAGCAACTACAGCAGCATTGGGGTTTTTTTTGAGGAAGGGACTACACTTAATCCCGCCTCGTCTCCAAAACAAGGTGTTTTCAGCATCCCATTTCTTATCTGAAAGTCAGACAATGGACAAGGAATCAGCTGATAGACATCCTAACGCTGTCCTTCAGCCTCCCCTCCTCACTGATGTTTCAGAGAGGGAACACCCCTCTCTGGCCACCAGCCCTACACCTACAGCAGCTGCAGCAGCAGCCTACACCTGTAGGAAGAGCTCCAGGCACTGAAGAACTCACATGTGGCTGCTCTAGAAAATCCTTCCCCAAAGGGCAGGTGCAGTCATCACCAAAAAAGTCGCAGCCAGGGTAAACAGGCAGCATTGGATTGGCCCTTTCTCACCAAAGTCCTCTGCTGAATATTTGATCCCAACCTTCACCTTGTCTACAACAAGCACCACTTTTTAACCCATACTGCCCTCTCTTCTCCATTGCAGAAGGTACAGTAGTACCAGACCACTAAGTCTTTGGTTCCTCCATTCCCAACCTTTTTTAACCAACCTTAAAAACAAAAGAGTCCAGCAGCTCCCACACAAAGTGGGCTTCTTGCCAGGTGCCTTCCTGACACTCTGTGGCTACACCAGTAGTGTTCTTGTGTCTTTCCTCCTTGGACCACAGTGACGGATCAATCAGTATGCCACAAAGTACTTCCCTCTCTTCTACCAAGAAGGGTTATTTCATTTACAAAAAACCAGTTGTATTTGAACTGATAACAAATTGTAAGATGAAAGTTACGTTAAATTATAAAGTTAAGCTACCCAAAGCAGAGAGGGTGCATTAACTACTGGGTTTTGACACAAAACCCTATTCTCAGCCCTCCCTCAAGCTCAACAGACTCAGTCTATGTTAAATTAATTCCTTCCAAATAGTTAAATTCCACTGCAAGTGTGGCTAATCTACGCTGCTTCAGACTAATTACTACCTTGGTTGCAAAGGTAGGGGGTTTTTTTCCCAAAAAAAAGATTAAAAGAGAGAATTTATTAACAATTAGTTAAGTCTCCAGTTGCCTGGCAGATTTACTGAAGGACCCCTTCTGTCATGGTAATAGGCTTGAATTTTCTGCTGTGACCCTAAGTCAGTCTTGCTTTTTCTGCATTTGTTCTGCATTTTGTATGTTATGCTAATTGAGGCTGTTAGCTAATGACTTCAGAAAACAGGTTGGTAGAGTTGAGCCTTTCCCTTTGAGAAAACTAAACTAAATCTTCCCTAAATTTAACAGAAGATTATACAGTAATATGTAAAGGGACAGTAGGCTCTAAACACAGGTGACCAACACTCCTATGTTCACTGTGTCAAGGAATATTGCCTACTCCAGAGTTTTGTACAATATAAAATAGTCATCAGGCAATAGCATTTGTTAAGCTAGTCAGACGTTTATCACCTTGTCTTTATGCATGCTATAGTACATCAAGTTATCCAAAGGATGAACGTAACTCATGTAAAACTAAATCTGGTACAGTGAAGGGTAAAAGCATCTGGATCTGTAGCAGGGACAGGAAAATTATTTCCTTTTTCATCTATACAGGCTCCACTACTTTTGCTTCTGACTTTAGATAAGTGCTACTACCAATGTGTAAAAATAATAATAAAAAAAAATTTAGCTTATTATACCCTTAAGTAACGGGGTTTTTCCTTTCCAGTTTGAACAGAATAAGCATCCAGTATTGCTGTGTACATTAATACTAAAGGCAGAAGGGAAAAAGCAAAGCAAGCAAAACCTTGCATTAATCCCCTGGGTTTTGTTAAAGATGCCAAGACAGAGCTTCAGATTAATGCCACTTATAGTATATTAGCCTAGCACTATGGAACCAAAACATCACATGGGCAGACCAGGCTTTGTTCAATAAATAAATAAACAATCCACAAGGCAGTTTTTCATTAGATATTTGGCATGCTAAATGAGAGTAATAAGGGAGTATAAGGGAATATAAACAACAGTTTTCTATTCATCCCCTCTCTTCTTTCACAATAAACAATACACTGGATGAGTATTCACTATAACTAAACAAATCTAACAGTTTTCATAATGTGAGTATACTAAAATTTGGGGATCTATTCTTAGGCAGAAAGGCAAAATAAAAAAAAATTGATAAATAAGTGAAGCTCATACAGACTCTTACACAAAGGCTGACTGTCCCATGTGACAAGTGCAAGCAGAAAGGAACCATTTATATTTCTCTGTCACTAACGATCACAGCTGAAATGTATCTTTAGGAGCCTGGTCTGAAGGTCAGAAGACTTTCGATACACTGCTCATTCTGCAGAACTCATGTTTCTGGATTCTTTTTTTATGTCTCCCAATTTACCAACTTAATCTGATGTTAGAGAATGCCACAGTGAGGGCTGAAGACACACTGAATGCTACCTTGAAACACCACCTCTTTATGGATAAGAATTAGCTTTATATATTTTAAAAAACAAAACAAACCAACCAACCAAACAACAACAACAAAAAACAACCAAAGAACCCAAATGAAACCATAACAACTTGCACAACGCCAGCAACTCCTATTTATACAAGACTCCCATTAAGCTAAGAGGCCAAAGCTTACACTTTGTGGCATGTCATCAGAGCATCCGGCTATTTTTGCTTTATTTCTCAGAAATATTTTGATCGAGAAGCTTCAGCATCAGCTATGATACTTTGCACATTTCTTTCATAGCATAACTCCCCACTCAGACTCTGACAGCACAGCCTATGCTGTATTAATATTGCTCATGAACATGTATCCCACCCTGCACTCCTTTCAATCACAAGCCTCATATCTGAAATGCAACTATATTCTTACAACATAAACCACACAGTTTAAAACCCATTTCATCGTAAGAATGAATGACTAAAGGGTTTTGTAAGCAAGTCAGCTAACCAAACAAAAATCTTGTGGTACTTCATTTGTGGCTAACTCTTGCTGTATCTTCACCAGGAATAAATCCATTCCTACCTATTTGCGTATTTTTAGCACATAAAGTGCTCGTCAAGCTCTAAAAGGGATCGATCTCCCCTTCCCAAACCCATGTACCACAGTGTGAATTTAAACCAGTAAACCAAATTATACAGTAGATCTTAACCAGAGTCCTACCAATTTCAAAAGGCATCTGATCAGGCCACTGATCCTGCCTTCTTATACCAGTGTGCAACAACTTGAATGGAAATGAAACAAACTGAACCAGTACAGCAAGTTCAGAAAAGTAAATTTTTTAAGCACTACACTTCCCTAAAACTGCCAAGGTAAATCAGCTAGATTTCAGTTCTCTCTCAAAGTACTAATGACATCATCACTCTTAATAAAAAATATAATCTAAAGCACTGATAACTACATTGAGCATTAAAATAAAAGTGAAGAAACAGATAAAGTAAGCAGCATATGAAAGTGAGATGAAGAATTTCCAAAAAGAAAAGTCTCAGTAAGGAATCATTAATTCATAATAAAAGTAGACATAAGTCTAAAGAAACACACTGTTTAGAAAAATCTTAAAACACACTGGTCTAGGATAAATGTTACCTTCCTCTTTTCTACAATTATTACAGTTTCACTTGCTGTGAAATGACAGCAGAAAGCATTCAGATGGCAAAAGGCAAAATGTGAGTGTTTATAGACTTCCTCCTGTGTAAACAGCACACTAAAACCTCATATCATATTTCTGATTCAGTAACAAATACAAATTAACTTTATCTACATCAGGCAACCAGTATAACTGATTACCTGTTTGTGTTAATAAGTGCATTTATATGAAGAGGTGTAGATATTCTGTAAACCAAATACAGATGACACTAAAAAAAAGGGTTATTTCTGAACCTGGTCTAACGGTTCCCTCCTCTCCACCTGTCTCACCTCACCTCAAAGGTATCTATCAAAAAGCTCAGAAAGCACAAACACTGGATCAAACTCCTCATAGCTCATAAAATGACTTCAAAATCTTCAGTCCATGGTTGCATATATTACTAATATTTTGGACATCAGTTTATGTAGACTAATGCTTGATGAAACATAAACCAAGAGATGATTTGTAGTACTGCTGATCCTTTGCATTTAAACCTCTAGAGGAAAAATTTTCTGTTGCCAAGGACTGATTCGCTCCCAAGGGCTGAATGCATCTAAGAATTCTGGTGAGGTACGTGCTCTCCAGGACACAAATCCACCACAACACTCACAAGGATTTAAAAGGCTCTCAACAGCTGTTATTGCAAATCATTGAAATGGCTTCTTTAGGCAATTTTAACATGTCTAGTATAGGGGCTTTGCATATATTATCTGAGCAATGTGTTGAATAATCTCATCAAATGCATTAACAACCTATTTTCCCAAACAATAGTGTCTAAAAAAAGTAAGTTTTAATAAGAAGAGGTATTTCCTCTACATATACCAATGTGGAGAAATAAAACAGAAAAGAGCGGCCTGAAGAGGTCCATATTGAAAAAAATGCAGATGACCAAAAAAATCTGCATCCACAGATGTGTGCAACTAAATGCTTTACAATGCGAGAAATAGCTTGTTCACTACAGACCTCTGTGGGTGCAAAACAACTCAACATTCCTTGTCCTACAGGCTTACACACCTGGGATAAGGTCTACAGGTCATTTTTCAGACTTGTCACAGGACTTTGTAGACTTCAGCACCTGAACTCAACACCCAAGAGAAGCCCTTCATCTTTTTCACCACTGTGAAAAATTAGTACTTCTGAGACCCAGCCAGTGAAGTCATGCAAAGACATAACACCAATTATTTGCTAATTGTGCCTCAGTTTGGGGATGAATACCACCAGAAACATTTCGTTTATTCTTTTAATTCATATTAGACATTCATTGTTAGAAATACAAAAATTGCAGACAATTCCAGAAGGCTGTCTCTAACTGGCAAAGATTTTAAAACAAGCTCCATTCTGTAACTGCAACTTTAACAGATCATTCCTCAATCACCATGCTATTCAGAGCCATCTGCAAACAAGAAAGAAGTTCTGAATTTGAGAGAAGCCATATGGCAAAAGTTAAATATTTTGATGTCTAAATACCCATCATAGCTTAATTCAAACTTATCAGATTCTTCCCATCTTAGAGATCGTTAGATCCAGAGACCATTCATCACCGTAGAATTTTTCCACTGATTTCTATGGACAATGATCAGTCTTGACAACAGTGTGACATTTCAGAACTGCCTTTTACCACAGAGCTGACTGTATTTTCAGAACACAGACTGTATATTTCATTTATACATGTACTCGGGCAATCAGAAAACATTCCTAAACATTCCAGAATAAGACAAGTTTTATGTAAACATCAGTATCATTTTATTTCCAGGTTTGCTTATGTTTAAAGAGTTCTAAAACTTGACTATGACAAATACAAAAAGTTAAACATTTACATCCTAGTTGACAACAACCTCAAATTATTAAAGAACAACGGAATAGCTGTTCCCATCAGCATGTGTTAGGACTGGATATGCTACCAAATACATGTAGCAAGTTTTTTTACTGGGTAATAACTAATGATCACTGCCATACGCTGTACTTTATGTCTTCATAACACTGGCTGTCATAAACATCTTTTAGTAGAAAGCTGCAATATAAACATTTATAAAGCAGACACAACACACCAGCTTAACCACTAATGCATGTAATTGCTAATACAGAGCCATATGCTGAAATTTCCCCTCTCTTTACATTTAACTTTTACAACGTAGGCAAATCAGACAATTGCATAGCCCACAGCCTTCCAAAATTGCTTACTGAACAGAAAACTGGAATCAGCTGCCAGTTCAATTGTTTTTACAACATTCTAAATAAAACAAAGGAGGTCTATTGCCTTGACTTGTGAAAGGGCTCTAATGAATGCCAATTATAAGAGCAATTAGGGGATCAAATCTAACATCAGAGGTTTCTCTGTAAGATATTAGCTCACTGACTTTTTTTATAAGCCAATTAGTCATGGAGGTTGAACAAGAAACAGATGATCCAGAAACAATGATTCTGCAAAAATGTTTGCTGTCAAATCACATAAATAATTTAATCCCTATGAACTATTAAAAAAAAAATAAAAATATCACAAATAAGGGCAGTAACCCTAGCTTTCCAACAAGAATTGTCTCTGTGACTGAACAAATCCTTCAACTGTATTAACAGTAACAACCTATGAACAAGAACATACGAAGTATTCCAAGCAAGAGAGACTTCTGCATAGTTCTTATGTGTCCAGTATTTACCAATATTCCCTCTGGCAGCAGCTGTCCTTAATCGAATACAAGATAAACCTGCAGGGACTGAACATCAGGATGACAGAAGGAATTCCACCATGAGACAGTGAAGTTGCCTCTTCCTAAAAGAGCAGAAAACATAGTGCTCTGAAGCGGGTGCTTCAGTTGACAGTTCCCTTCACAAACGAGGCAAGCCTGGCCACCAGCATAGCCCAGGAGAAGAAAAGGACTTTCAGTATTTCTGACAACTGACTCAGAAGTCCTGAGTTGTACCAGTCCAGTTTAAGGCCTCTTAAAAACTGAACGACTGGTTATGCTAATGTCTCACATTGTAGATGAAGTACTACATGCACGGTTTAAGCAATGTCGATAATCACTCAAAAGAACTAAAATAGCAGAATAAGGTCTCTGTGATCCTAATTGGGATCCATTCCATGTAAGCGTAATGCAACGGTGTAATGAAAGACCTTTTCTATAGCCTATTGCCTCATGTGATTCTGTGATTCAGTACACAAAGGGGATGATGGCAGAAACTACAGAAATTACCTGCCAAGAAAAAGATATGTGTCTAAGCCCTCAGGTGGTATTTCCTAAAGAGCTGTAAAATGTGGAATACTTTATGTTCAAAACAAGCTGCCCTTGATTTCAGATAGGAGAGTCAGCACTTCCTCAGATCAGAGCCACGAGCTAAAGTCAAGTATTCCTGACAACAGTGAAAAGCTTACAACAGTATTTTCAACAGCATCAAGAAGGAAAAACAGGGAGAAAAACCACATTCTCCAGAATCATATTTGATTGGTGAAGTTCCATTTGAGGCTCTGGAGAGGGAAATAAGTTCTCAAGGATGAAGTTTTTCTTCCCATCATATGCAAAACTAACCCTTTCTATCTAAGTCCCTTTCAGCACCTCTTGTGCTTGCTCTCCAGTTTGGCTGCATAAATTCCTTTCCTCTTATACCCCATGATTATCTTAAGTCCTAGTCCCTCTTCACTTATGGAAAATGCACACAAAGGCTCTTTGGCCATTTTTGATCTCATCTGAGTTCATGGTCTCTGCCTTTTTACCAAAGAAGTCTAAATTTTACCTTAACAACCAGCTCCTCACATGATACCTGCCTCCTCTGAACAGATACTCCATCTTCCCAATGGACCTTGCTTTTCTGATCCCCTCAAAATTACTATCTGATCAAGTACTGGCTCCGAGTTCAAGCTCTATTTTCCTCCCAGCCTTAAAATTTTAATCCAAGTAATCCTCAGGCTCTTTCTGACTACAGGCCCAGTTTCTCCACTTTGGTATCAGAGAGAGAGGCAAAGGGGTAAACTCTAGCAGCCTCTTTCAAATTACCTTGTAAGATTACTCCAGACATGACCATGAAGAAAATGTCAGTATATACAAATTGATTATGCAAATTTCCTAAAATCCAAAGTAGTAGAAAGTATATGCCCCACAATGAAATGATAAGACAAAAGGGATACTCCACATCACTAATTCATTAGAAGTTTTCAGATAAGGTATTTCTGAAATTTTAGAACCAGGACCAAACCATTTTAAACTAAAGTTTTAGACAGTTCTACTTTTTTACTTTTCTGAATATGGTTTTGGTTTTTTTTCTTTAGCAATATAACTCAAGTTAGAGACCAGAAAAGTTAAGAGTTTCATAAAAGATCATGTTCCAGTCTATTCTGTAAAGTTTTTGGCAATTTTAGTAAGTAAAATTCTGTCCTCTGCATTGATGATGTGCCCATGCATACCATTCCTAGCAGAGAGAATTCATAACTAAAATTATTATCTAGTCTCAGTTTATTTTGTAGATTCAATGTAAGATGCTTCTAGAAAAACAAGTACATATTCAATCATGAAAACAAGTCATATGGCTCAATGAAAAAGCAGTTTCTTAAAACTGCAAATAAAGAGAGAATGAAAATTCATTTTTGAGAAGCCTTAGATGTGACAATTAATGTTGTGATCATACATTAGTATTCCATCAGCAATAGATCTGATTTAAGAGCTTGCCACTCCTGCAAAGACACTCCACTCACTACCTTTCCTCACTGTAGGCTATCAATCGACCCTTTAGGTACACCAATCCCAATGTTTTTATAACCATATTCTTATCCAGCTTTTTAAAAATATTAAAAATACAGAAGTGCAGTGCAATAATTTGACCAAATTCCCAAAGCAAACAAGAGGCCACAGTTCACAGTTTACAAGTGGGTTTTTTTCAACATCTAGTTTGAAGCAGTTAAAAAAAAAAACCATCATTGTTTGCTTTCTGTTACAAAGTAAATAATTTAAGTAAATATTTTCTCTTTAGCACTTTCACATATTTGAAACATTGTATATTTCTGCTTTGTAGAAGTATCTAAAAAATTGTTACAACTGTGTTTGTCTGCAAATTACAACCTAACCACCTGAAACACACCAAGGCTACACCCCTCATGTCTCCGTTCTCCCAATTTGACATTTTCCTTCCATTTGGCACACAGAGCAAGTTCAAACTATTCAGTTCAATTCAACTATTTCATTCAAAAAGTTCTGGGAGCAAGTTAATTACAAATGTACACTTACCTTTAAATAAAAAACCAACAAACAAAAACCACCAACCCACAGAGAAACCATATTAAATCCTTAGGTTACTACTTATACAGAGGGAGTCCAAAGCAAGCATTGGGCAATACAGATAGAAGATTTTACATGAATCCACAGCTTTCCTCAGCCTAACATAAAAACTCTTTTTCCTTGTTAAAATCACAACCTGCTAGCAAATATGAAAATGAACCTAAAGGCTTCTCTCAACATGTTACTCTAAATAGCTTAGATTAAGTTACTCCAAGTAATTGGTGACACAAGTGCCAGAAAATCTATCACAACATTGATACCTGTAGAGAAATTACAAAAAGATTTTGATCTCACTCATGTACTAAGTACAAGTGATGTAGAAACAGTGAGGCATTGCACCAAGAAATATACAAATGAACAGAGAGGGGCAGTAATTAACAGGTGCAATATGGAAATTAGAGAGAATTCCATGGGTTGCCTTTCAATATCCCATTTGGGATACCATGAGTCTTTGAAACTTAGGCAACCCATTTGATCTCTGAAGCTTCACATTTTTTATGAACACCTTCTGTCAAACACTTCAGAACTGTCTTAGAATGTATTAAAGCATGATAATATGACTATGGAGGTATATACACAGTATTACTAGAATGGAATGGTCTCCCATATGGTTTACTTAAACCAGAAGCTGGTGAGCTCAGATCTGTCTGCCCTCATGTGCATGAACACAAGTTCCTAAGCTCAAGCATGAGACTGTACAAATTTTCTTAATTTAGAAGACTCTCAATAGAATTGCAAAAATTGTCATTATATGTATTTCTGTTTTTTCCTATTTCTTGACTCATATTAAGCACCTGCTATCAATGTTATACTGCTGCAATAAGCATCAAGGTTCAAAAAATAAAGGTACATGAAACAAAGCACCATGTGCTTTATTAAAAAGTCTTGCAACAATTTAAAAATATTAATTTGAGCAAAAATCTTTTGTATAGTGTAACCATATGTTCTCAACCTTAGGTCTATGGCCATAAACAAACAATTCAAGTAGAATTTTAAAAAAGACAACAAAAAGTTATACTGGCTTTGCTACTTTGCAAATCAAAATTATCCTGAGATACACTCCCTACACATCCATCCACCTTTATGAAACTGCAAGCTATTCAGATTTATCTTAAAAGCGACTCCTTAAATGAATCACAACCACTTATGAATTATACTGGACTGTACATAATAATGTACTTGCTAGCTAGCATCAAAAGATACTTCTATTATTCCTGGATCATATATAGAATGGGATAGATTTATAAAATCCAAGTCTTCTCCTTTTTTGGGACTGACTTCAGTATTTTACTGATGCTTACAAATACAACAAGCCACTTTGTGTCTGTACCAAAATTAACCTAATATTAAGTGATTGGAGTTCTCAGTGGTCTTTGGCATCAGGCTCCTTTGGGCTGGTTCAAATTAAGTGACTGAAACAGACTGGTTGTCACAACTACCAAATAATTTTTAAAAGTAGCCAGGAACAAGGTGACCAAATATTAAGTATACCAAGTTGAAAAATTGAAATGTAAGACAGTTCACATAACTTTAAAGTTATCTAAATTTTAATCTGCGGTTCAGCTAATCATACCGTTAAAAGGTATCTGGAACCTTTCATTTAAACTAGTTCAAGAGTTACCCCCCCTTTATGAGGGATCAAACACCAACAAAGCACAAATACATTCCATTACATGGAGGAGGTGGGGAGACATTGTGCTAGACAGAGTAAAACATGGTAGTCCTGTTTCGTGGCAAGCGTCCCTAGGGTCCTCTGCAGCGTCCATAGATTTGGATCCTCTGCAGAGAAGGAAGCAAGGCTGTTTCCTGAAATAAAGATAATTCTGGAAAGTAAAAAAGCCAATGGCATATATTAATGGTAATCACTAATGTGGCCTCTGACCATCTAGGGCATAATATACAGACAAACTTTTAAGTATTTTCTATTTCCATGAAATTCAAGTTTTGTCAACAGCTTAGCCTCTGGACTAAATGGATGCAGATGCAGGAATCTTAAAAGAAAAACCTTTATTTCTCTGACACCAATTTCCCAGTTTGCCACAACAAAATACCTGATTTATTCAATAGTGCAGTTTAAGCTAGGGGTTGCTTTTAAACCCTTCTTGCACCACAAGCAGATCTTTCAGCATGCTCTTCGCATTTCAATCCAAATCTCTGTACAATGACACATATTCTCCATTCACAGATATCACCACCACACTCATAATGCGTATTTTAGGACCAGAAAAGCAGGAGGACACTGTACCGCCAGTTGCGACACTAATAGCACGATGCTATTATTTCAAAGTCCAGGACATCAAGTACTAATGTGGTGTATTCACACAAAAAAAGCCCACTAGGATTATTGCTATGACAGAAGTATACATCACAGATTTATTTTCACTTGAATGGTTGTTCTCTCTTTGAACTTGAAAATGGGAAAAAATATACTTCAAGCATATTGGCCCTAATAGTTACCATAAATCTCCAGAAAGGCTTGTTGAAACCTGTGATATCATCACACTTGCATCTTAGAGTCCTACTTGTTACTCAGATCAGTAGTGTATTCCAGTTAAAATTATACATAGTGTTTTCTTCAGGGCATTTGCATTTCTCATCACAGAAGACAAGAGAACAATAATAGGAAAAGCCTCCTTTGTAAAATGTATTAAGTATTAAAAAAAAAAAAAATCACAGGAGGTTAAAAAAGTCTTTTTACATGACATCATTGCAATGCAGCAGACGAAAGGAAAAACTATTTTGAACAGTATTCATCTTTTGATCCAGAGGAGAGCACCAGATCACATTTAACCCAAGAGGTTTTGATACGTTTTTATCAACTACACTCTGCATCATAACTTAAAAATCAGTTCTAA
Source organism: Scolopax mira (assembly GCA_004320125.1). NCBI lineage: Eukaryota > Metazoa > Chordata > Aves > Charadriiformes > Scolopacidae > Scolopax > Scolopax mira. The sequence goes on from BJBW01001893.1 coordinate 12,591, forward strand.
ATCTGGAAATGTGGAGAGTCACAGAGACATCACAGGAAAAGAATACTTAAGAAATGTGTTAGAGATTGAAATTGCATCCTTGGATAAAATTGCAGAGTCAGACCTGCAATGACAACGCAGTAGCATTTCTATCAAGAAATCAATAAAAGAGACAGATGTGAAAGTAATTCAGTGTTTGAGTCACACCTATTTCTTGATTTCTCCTGTGGAATCACAGATAGGGTACAATGACCAAAGGTGGCCGATATTTTTTTGAATTTTGAATTCTTGTTTGCATCAATTAAATTATCACTAACCTCTGTAAATGCAAAAAGAAAAACACTGAAGTGATATTGAACTGCAGAAATGAGCAAATGGAATCAGTGACCAAGTCCTGCATTTGCAAGGTTAACAAAAACGTGGTAGAGAAATGGAGGTAGAAAGGGAATAATGAAGAACATTAAAAAAAAAAAGAAAAAGAAATTCAGCAGCTGAAACAGGCAACTGAACAAAACACATGAAAACAAATTCTAATGTTCTAAAATTAAAAAAGAATCATAGGAAGGAAAAAATCCCTCCAAGCATAGATAAAAAATTAATAATCAACAAACAATAAGCAACAGAATTAATACACAGAAAGCTACTCAAAGCTGCAAGCACAGTTGATGAAGCAATCCCGGGAAGTTTCCCAGTAAAAGACAGAAGACCCTACAATTCTTTCATGTAATAATAATCTTTAAAGCCTCCGGACAGACATTGCTGTATTGCTGCTTGCAAAGGACAGACAGCAGAGACAACAGACAAGGTCTCCAATTGCATTAGTTTTTTAATTTACAGAGCACACTAAAAACATACCAAGCTATGAAAGACCACAAATGTAAATACAAAAAAAAAAAAAACCAACAAAAAAAAAACATCTGGCAAGTCTGAGTCTTGTGCACATAGAGAAAAGGGCCATTTAGAACACTGCTGAACAAAGAATATTGAAATGAGATCTGAAAAATAACAAGCCCAACTGGGATCATAAGCTTTTCCGCTTAAAAAAAATAATATAAAAATACAGAGAACACAGCCAAATATGCCATCCAGGTTCTTGAAAGAATTTGCAAGAAAATAATTAACTGCAAATTCTGTGAGCATATGCATTGTGTAGAATTTCTTCAGGCCAGTAGAAGACATGTACATGAAACTGAGAAATCCTACAGAAAAATAGGCAAGCTATTTGATCCATACCTCACTCCAAAAAGTCTGGAACACTGAAGAGACTTTGGCAAAAAGAAAAAAAATTGAAAGGATACCAAATACACTGCACATATATTGGCTATCTCATGCCAATTCTGCTAAAGCACAATTAATTGAGTAAAAGATTGTGTCTACTGAAAAAGCTGACTGAAGAGGGCTAAAACAAATGTTACAAATGTGAATGTGATAAAATGAGACAAAAATAGAAAACAAATAATAAATAATAAAGACTAACTGAACTGCATGAGCATGATAAGAAACAACATTAAATTCACAATATCGTGCACCTGTAAAACCACTCCAAAATAAAGTGCTAGAAGGGTTTCATCCATTATGACAAGGCTTAATAGACAGGTTTTTAAGAGCAAGAAAAACAAAATATTTTTTGACAGGAGTTTCTATTACAGGTAACTGTCACTAAAAATCAGCAGACTTTAAGTGACAAGCAAGAATCCATTGTTTCTGCCACATCATTCTCCAGTCAGCTACATGTCTTCTATAGGAATAGTAATGTCTATCTCTATTTTCTAACCATTCATCAGATTTTGTAAAATGTGTAAAAATTTTCTTGGAGCAAGCCAACAAGTTCCAGAATCACTGCTAGGGAGAAAGGCAAAATGAAAAATGAGATTTCTCTGCTGTAGCCCAACTCCAATAGAGAAAAAATAATAAAAACTTATTTCCACTAAAGTTGAAAATAATCAAATTAAATGGTCTGCCTTCATTTTCAAGATCAACCAGTTCCCATTCTATAGAAATCGATATTCGCTTAATTCCAATATAATACCATGAAACGGCAGAATTAAAGAAAAAACATTCTTAATATCTTATAAATACATAAAATCTGGGAACAAAATTCTGCAAACTAACTTCAGACACTTTCAAGTAGTTCTGATGAAGAAGGACTAGCATAACCACACAGAGAATGAAACTAACACTACAGCTACGGTTGGAGTGCCACAAAAATACACATTTTTTTGCCATGAAATTCAATCTACACAATGGACAGCCTGATGATTACCATGATGGTAAGTACACCACCATAAAGGTTAGGTTAAGAGCACTGAATCCACAGTAGTTATTTTTCTGCAAGTGATAAAAGATGATTATGCTAGTAACAATAATATGCAAAGACCCACTTCCTTGAGTGGTTACCAGAGCCAATCAAGGAAGTCCACATTTAAAAAAGAAGAAGAAAACACAAAGAAAGCAAAATAAAGAGATTCTCAAATTCTCTTCAATTTCTGTTTCTTTTCTATTATTATTCAATGGATAAAATAAGTGTTCTGTTGTATTCAGAAGTCAATGACTTTTCCATTTCTAAAGGAAGGTGAGAGCAAAATAAAAAAAACCTTTTGTGTTTTTTCTAATAGAGCTCAGCATGAAAACAAAACAAACCTCCCTAATACACATGCCTAGGAACCTGAATTTATGACAAAGCCAAATAAACTGGATATAGTAACAACAAACTTTATGTTTTTCTACAATACAGCACTGTTTATCCTCACTTGTTAAAGTGGTAGTGCCTTGAAGAGTATAAAACAACATCAATGAAGACCAGAAAGAGATTATGTTTGTACAGATGAACCTGCTCTGGTCAGGTCAGGGATGAACTACACTGGAAGCAGTGAAAAAACCAAGATTTACGGCTTAGCTTTTATCTACTTCAAAAAGCAACTTTGCTGTATTTTGCATTGTTGCTCCACAATCAGACCAAACATGTATAAATACATCTATTTCTCCCACTTCCCAGCTCTTGGTCTCACTTGACCCATACAGTTCACAATGCCATATTGTAAATACCTGAGCCAGTACCCAAAAAAAGGCACATGAGGCAGGTAATGGGTGGAGAGGGATAGAGAAAGGATTCGACCACCATTTCAGCAGCATCATTGCAATTTCAAATAACAGAACTACAGTGTGAATGTTCAAACAAAGCATAGTCTGAGAAATCAAAGCACAGACATGAGAGAATTCATATATCCATAACAAAACATAACTAGTAACCAAATAATTGCAGTCATTCACAATGCAGTTTTTCCCATATCAGCTGTTGCACTAGGTATTATTTTGCCATGTATATCTGTAGATTTTCCTAATATCCACATCAGGGCGGACTCAAATGAGTAACTGACACATTTCCAGATAAGTGACAAGATAGGACAGAGCAGAAAGTGCTCTCTCTGCCATTCTCCCCTCCACAGTGTGAGAGTCTGAGAGTACAGTTAATAAGTCGCCTTCTCCAGTAATGCTACAAATATGCCTTTGAACTGCAACATCTCTTCGAAGATCTTACCTTGTAAAATGTTCCTAGGCACATGGTGAAATGCAAGTTTCAGAAATCTGTCAAGTTATGTCAAGATTCAAAAGAAGTTTGGTAGCTGAGAAGAAATACACTTCATTTTACCTTACACGAACACTGCCTGGGATTTGCCTTTTTATCACATCTTCTGAAAAGCAGCTGAACCTCATACACAATTGAGTGCTGATGCCTGGGAGGTGGGGGAAGGCCATAAACAAACAGGATCCAATTGCCCAGAAGTACATATGCCTCGCAGCAAGCACAAGAAACACCACAGTAAATAACATACACAAATATTCTTCAGAAGCATCTGGCAAAATTCACCATAATGAATTCAAAATATTCAAAGCAATTATTTCCAGCCAACCATTTATTTCTTTCAGAACTGAGACGCTTAGCATTTATAATGTTCTTTCCTGTTGAGGCATATTTCTTCAGTAGTTTGACATTCCCCTCTTCCCTCCGCTATTTGGCTAAACAACTAAGAACTTTATTCAGCAAAAGTAACTTCCAGATGACCTAGCAAATGGAATAGATTTGGATTAAATAGCAACAGATTATTTCAGTGTTTAAGCAGTCATGGGTATGCCAGTAACATAACACATCTCAAATGTATTCCACTGATCTTATTAAGTATGCTTTCATTTATCTTGCACTAAACATCTATTTTATGACCCATTTCTTCATACCATTTAATCACTACTCAGTTACAATGTCAAAAAACTTGAAATCCCAAATTGAAAAGCAGATAGAGTCACAACGTAATTCTCTGAGTAAGACCTACATAAGGGACTGCTGTGAAATCATTAGGGTTTATGACTATATGCATATTTACTCTTTTGCATATTTTACACAACAGATTTGTTACAGTTGAAAGCTTTCCCTTTGGGCTTTCTTAAAGAAGCACATACAGGCATATCCTGCAAAGTTGTCTGAAGAAGGCATACCAGAACTGTCCTCCCTGATTTTTTTGAGGGTGCAAGGGAAGGGACAAGGAAAAAGGAAGGAAAAGGTGTGCATGCAGGGGAGGGAAAATATATCTCTAGTTTAGAGCTGAAAGGAATTAAACTACACTTAAACCAAAAATTTCTCCCATTCCTCAGCTTTTGCTTGCTCAGCTTTTGTTTATTTTTCTGACTCACTACTCAAAAAGTTCCTAGATCCTAATCAAGCTTAACAATGGTACAGAGGAAACACAACTCCAAAATGGGAAGAGGGGGAAAATCTTATTTAGGAATTCTTCATAAGCCATAAAATTATAAAAACTCAGGATATCCTCCACAAATAGTAAGAAAAATGCTACATAATGAAGTACAATATCCTTAAGTTATCAAAATATGACCTGTTTCTGCATTCTGGATGTCAAAAGCTTAGACAATGACTGTTCATGCTGATAATTGAACTTCTGCTTGAGGTATGCCAGATTCCTCCAGGAGTGGGGTTGGAAATAAGTAAACTTTCAGGAAACACATATCACAGATGAGGAAAATATCAGAGAATAAATGACCCCCAAAGACATCTGGATACATAGAGTGTATGAAACAAACAGTCTTCCCAAAAAGCCTCCATAGGAAGATGCTTTCTACTCCATTTTAAATTATGGCCTTGGCCAGCAAAAGGAGTGACATGTGTCCCACTTCATCAAAAGTCTCATAAGCCTTTCAAAATTACTCACTTTTCCCTCACAATACCTTCTCTCATCTGTATGAGCTCTCTGTCATTTTCTTCATATGGCTTTGAATAAAAGATGTAAACAAATGATGTAGCAACCTTTTTTACCAGTTTTTAGTGACTATGTTTCTATCTTTAGATATCTAAAAGAAAACATCACACTGCTGCTTTATTTATGAAATTCAGGATTTTAAAGTAAAAGAGATAGTATGAGAGTAAAAAAATCACATAAAGACAGACATTTAGTAAACAGAATAGTTAGAGTTGGAAGGTTTACAACCCTGCCATCAACAATCGGGTATTGAACACTTCCACGAACCGGGCATCCATAATTTCCATGGACAAGCTGTTCCAGGGCCTCACCACCCTTACAGTAAAGAATTTCTTCCTAATATCTAATCTAAATTTAACCTCTTCCAGTTTAAAACCATTACCCCTGGTCCCACCCCTATGCTTACTGATAAAGAGTCCCTCCCCATCTTTTCTGTAGGTCCCCTTTATACACTGGGAGGCTGCTATAAGGTCTCCTGAGTTCCCTTCTCAGGTTGAACCACTGCAACTCTCTCAACTTGTCTTCATAGGAAAGGTGCTTCAGCCCTTTGATCATCCTCATGGCCCTCCGCTGGACCCATTCCAACAGATACATGTTCTTCTTATGTTGGAGGCCCTAGAGCTGGACACAGTACACCTGGTGGGGGGGTCTCACCAGAGTGGACTAGAGGGGCAGAATCACTTCCCTCGACCTGCTGTACACAATACTTTTGATGCAGCCCAGGACACAGTTGGCTTTCTGGGCTGCCAGCACACACTGACAGTTCATGTTGAGCTTCTCATCCATCAACATTGCCAAGCCCTTCTCCTCAGCTCTGCTCTCAATCCATCTTCTGCCCAGCCTGTATTGTGCCTGGGATTGCTGTGACCTACATGCATGCAGGACCTTGCACTTGGCCTTGTTGAAATTCATGAGTTTCACACAGGCCCACTTCTCAAGCCTGTCCAGTTTCCTCTGGACGTCATCCCTTCCCTCTGGCGTGTCAACCATGCCACACAAACTTGTTGAGAGTGCACTGAATCCCAACATCCACGTCACCAACAAAGATGTTAAACAATACCAGTCCTAGTAATGTCCCCTAAGGAACACCACTCGTCGCTGCTCACCACTTGGACATCGAGCCATTGACTGCAACTCTTTGAATGCAGCCATCCAGCCAATTCCTTATCCACCATCCATCTGCTGAATCCATGTCTCTCCAATTTAGAGACAAGGATGTCACGTGGGACAGTGTCAAACACCTTGCACAAATCCACGTAGTTGATGTCAGTCGCTCTTCCATTATCCACCAACCCTGTAACTTTGTCACAGAAGACCACCAAATTTGCCAGTTAACAAAATAACATTTTCTCTTAGGATATTCTTTATCCTATTAGGTTCAAGCTTGGGACAAACAGAAACTTTAAGAAAGCCTCTGCAAATTCTTCACTAAAGAACTAATTGTTCTTTTCTGAATCTGATACTGCATTTAGAATTCATGGTGAAAATTCCTCTATATTTTGAAGACAGATAAGATTGAAGGCCATCAGTTATACTGGGTGCAAGCTGAAGCATGTGTATTAGTATGTACATGTTAAGCTTGCCACCAAATACGTGTTCATATAGAATAGTCTATATAATATACACTGCCTTATCTCTTAACTACCTATTCTAAACGCATAGCTACATGAAGCATGGTACCACGCATCACGTTCTTGCTACGTAGTCACCCCCTCCTCCTATCCCTCAGAAAATCCAACAACAAAAGAGAACACCCAAACATGACTATTCTACATTGACTGCTGTGGATAACGAACAGCCATTCCCTGACATCTTTATGCAAGACTGCAAAGTAAACGTGCATAATACAGAACACTCAAAAGTACAGCACAGTATCCTTGCCAATTGTAATATAGATATCCTCCTTCCTCGCAGCAGAAATGTCACTTGTGCAGTAAAATCATTTTTGCTTTCCCAGTCAGTACAAAAAGCAAAGTAAATACTAGCACTTTTCTAAGAGAAACAATCAACAATGCTGTCAACTGCACTTCAGTTTCCTGACAGATTACTGTGATACCAACGTAGACTGTGCTTGCCCTGTGAATTTTCCGCGCTGGCAGATTTTATCATGTCTGTAGTCATCTGCTGTTTCATGCCATTCCAGTAAAAACCAGTAAAAGAGTCACTGACCACAGCCAACATAACTTGGAATGTTTCGAGGTGAGTTCTTGGTGAGTTCTTTTGGTCTCAAAAAAACCCCCTTAAGACGCTTTTTAAAAATAATAATAATAAAAAAGGTAGATTCAACTTTCACTGAATTTCACTTTGGAGAGCTGCACTAAATTATAAGGAGAGCAAGTGATTTAACGAGAATCAAAATTTTTTTAAGTATTATTTTCCTTACAACTTGCTTTCCCAGCCACAGATTTTGGTCCAGCCCCATTCATTTGTTGCCTTTTAGCTCCCCAATACAGCACGTTACACAAAAACAAGTGTGAAGACAAAACCAACCAGTTACTGAGAAAAAAACTACAAACTTTCATTACATATAATGTTTATATTATTGGGAGTTACACGAGCTGTTTCATCCAGCTAGGTGAAATCTGGAAATTATCTCTTTCAAGAACATTAGCATTATACACACTAACGTCACAGTTTAGCAATGTTGACATAGTGCATTTCACACCACAAAACACAGCAGAAGCAGACAATTAAGTGCAATTACTGTATGGCACAGAAAGATAAGAGAATTAGCAATAGCTCCAGATGCAAAATTTGTTGGAAAAGTATTTCTTCCACTCTAAGCCTATTTGCACAATGGGATAAATTGAATATTAATACAACATATAACTTACAAAATTACTAATGCAATTTTTAGTCTGTTTGAATCAAGAAAAAGATTGTACTAATCTCAGATGTTAAAGACTTTTGTGTTTACAAATCCACAGTTTTCTCTGCTTTAAAGCCTACACATGTGAAACAGATTAAGGGGCACAATGGTGGAGGTTAGTCTCTCCACTACTTTCTGTTGGCTACTTAGTCCCCTGCTATTTTCTGTCCCAAGTAAAGGGTCACCATCATATTATACCACATACACTTCACCCTCTCACTGTTACTTATTACTTTGTTTTAACATGTTGTCTCATTTTAACTATAGTTACTCTAAAATAGACATGACTTGTGTATACTATACCCCACAATATGAAACCCCCATTTAGCTGTAACCCCGATTTGGTTCACTGCTTTTGGAAGGAATGGTTCTGTCACCTTATCAACTAGGAAGCAAAAAAAAAAAAAAAAGTTATGCTATCAGCTAGTACTTTCAGCTCTAGCATTAAAGCTTCTTTGACTACAGCACATGAACAAGCAGAACCATAAGTAGAGGCCTCTTTGTTACATCTGAATACAAACACAGGTGAAAATGAAACCCTTTGACCACTATTTTTCTCATTTAAGACTGAAGCACGTATCAACAGACACCCAGACACAGTGGTGCCATCAGTCATCATTTCAGGGCAAGTCTCATAAGATTCGTTTTTCTTGAAGACCCAAGTCCTGAAATTTTGAGCTTTTGTTAAAAAAAAGTATTTTCAATATAAAATGTTTCAGATCTATACAGTTGCAAGAAAAAGCTTTAAAGAAGGAAAACAGTATTAAATGTTCGAAAAGGACAAGACAAAGCCTATATTATTTTTAACCTCATTATTTTATGATTTTTTTTTTTAGGGAACCTGACTCATGATCTTTGAATGCATACAGCTGCAAACACAGCATGTAGGAAGAAAGCATTAGAGACAGCGCATATCTGCACAGCAAGGCATTTGGAAAGATGGTCTGGACAAACATCAAGAAAATAGGTTTGAGGACACACCAAACCTTTTTAAACAACTCTTAATGGAATTGGCATGCAAAGATGACTGCTGCTCCAAATAATAATTTGAGATGCAATTGCAGGAAAAATCATTTTTTACTGGGAACACAGTCCTTTATCTAGGCTCATTACCTCACTTCTGTTACACTTTCCAGAAGATTTCACAACAGATTAAGCAAAAAACCACTGTTGTTTGAAGAGATACCTTCTTTAAAAGATGTAAACACACACATAAAAACTCCAAGGTTTCTGAGAAGAAAAAAATAATATCAGTTAATATTAGGAGTACCTTTGTACATAGGAAAAACAATAGTTACATAGGGCAGTGGATAGAAATTGCCAGCACTAGCAAAATAGCAACTTGCCAAAGCCCAGATGGCACAGACCGCAGCTGTGAAGAAACCAGCTGTCCAGGGGGTCTCCCTGCCACAAGGAGAGTCGCAAAACTGAGGTGAAAATGGGCAACAACCTCCCTTCCAGCCACTTTTCCCCAATGCAGCAGCTGATCTACACCAGCCTTTCATCTAGAGGAAACAAAGTTTGATTTTGCATAGGCTGCTGAGAATTCTGAAAAAAGCTTAAGGGCTACACAATTTAGAGTGTCCTAGATCACTTAGAAAGTTTAAGCACAATGTAAGTTCCTAATGGCCCATCCTGCCTAGGAAGAACTGAAGATCTAAGATCTGCATTTAAAAGCACAAAAATGAAAATAGACTAGACTATTAAATGCCACAGCGGGTAGTAGCCAGGATTCGGTTTTGCACATCCTGCTACTACTGCATTTTGCCTTTGTCCAAGATTGCCCCCATTAAAACTAGGTAGAGGGAGAGAGAAAAGAATGAAAAAAAAAAAAAATCACATTAAAGATCTTGAATAGTTTCAGAGAATCTAGCAGTCCTCCAAAAATGATTTCGTTTTATCTAAAAATAGTAAGAATTTGAATACAGTTTCAAAGTCCTCGTGTTATCTTAGGGACTATGAGAAGATCGAAGCACCTTGGAGATTGGGCTCCTCTATCCCTATCTAACTCAGGTCTTGTCTCATCTACAAAAATGTTTGTTTCATTCTCTCTTTTTTGGGGTGTAAATACATATTAGGCAAAGAAAGTCATCACGACCCAAGGAAATGATAATATTTTAATCCAGAACACCCTCCTAGCTCTGTGATTAGAACAGCAACTTAAACTGTCAGAGGGGAGGAGAAAGTGAAGTGTAAAGCCTTTCCTGGGAATTCATAAATTTCCAGCTGGACAAATTATCTATGTGGTAACATCACTTCCTTCTCTTCACATTCAGTTCAGTGTAACACATTTTGAGACCATACAGCAAGATGAGGTATTTCAGATGATGCTTCAGTTTATTAGATGGGGTGGAATTGCAGCCTAGGTAGAAAATATTTTCAAGACAAGATCTAGTACTGACCATTTGCAAACCTTTCAGTGTCCCTGGGCAAATGAAATGGCACAGACAAGGTGTACACGTGCACATCTGAGACTAAAAGGGTGGTCAATGACTCACTTTAATACCACCACTGCATTCTGCTATTCCTGTGAGGTCACTGGTATATGTCTTAATAATAGTCCACAAAATGACAAAAAGTAAATGTAATACCTCCTTCCTCCTCCCCCTTCCCATCACAAGCCATGACTGCAAACCCAGATTAAGGCTACGTACTCAATTGTAATAGTGGCTATTCTGCAACAGCAAACTCACAAAACAGTATTTAAGTCATCTCCATCTTCAGCGAAGCACTGACAGTGGAGTAGTGAGACTAACCACATGAAAAACACCAGTTTTCTGATCTCAAGGATTTAGGACATAAATAGGAAGGAACTGATTTCCATTGGGAACAACATTAGCAACAAATATTTCCAGATGAAAACTTGTATATTGAGAGTAGGAGAACCTTATTAGGTAGCTATAACAGAGGCACTATGTGTTCTAACAGCAACAGTATTGTTTGCCCTTTTCTGGGATATAGCCTGATTCTCTAAAGGCGCTTATCCCTTCCAAAATAAGATCGCACTGAAACAAAAAATGGTATGGGGTAAAAGGTTATTTGAGCCCAATTAGCATCATCTTATGTAACAAATCTATTAAGTCATTAATTTAGGATTTTTTGTCTCAAGGGCCGATTTACTGAAACACAGCCTCAATCTCTGCCACTCATTTCACTGTCAACGATAACTGAAAGTTCTAGGGGAGCAGGGATTTTAGTGAAGTGAACCCGGTGGACTTTTCATCTCTCGGTGCTCGACTCCCTCTAAAAAAGTAACAAAATTGGAATTCTGCCCCAAGTCATATTAGATACATCAACAATTGAAGGATAAGGTAGTTCATTTTTTTGTTCTCTTTCAAGCTACATTAGTCCCCCAGTTCAAGCTGAAGTTGGCCTTTAATTATTTCATGTGGTAATTCTAATTATTTTCTTGTGACACATTCAAGCAATACGCTATTGAGGGATTATATCTCAAGAAAAAAAATAATTCTCTAATCATAATAGAAATGCCAGTTTATCGTATTTAACCTCTACAGTTCTTCATATAAGTCTTTTATGATTTTTAGAGCATTCAGTAATATTTACAAATGTTTTATGAACACACCCATGCAGACACACTGCTATTGAACCACGAGATGTGACCTTGTCTACAGGCAAAAGACTAACACGTTATTTTAATGAGCCTGTAAAGGAAATTCTGAAACAACACATCAGGTGAATATTTTGCTGAGCAGCAGATACACAATCTTTGAACTCCAAAAACAGCTTGCAAAGATGACAAAGTTGTTGCCAGAGGCTAAGGAGGCAGTACTAACTATGAGTTTGCGTAACAACCATTCTCGTTGTTCCCTCTTATTAACTGCATCTTCCTCCTTCTTGGTCCTCTGGTATATTTTGTATTTTCCGATGTGATTTCAAATGCTTTACACAGAACATTGTAACAGTAGCTCCCTGTTGCAGTCTAGCATTTTCTTCTTTTTTTTCTGGCATCAAAGTCATTTTAATTTCTGCATTCATCACTCACAAGACATGCCCAATGCTATCCAGATCACATTTCACACTGTCATCCTTACTTCTAAGGCAATGTGATTTCTACTTGCTCCTGCTTATTTCCAGTCTCTTTTCACTGATATCCCTGTCACTGTGACTCTGCTAAAAGCACAAACCAAAGTGCTACCTAGCATCCATCAACACCGTGCCATAATTCCTAGGCTCTTAATCCATAAATCACTCACTCTATTCAACCTCTTCATGAAAATACATGTCTTGAAGGAGGCCTATAATCACTAAACCAGCCATACACTTAAAAATAAAATGCGTAAGAAAAAGTGTAAGGCTAATAATCATGAGATTATTGCTCTTTTTTCCCCACTATTTTGTTATTCCTTTCCCTGAGTGCATGTGGATAATCTCCAAACATCAGAGGTTGTCCCTGACATACAACAAATCAATCAAGAAAATCTGTAATTATGAAACAAACTTTTCTGTTCATTTTGAAATCACTAGAAAAACAGAAGCTTGACCTTCAAAAAATTTTTTTCTCTCTCAGATGAATTACTTGGATTATCATCAGAAATGGCAGAGGTTTGAGGCTTTGAAGCATTGCTTATCGCTATAACAACTGAAAGGCATGACTAAAGTTACAAGTTAGTCTAAAATGCAGGGGAAGAAAATCACAGAAAAGACAAAAGTATTTCTAAGAGAACAGGTTCATAGTTATCAACATAAAATGTAAAAATGCTTATTTATATTTATACTTAGTAAACTGAAAATATTGCTCATTTTGTACTTATCTACACACTTTCAACGTACTTTCATAATCACCTTCGTGATTTTTGCTTTATGGATTATTTACTTTTTTAACATCTTTGTAGTAATGTCTACATAAAGATGACTTCTAAAAGACTTGCAACTGCAAAGCAAGTGTAGGAACTGAAAATTTAAAAAGTGAGAGTTGCACAGTACTTAAATTAGAAAAGTAATCAATGTCCTAACTTCAAAAAAGACCACAGAAATGTAGTTCTTTGGAAGGTGGCAAATTCCTTTGTAGGAAGGATACAATTAACCTTGACGGGCCTCAACTGACTCCTGGCCTTCAATAAATGACAAGGACGGTGAAACTAAACGAGCAACGTACTTTTTTTCCATTTTCCTCCAGAGAACTACCACGCAACTTTCAGACCTCCTTAAACTGAGAATTTTCTCCCTGAATCTTCCCCTCGCCCGACTTCAAGCCAGCGGCTGCAGCCCTCGCTCACATTTCAGTTCTTCCATTCACGGGCTGATCCGACGACCCACGCCAGGAGCCCCGCGACCCTCCCGACCCCCAAGAAAATGAACTTGGTGGTTCGGGGCTGCCCCACGAGCAGAAGATCCTCCCTTGGCCAACAATTGGGCGTTCATCAGCCTCGGCGGCCGGCTCGGCTCGGCTCCCAGCACCGCCGAGCTGCCACGGCGGAGCCCTCTGAAGGAAAACAAAACCTTGCCTCTCAGATAATGGCTCTACTGTACTTACTCACAAATAAAAAAAAAAAAAGAAGAAAAAAAACCTAACACGGAATGAAAGGCATTCAACTATTTTCAGTTGCTTGAAATTCAAGAAATCCATAAACCACGGCACACCGCATGCCTAGAATCCCCAAGTCCTTGCGGTTTGGAAGTTAGGGAACGGCGGCAAGCTGCGCCCACCCCAAGTTTCGAGCCGGTCTAACGAGCACCGGGCGCGGAGGGGACGGGGGAGGGACGGATGGAGGGGAGGGAAGGGTCTGCCCCGACAACCCGCTGCCGCTTCCCGCAGGTGAGCCCGTTGCCACGCACACGAGCCTCGACGGGCGGACGAAGCCGCTCCGTTCGCCCCCGGCAACGAGCCCCGTTACTCACGCCGGGCCCCGCCCCGCGCCTCCGCCGCCCGTCCCGTCCGTCCCCCCCCCCCCCGCTCGCCCCCTCCGCCGGCTGCGAAGTTTCCAGCCAAGGGCAGCGGCTGGGCGGCTAAGCCCGGGACACCGGCTGCCGCCGCGGCGATCAACAGGCTCCCAGCCGGCTCCCCCCGCTGCTGCTCGCCAACCGCACCCCGCGTACCGGCGGCAGGCTGTCCCCGGCCCCCCGGCTGCTCTCGTCCCCCGGGAGGGACGGCGAGGAGACCGCCCCGTCGCCTCAGAACCCCGCCACCCACGAAAGCTCCCGGGACCCTCAGAGAGGGAAGCACCGCGTACCTGGCGAGAGGTGATGGAGGCCGTCCCGCCGCCTGCCCTCGCCTCCCCGCGCCGCACACGGCGCCCGCTCCGGCCCGCTCCCGCCTCAGCCGCGGAGAAAGTTTCCTGACGTCAGCGCGGGCGGGCGGGGGGACCCCGCCTGCCTGCCGGGCTCGCTGCCCGCCGGGCCGGGCCGGGCCGCCGCCGCTGCTCCCGGGCTCCCCCTGCCTCCCGCCGCCGCCGGCCGGCAAGGAGGGAGGGGAGCGGGGAGGCGGCGCCGCCGGCACCGGCGCCCCGCGGCGGCGGAAGGGGCGCGCCCCGCCGCGCTCGACAGGGGGCGCCCTGGCGGCCGCGGGGGCGGTTGGCTGGGGGCGGCCGCGCGCGCCCCGCGCCGGGGGTCTCTGTGGGACCTTGGCGGCGGGCGGCACCACAGACGGTGGGGAAGGCGTAACGGTGAGGTCACAGAGCGCCCCTCCGTGACGTCCCTCCTGCTGGCTGCAGCGTCGCGCCCAGCCCCGCGCTGCCCCGACTTGGGTCCCGACCGCGGCCCCTCCGGCGAGCCCCGGGGCTGTGGGAGGCCCAGATACTCCCCCCAAGGCACCGGGAGCCCGCTGTGGGATGTGCCGCCGCTCCCGGGGCCGGGAGGACGAGTCCTGGTTCAGCCTCCCGTTCCCTCGAGGATGGCGAGCAAGGGGGCGGCTGGGAGCGTGGGTGCCCCTCTCCGAGCAGAGGGGAACAGGCCCCTCAGGGCAGTGCGCTGACCTCGGGGGCGGGCACACCTCGCCCGGCATCGGAGCTCCTTTCAATGAAGCTCTGCCTTGAGGAGAGACTGATGAAGCGAGGGAATGCGAAGGAAAAAAAAAAATATCGGGAAGAGTAGGGAGTAGTTGAGAAAGTGGGGAGCATTCCTCAAGGAAACATTGTTAGAGGAAAAAAAAAAAAAAAAACCCAAACCAAAAAAACAATTAATAGAGATACTTCCCATGGTCTTGAGTAAATCTGCAGTGAAGGGTAGAATCATGGAAAAGCAGGGGTTGGAAGGGACCTTTGGAGATCACCCAGTCCAACCCCCTGCCAAAGCAGGTTCACAGGAAGGCATCCGGGGACAATGTGAGTTTCTCCAGAGAAGGAGAAGGAGAAGTATTTTGGTGGGGTACGGATACGTAATGTCATTCCGGCTTTGAAGATATTTGTGGCATACAACCCCAACTAAAATGTGTTTTAGAAACACTGGAACTGTGTAGATAAATACCTTTTTCTGACAGTCACAGCAAATACAAGTTAGAGACAATTTATTTCATGTGGAAAGGCAAGGAATTCACGTCTGCCATATCCCTTTTATTCCTGGTGGCCTTCTGCCATGATATGGCCAGTAAGGAGCATGTAGTGTCTTTGGAAAGGCAGGGAACTCATTTGTCATTACGCTGCCTGATTGTTTTCATAGCACAGTGAAAGATGCCTTTCATTTTTCATTAATCAATAGACAAACCTCAAGAATGGCCATTAAGAGAGCAGAACAAAGCTTTAACGGAAACCAAAGCAAAGGTGTTTTGTCTGCAGTGGGAGTTTTCTTCTTTTTTTTAAAAAAAAAGGGAAGATGGAAAGCGGTTCAGGGTGGCAATTTACAATTAGGAGTGGAAGAATCATGACAGAAAGAAACCATGAAGGGTAGAAGTCAAAAGCAAGCAGCTTTTTAAATTAGTAAGTCCTAGATAATTACGTGCATGATGTGAATTATATAAAAAGTTAATTAGCATGGCTGCCTTTTCCATTCACTACTAAACTACAAAAACCCTCCAAAATGTGTACACAAAACCAAAGCAAATTAGTAGTAAATTTGTCTGCTCTAGAGATTATTATAAAGCTTCTGAAATTTTCCATCAGTTCATTCTCTCCCACAAAGGAAACAAACGCTAACTTCTTCCCCAATTTCAGAGTTATTTGTAAATTTTACTAGCAAACAGGATGTGAAGCAGTGGCAAAGGACCGTTGTGTGGAAAGTTGTGACTGTGGTAGAATCCTACCAGCTGAATTACAAAAGATAAATAGACAGAAGTAAGATTCTGAGAAGGAAGGGAAATGGAAAACACTTTGGGGGAAGCTGTATGGGAATTGTCTTTTAAGTACAAATGCAGCCAGGAATTGTTTTCAGCAGCGAGAAAATAACTGTTAACAAATATTGTTCTGTGAAAAAAAAAAAAAAAAGAACCCAAACAAACGAAAAAACCACCCCAAACAAACAAGAAACCCAAACTCTGCACCTTAATAAACCTGTGTTTACTGCACTCTTAAAACAGTTGAAGGAGTATCTAACAAATCAGAGCAAAACATTCCCATTTCATTAACAGCTGATCCATGACTGGTCAATACACAAACTTTTTTTAGCTTTTTTGCTGTTACTGACAGCTATTCCCACAGACACTTCCACAGCACCTTATTGGGGCTGACAACTGCATTGCACGCTTCTTAGCCATTTGTGCCTGTCAAAATCAGCGACAGGAAGGATGGGAAGAGAGATAATCTGTAAATTCTATGCAATCACAGAAGAAAAATAAAAGTAAATTGCTACTAAGATCCTCGGGTTTTAGTAGTTTTTCAGAATTAAAAGCACAGACTAGATTACCTAGGCTAGACTATCACGTGTTTGAATTGTTAATTGTGTTAAACATTTAGACTTTGATTACCTGGTTTTCTTATTTGTGTAATTGGTTTGTCAAGCAACAAGGCACTTTGTGTACTGCTTTCTCAGTATATTTCAGTGTCAGGAAGCATCTTTACTATTTGACATTTCATAACATACATCCAAAGCCGGCCTTTGTTGTGTGTCTGAAGTACTCAAACTTGTTCAGTAGCAGTACCGTTTTTATTTTGACTAGACAAACTCAGCTGCAGTCTGGTTACTGGATAGAGTCTCAAAGTTTTGATCTACCTATTAAAAATGTATATATTTATTTGTAAAGGTATGGACGCCCTTACACGTTTTATGCTTCTCAAAACTAAGCCTCGGTAGAATTTTACTAAAACGCTAATAAAGGTCAGTAGCTCGGTCACAACAGCAAAGAAGAGCACAGGCTAGACAACAGGAAACATTCTGGCCACTGAAATACATGTCATCTTCAGTTTTTCAAAGATGATTCAGAAAGCAAGTAAAATTAAGGGCACTTTAAAATACTTTTGCAGTACCATAGCAGATTCTTCACCAGAGAAAATTAAGAATAAATGATGATACAGGGGTGGTTTTTTTAGTTACCATTTTTTTCTGAAGTAAAACGTGTTTGATAAAGTCAGGGTAGATTTTGTCCAAAATCAATTTTAAATGCAATAAAAATATAAGTATAGAATATATTACCTCAGGAAAGCACATTTTTCAAAATCCTTTCTGCATGCAAATTTTTTTCTTAAAAGAAGTGAGACATTTTCTAATATGAGAAAAAATACTCAGTATGTAGGAAGCTTCATAGTTCTTCTGAGATATATTTTTGACATAATTTGTATTGCAATGCTTTAAAAAAAGGCATGTAGAGCAAACCAATTTTTTATTTAAATTTTATGCATATTATTTAAAGGGTATAGAAGAAAATGTGAATTCTTTCTTTTACTGTCATTCTTTTCCATCAACATCAACTCCATCCAGGCAACCCAGGGATGGAGTGATAACTGTATTTGAGAGGAAAAATAGAACAAAAATATATTAACTCTAGCATTAGTACCCCTTCATCTTAATTGTTAATTGGTGTGAATGAGGAGGAAAACGCTAGGAGCAAAAAGAATAAAACAGAGACTTTCTCTATGGTCTAGGTCCCCCAGAACCTGAAGAGGACAAAGTGAGGTCATTACTGGGGCTGTCATTCTTGAGTGTTGCAGAGAAGTTGAGCAAAGAACCAGGCACTCAAGAAATGAAAAGAGTATACTCAAGAGAGAACAAAATCACATTCATAAAGACAGGGTTGAGTCTCGGCTCCTTACAGGAATCGATAGGTTTTATTGTTCTCCTGAGGTTGTAAATGTCAATCATGTAAACAGATGGTGAAGACTGAGTGGAGATGATAGAAGATGAGCAAAAAGCAACGGAATCAGTATTCATTTAGATCTGGAGCTATGCCAAGATCAAAGAGTAAATATTAATCACTTGGGCTGATTTAGCAGAAAGCAGTTACTAGAAGGAACCAAGATCAAAGGATTGCACCAATTACAAAACCTGAGAAGTTTCACCTCCCTACTGAGCACTGTCTCACCTCTCACAGAGACCAAAAGCTACCTAGCAGCACTCTGCAAGGATGTGAAAAAAGAAAGCAAAGCAATCCCCCTCCAGCCATTCTTAGGACAAAATACTGTCTGGTGAAATTTCTCTCCCAATTTCGTATTTAACTTGTAGGCCTTTTAACATTGTCATGGTGGTGAAATGTCCCCATTTTAAATGTTCCTTTGCCAGAGAACCGTAACTTGCCACATTGTAAACAAAAATCACATCCCCACATTGATCTTAATGAACTTAGGAGAATTTTTAAAAAGCACTGAATTTCAGTCAGGGGAAGGATCATTTGAATCATTGACAGTATGATCAGTTTCCATATCGGAGATGGCAAAGGCCAAGAGGGCCTGGGTACCCCGACAACGAGTTGCCTTATCTTCTATAAACTTCACCAAGAAGCAGGGTAACTATTGGTCAGAACATCAGAGCAGATGCTGGTCCCTTGAAGGTGACTCTATAACATCATGTTACCTGATATTTTCACTTTTTTTTTTTGACATTTAGCCAAAAACTCTTTCGAGACAGGTTTTACTGAGAACACATAAGAGAGGCTTGGATACATTAGAAGATCTGGCGTGGAGGGTGTTGGGAGAAAGAGAAGAACATGAGAAAAAGGTGTCTTTTCTAGCTTGACTAACTGGCAATGCAGTTGTGTTTCAAAGATGTGAAGGGTTATTGACTCAAAATCACAATATTTGTGTTTCTTGTATGCTCCTGTTTATAAAGGATTCTTGCTGGATATTTGATACTGCTTTTTCTCATTATTATGCTGTTGCTGATTTTCTTTTCCATCATTGTTAAAATGTAAGTGCAGAAAGAACTATTACTTTGATTCGGTAGGCATGATAGGCTATTCAAATTTTATCCAGGGGTCTTAAATATTGTGTTGATAAGCTTCATTCAGGGCCCGAGGAAAACAGTGTCAAAGAGATGAGAAAAACAGGGTGTCGACAATGCTGAAGTGGGGTGGTTGGTGCAGGTGACTGATTTAGCATTGATCATCATAAACCCGAGCATGAGATTGGTATCAACTAGCAATATATCTAAAGCAGAAGGGGATCTAGGCCATACCTCATAGCATTTCCATCCCAAAGGTGGTCAGTCTCTATCCCAGAAGATTTTTGTAGAAACACGTAACATTAGAAGTAGTGTACCCAGCATTATAAAATATTTCCAAAGTAGAAAAGCAAGTTTTCCTGCAGAAATTCACACAGAATCATGCTGATTATATACCTTGCATTTACAAAGCCAAGAAAGAAACGAGTTTTGAGAAAAGGAAGAAGAAACAGAATTTTCATTAAAAACAAAAGATGAATATGTAGTGGTCTTTGCAGATAACAAGAGTGCAAAAGGGTTAATATAATTGCTTTTTTCTCTTCTGAGCAAGTTATCCTTTGAAGTATGGCAGAACATCTACTTCTGAAATTAGTTGAAAAGGTTTAAGTTGCTTACTCCATGACAAAAAGCGAGAAAAATATGAAATCCTAAAAACTAACCATGCTGTTTGCTTAAGACAGAAAGAATAGAAGAAACCGTTACTCTGTCATCTACACTACACGTGGATATCAGTTTTTAAAACGGTCTAGTATTTGAAAAAAATGTTACAAAATTGTACTCGAGGGTGTCTAAAATCAAGGTGAAATTTCAAGTCGTCTCTTATTGAATTCACAAGGATTTTTCCTGTGGATTTCATTGAAAGAAATATTGTAACATATTAATAAAATATTTATAGAAGAATAAAAACTCTACATAGAAAATGAATATCTGTTTAAAGCCTTTGCTTTTAGGGCTTCTCTTAGATGAAATGTTAAGAAGGAAACTGGGTTCTGGAAGAATCTCTAGTCCCTGACAAAAACACTACAGCATCTATCCACAGGTAAATTGGAAGCTAAAATCTTCAATGCTACTTAGTAAAATAGCCTAGTCAAAGCCTCACAAAACCGAAGAATTACTTGAGGCCTTCAATCAAGGCCAAATCAATATTTTATATGTGTGTGTCATAACCCAGACTTTCCTCTATTTTCTTTTGCTTTTTTTTTTCATATGTAACACTTTCATTCTACTTTATGCAAGACCGGCTGCAAATGCATGTACAGTTGAGAATGAATTTTACTTATTTACATTAGATACATCTCACCAAGACTGTGATTTATATCTCTAAGACAATATAAGCAATGCAGGCATTTAGCATGCATGTTAAAACCCCTTGGATTATTTTCCACATATAATGTAAAATTGAAAAGGTATGAAAGAGAAGAAATTTGCTAATACTGGTAGAAGCCTAGAGGAAGGATATGAAAGCTGAGGGTAGCACAGGGTTAATATTGAAACAAAGAACCTAATACTGAAAAAGAAATGAAGCCATGTTACACAATATGTATTTGTGATTTGTAGGAGAGGGAATAAATATCCAATTACAACTACAGTGTAGTTGAAAGTCTGAAGTGTAATTAATTTTCTACATTATTTGTGTTCTACAGAAATTAACTCTCTTCTCTTGAAGTCAGCTGTACCATAATTTTTAAAACCACTTGTCTCCATCATGGGTCATTAATACTACCAAATGACACGTTTCTTGTGTACTCATTTTTCCAAGAAAAAATGTGGGTTTTTTTAACAGAAGTTCAAAACTGTAAATATTTTTATATATGCCCTCTGTCCTGGAATGTACATGTCCGGAAAGCAGAAAGTGCCATTCATTTCTTCCATTGGCTGTTCCATCTAAGCCCAAGAATACTCAGAAAATTCTAGACAATTAATTTATCTGTTAAGGTAAAACAATAGGAATAAGCATCACTTTGGAGTTTAGGCTTGACATTGCCAGATTCTCATGCAGACTTCCACAGAGCTTGCTTTTGCCTTCAAGCAAGGAGAATAGAACAGCTTTTAATTAGAAATGAACCCATGAGTTAGCATCTGCAAATGTAGACTTCGAATAGACTTCTTCATATATTGGAGGGCTTCCTTGTTTTCCTCTAAGCTTCTTAGGTTTTCTTATTGAATTACAGGAGTGAGAAATGAACTATAGAATTATTTCTTAGTTGACAATTGATATATGTGATTTATGAACACATTCATAAGCCTTAATGCTTTCACTGGACAGAAGTTCACACATTTCCATAGCTACCAGACCATGAGACTTTCCTGTTATACTTTGCCAAACATCTCAAAATCAGGCTCTTTTTTTTCCCTTTTCTTAGTAGATAGCTCACATCATTATTACTGAATTTGTCCTTTCATAGTAATCCTTCTCTTTTTTTGCTTTAGGATGAAAACCAGCTCAGCCTGTACACAGCTTATAAATGGACTTTGGTGTTGCAGGTAAAATTCAATTCTTGTCTAAAAGGTAATAGTCCATTATATAAAATAAAGTAACAAGTGCAAGGAACTTGTTTGGAGAACATTAAAACATATAAAAATCCACCTATGACTGATATCATACTGAACTTTCTCAAGTAAATATATTGTTTGTCTTGGAACTGTAGTTCTTACAAGATGAAACTGTGGTCTTTCATGCCCATGCCTTCAACACTCCCATAGATGTGCCTTTAGTTATAGACAAGACAAACCCTTGGTCTGTGCTGTCCATTTCCCACAAGTTGAGGTTAAAAACTGACAAAAACTGACTTCCCCTTACTGGGTGTAGTTAGCATTGCTGTTGAATTTCTATTCGTGGCAATCATCTTCAGATGTCTTTCATGAAAGCAAAGAATGATAAGTTGAAGAAGTAAACATTCCCCAGAATCTCTGAAATAGCTATTGCTTAAAACTAACTTGAAGCTTGTCAGGCAAAAAGCTCACCTGACCTTTCAAAAGAAATGCATTAAGCAAAAGGGTGCGTTAACTTTATATATAATTACATGGAATATAATACTTTATCCAAAAGTTTAATAATTGCTATTGATGAAGCAGCATTTACTGTGATAAAAACACATTCAAGATGAACACTCCAGAACTCCTAGATCCTTCTATTGACTATTTAACATTCAGCATATCTCAAAATGGAGACTAAGCATCCCTTTGAAAGTAATAGCAGTTCTAATTTATGATGATTGATATTATTATATTACTCTCAAAAAAGTCATAGGTGCTTATCCATTGAATAAAGAGCAAAGAGTTCACAGAAGTACCCTAATGCAACGTGTTGCTGGGCAAAACACAGCAGTATATTATAGCCCTACCAAAGACAACAGGTATTTGTTTTTCTGGGTGCTCAACCTTGTAGCCTCCCTTCATATAAGGACACAGTTCTTGGTGGTCTGTGTGGAGTTCTTGGTGCTGCATTTGGGGTGCTAGTTGCCTATGTGGGGGTGCTTAGTGCTGCAGCAGGCAGGCAGCAGGGAGAAGCAATGAGTGACACCCACAGGTAGTGGGAGGACAACATGAGGACACCCATGGGGCTGTCACACACGTACCCACCCCCCAGCACATCCCATAGGGTGGAGATGTGGGGCTGGGCTAAGGACTGGGGGGTGCATGGCTTGTGATGATGCAAGGAGAGGGAAACTGACGCAGGGCTACCCAGAGGTAGGTACCCAAATAAGCAATGAATACCAGAAATTCCCTCTACCTGCATGTGTGGGAGTGTTAAAGTGTGTGTTTGTTACTCAGCTGTAAGAATCAATTTGTGAGCTGATATCAGGAAGTATTAGCATGCAAAAATGAATTTACTTGCTAGGTATTAACTAGGAAGAAACAGGTGGTTGGAGAAATACCTTATTGTTACAGAAGGTTAATTAATGACTGTTTAGTCATTACTAACATCATTATCAAGTCAAAGTCAAATATTCTCTCTTCATGTCTGGGTAGCCCATCCTATCCAAGTCAATAAACAAGAAAGAAAACATCATATTTGTTCTACCAAACAGAATATAGTCTCAGTTACAAAACTGTGAATAAAGTTACTAAAGAAAACATCAAAACAATAAAATGTCCATCTGCTATCAATCTCCTTTCCTGTCACTTAAAATTTCTAAGGCATGCTATAGCTGTGGAAACAAAACAAACAATTCAGCACTATGTTTGTCTTCCCTTATTTCCCACCTAATAATCAGGATCACCTTGAAAATTAGTGTGAGAAAAAGGGAAACTACATCTAATTCCGAGTTAAGATGGTGACAATACTTCCTAAATACAAATCTTTTTTATAAGAATTATGCATTCTTTGTCAATTATGCATGCAATTATCTCAAAGTCAGTGTGATGATTTCATAGAGACTATACATAAAATACACAAAGATGACTGAAATTTGGCATTTAAAATGGCACTTCTAACTTGCTTTTTTTCAAATTTAATGTTGCCCTACCTTTTCATGAAGGAAATGCCAAATTGTTTTTCTTACTTAATATATTTGTCCTTTTCTTGGATGGATTTTATTCTATTTAATTTTCATTCTCATTTTCTGGAGGAGAGCTGTCGTACTTTTTACTTTGCACTCACTACCGTTTTCTTCCCTAGTCTTCTGATGGGATGTTGCAGTTGTGCAGCTTCAGGTGAGTCTCTGCTTTCCTCCTCGCTCTGGTGGTTCAAGTTTTAGTAACGAGAGGGAACACTCCAGGGGTGTCCCCACCAATTGAGATGCATGCAACATGAGACCACAGTCCTAAAAGCGTAGCATTTTTCATTTACTGCTGAATCTTTCCTAAATTTTATCTCTAGTCTTTTAAAGTGTCAGCTTTGAAGCTAGTCTTTCTACTAAATAAGGGAATCATGAGCAAATATGTTCTCATATTTCCAACAGTCTATAAAGCAACTTCTGTGTTGCTATTGCTGCATCTTGCATGAACCAGCAACTCCTTATGCCATGATAACCCAGCCATGCTTTATTCATAATGATTCTCTTGAAGCCAAACATGTTACTACACAAGCTTTTTTCCCCTATTTGCCCATTTTACCCTAAAATTTCTTACATAATCCCTACAGGTGAAGGCCTCTGCTTTTCTTCCCACCTTCTTAATCTTTCCATGAACCATCTAGAACCTCCTATTTCATTTACCATAAATTCTAGTCCCAGTAAACCTTTCCACTTCAAGTAGGTGGAAGGACTTCTCCCTCCTTAAAAAAAAAAAAATCTTCTAAAAAGAGTTTTTCATGTTATGCCTAAGAGAACATGAAGAACCTTAGCTGATCTTCCTAACCTTACAATTTTTGTTCCTGTTGTATTGTAAGCTCCTTCGTTCACCCTGAAGGAAGACATCCTTTCAGAGCCTTTCAGCTTTTGACATTGAATGGCAAAGCTTTTGATATTCAGGAAAAACTAACGTACCAATATGGCAAGTAATTTTACATGAGTATATGGCCAATATTAACAATACAAAGCAATAACGCCTCTGGGAGAACCTCCTACCATCCCACTGCGATCTCTTTTCTCTAGCTTAATGAGGCTAAAGGATGTCTGCTAGGGCAATACAATCATATTCACCAATATCAGCAGATAAAACTCACTTCCCTAACAGCATATGTTCTTAATATTTGCTCAAGTATTTTTCTCTAATTATTTCTCTCTCTGCTTCTGTCTCTAACTTAAAATCATTCTGAATCATTTCTTTTGCGTCAATGACTTCTACAGAGTTGTTTTCCCTTTGTTCATTTAGTATTTTAGTTTTGCTAATTGTTCATCTGAGAAAGCTTTTCCCTTTAGTTTGTTGCTGCTCAGTTTTTTATTAAAATAAGCACAAATTGGTTTATTATTTTTTATTTTACTCCCTATTCTTCTGTTGGATACCATCAAATACTGAATCTTCTTTTGCAAGTCCTTTCTGGTATCTTGTTTGTTTGGGGCTCCCATCCACTCCAATTTTGTGTTTGCACAACACAACATGGATCTGACTTCTAAATGTCCAACTTTGCATAGAGCTAATCTCATGGTGAAGATCATAACACCAAATTATCTCATAAGTGTTCAGACTACAAGTAGTAGAGACAAAAAGACAACTGTCACTCAGTACCTATTTATTCCAAGCAGAGAAGCATGTATCCCACTTCTCAATTTGCTGTAGAAGACTGGCACGTGCTCAGCATCATGCCCAAGTTAAAAACAGTTAACCCATCTAACAGATGGGTTAGAATTTGTGCTGTGCAAGTGTTGCAATGGAAAAGCTCAACTGGTTCTAAAGTTAAACTTTTAAGCTTTCTGACCCAGCTTTACAAGTACCATGGTTTTGTCCAAGAATCAAATTCC
The DNA here is from genome assembly GCA_004320125.1 of Scolopax mira. Classification (NCBI taxonomy): domain Eukaryota; kingdom Metazoa; phylum Chordata; class Aves; order Charadriiformes; family Scolopacidae; genus Scolopax; species Scolopax mira. The sequence goes on from BJBW01001893.1 coordinate 38,309, forward strand.
TGCTGATTCACAACAGCTTCTGGACAATCAGACCTCCTTGTGTTCGCTGCTCATGCATGAAACACTGATGAACACTACAAGTTTCCATTTTCTATGTGTTTGAAGGGTACAAGATGGAGGCCTCCGTTTTTTCGAACTACAACAGAAGTGCAACTACTTGACAAGCAGCATAACAAGAAGTAAACATACACCACAGATTAAACATGTTGCTATGAGATTAATGACAACTTCATGGTTACAGCAAACATCTGCCTTTAATCTATATTGCTCATTAGCTGGACACTTGGGATTAGTTATAGTAAATAATGCTGAAATGGATACCACATGGATAAATTTTTCCTGTATTAATGTGAGAACTGAAAGGCTACAAACCAAAGTAGAACTCCCTCAGTAAAAGCTGCTTGGCTGTAATTTTAGATCATGCACAAAGCAATCAAAGAAAATTATCTGATTCCTATGATAATTTCTGATTGCAAAAACATTTTAAAGAATTATTGTCCTTGAGTGCTTGCTCTTTCATCTTTCATTATGCTGATCTGTTTGTGTGACCTCTTTACAAGTTTATATAGAGATTCTCTGTGTTGAAGAGAAAAACCTAGAAACATAGGATTCATTTTTGCTTTTTCACTTACCTATTTGAGAGGAGAGCCTTAAAAATGACCAATTAGGACAACTAGAGAGAGCAAACTGTAACTGGGAGTGACCGAGGAAGAGGCAAGAAACAAACTAAGATTGCAGGAGCTGCTTAAATCACCTGTAGGTCGACAGAAATCATTGGATGGAATCACATTGTACAGTGGGATATTTATTTACTTCTTCCACAAAAAGAAAATTGCTCCAGTTTTAGTATTATCCTCGGTCTAACTAATACTACCCTTTGGTATTAGCTGCCTAAGGAATGCAGGATTGGCTTCTCTACATGAAACGCAAATGAAGAATTTTCTTAGCATTAGCTTCAATGTCAATGATTTAAGCTGTTCTATTCAAATGAATGGGACTTGGAAGATTATTTTTAGGTTTAGAAGCATAAATTAAGGTATGAAGAACTCATTTTCTAACAACTTCTGCCTTTGTTCTTATCAGCCAAAAAATCTTTTCTTGTCATTAATACATCTTTGAGAAATTAATTACTTCCTGTCTCCTTAGAATTACTGTTTCTCAGTGTACACCCCCAATTAGTTATGTTTATTTTAGAGAGCTCATAGAATGTAGATTTTACTTTTAAAGCAAATTTTAACATTCTTTGTAACCCTCTAATAAATTCACCAAGTGCATACTGTTACTTCAAAGGAACTGTTGAGCATCTCCAAAGACATACATTTTCAAAGAAAAGCTTGGGACTTAAGTTTTGAAATCCTTTCTCATATCAAATGCATATCAACAGAAGAATTGCAATCATGTAGTTACATAATTTTACACTTCTGCAAAAATACATCAAGAGGTAACTAACCAGATTAACTCAATAAATAACTAATTTGAAAATTTCTTGGGGTTTAAAAACACCAAAGACATAAAGAACAAAACAATGCAAAAATACATCCAGATCTTGGGAACCAATAAGCAAAAAGTAACAAAAATTAAAATCCTTCATCTTCGTGAAATAGTAGCAGAAAGTAAATCAACATCCTTTTCTTTCAGCCACTTATTACTGTGTTTGCTTACACTCTTCTTGTCTGAAATCTGCTTATGCTGTATACCAGCAAATAGAATAAAGAAATCCCCTTGCCTTTATTCACTGATGATGAGGCTAAATAAAACAATGCAGCCAGCAAAAAACGGAGTCTAGCAGCTCCACACATCCACAACCTTAGGGCGGACAGAAAGGAATTCTTGTGAAAGTATGTACATAAAAGAACAGAGAGTAGAGAGGTTTCTGAAAAAAGGAAACTGGTAGGTAGGAAGGAAGAGAAAATAATGACAGCAAAGGTAGGAGATGACGCAAAGAAAGGAGGAGACGATAAAATAAAACCAACTGGATTTACAAGCGGTAAGACACACTTCATACTTCTGGTTTATGCATTGACCATTTACTGTCAGAGCTTACTAGAGGAAATACCTTTAATTCAGCAGCCAAATGAACCGATGTTTCCCTCCCTGACAGTCATTAATCCATCACATTTAAAAAAAAAAAAATTAAAAAGTATTTGAAATGAGAACTTTAACCTACCACAGTTAAGTGACATACCTCTTCCTGATAGTTTTCTTTGTAATATTGCTTTTTATACCCAGACATAGTTGTTTACTCCTATTGTAAGCTAGGTTCTGGAATCAGATACTGAAAAGACCCAAAATATCACTTAGCATGTACCCTCCTATTTCATTATTGTTTCCCACACTTGTTTTTCATAGCTTTATCTAGTCTTAAGTTTTTGAAATTGTGACCTTATAAAATAATTAAAAAAGGAGAGCAAGAGTAAGGTTAGTATGATTTTCACAAGAAAAAAAAATATTCTAGTATATGTGAAGCTAAATCTTTGTATCTCTCTGCTTTTATATGAGAGCTTTTTATCAGCATGCATCACATATCACTGCTTGTCTCTTCATCATGAATCTTGCTATGCTGCACAATGCCAAAGAACATTCAATTGTTAAAAGTTTATGCATTTAAAAATGCATTCATAAAGGCACAGCTATTTTTGCCATCTTATTACAGTTTCCTTTTTGTTTGAGACATCTTCAGTGTCAATACAATTGGGAGCATTCTTTTGCAATACTATTAAAGAGGAAGGATGGATGATTAATTTCTTATTGAAATCAACACCAGCTAGATTTTATGTCCCAGTCATAATGCATAAAGACTATATGTGTGTGGCATATGAGCAGCAGAACAGAGAGGTTCTGTTGCCTGTTTATTTTTCTTGTAAGGCAAAGAGAAAAAAAGCATTATAAAAATAATAATAGGCGGGAAAGGAACATGAGAAACAGAGTGGCTTTAAAAATTCAAGTTTGAAGAAAGTTAATATCAATAGCAGTCAAAAATACTGCTTAAGTCTGTGCATTCATTTCCAAAAGAAACTTCTAACATTTAACCAAAGTACAGCAAAACAGACACAAAGTGCACAGAATCACAAGTTTTAACAGCTGTTTTCAGAAAGAGGAGATTTACTTTGCTGCAAAAGTATTTTTGTAAGAAGAAAAGGTAAAAATTCCAGAATAAAGATGACCACAGTTGCAAGTCAGCTGTTTAAGTTAGAGTACTTTGATGGTTTTGGTTAGGAAACATTAATAAAAACATCTAGAAAGAAGGATGTAGCCTGTATCGATCCCCCTGGATGGATAAGGCCTTTTCAAATTAGTTTGTTGTATCAAAAAATACAGTCTTCCAGCCAGTTCTGTCAAGAAGCATTTACTACGAATGTAAGTGGGAGCATTCTGCTAAAAAATTCCCTCATTGAAATGTAGAGTGTACATTTAGAAAAATAAAGTAGAATTAAATTATTTTATTTTAAAAAGGTATTTTTTCCCCCCTACATAATTTGGCTTGCATTAAAACAACAGAAACAGCCAAGTGTATCTGTGCAAGGATACTCCTGCTCAAAGAAAATAGTAAGATGGCATCATTTTCCCTTTTTTTTTAAAATTCATAGCAAATATATTTATAGCAAATAAAAACTCATAGGAAAGGAGGAAGTAACAGAGCAGTTTGATAAGAAAAAATTCAGCTTTCATATTTAAAATTATTTGAAGTTTTTGAAAGTGGACAGACTCAGTTTTGCTGAGTGTTTAATTGAACTTGCTGTGTAATTCTAATTACTTCTAAGAGCTAGGAAAGTTAACTGCTATAGGAAGCTGATCTTTAAAACTAAATCTGACTTAAGACCACAGCTTACAGTGAATTGATTAGTAGTATTCTATCATACTATCTTAGCATTTGTTACTAACTAGGACAAAATTTATTGCTGGACACGTATCCCACCATAACTCTAAGTTTGATTTTGTGTCCTGCAACAAACTTAAGATAATGAGGCTGTCATTCAGATTGGTGTTCAGTTGTGGGGTAACAGAGCAAGCAAGAGAAGAATCCTTAGGACAATAAAATGTAGAGAACAGCAAGGAGTAAAGGTCTTTGGATCTTCAGTTGAATGTATTGAAAGCACTGCAGATTAGATAAGGGTATGTAAGAAACATCTGAAAACTCTCTCTAAACATGTACATGGCTGCCCAAGTACAGTTTGCTCTGTACCTTTTTGCATTTGATTTAGGATCAGATCTTAAAGTCCTGTGAAATTCCTAACAATTGGAAAAATATGTGATTTTTTGAATCAATTATTAATTTTATCTTTTCATAAAACCTGGTGATCAATATCTGCTAATAGAAGTTTTTCTCTGCATTTAAGAAAAAAATCTAGTAAACAGCACTCAGAAAATTTTGTGCATTATTCACAGTTCAAATACTGCAAGGTTAGCTTATTAACGGAAAAGAACTTTGGCCCTTAATTTTGTTGGCAGCAGCACAGCGTCCTAAAAGTAGTATTTTTTTTAGAAGGACACCAATTGGACTTCATTCCAGATATGTTTACTGACTGAAAAGAAAACAACTCTCCCCTTCCCAGTTCTATGTGAGGTGAATATAAACACACACACACACATATATATACATATATATATACACACATATACATATATATATATAAAAGCCTTTAAGAGCTGATTAAAAATACACCTGAATAAGCAAGAAAAATCAGAAAGCTTTGTGCGTGGACCATTTGCACAGGGATTCAACTATTTTCTATTAAAGCAAATTCTTTGTGAAAAATAAAATAATCTAATTATAAAGAAATATTAATACAGTATTTGTACATCTCATCCAATCATTTGGTTACATTCTATAACTAAAGATTCTACAACTTTAAAACGCACTTCTCTTTTTACATGATTATATTTCAATGTCATGACTATTGAAACAGATACAATAGGTTGTTTTTCCTGTGTTACAAAATGGAAATGAGGTTAAAAGTTGCCTTAAGGGAGGCCCTGGGGGCTGGAAAAAGGTCTCTCCTCTCCACCTTGACAATGGGATAAAGTCAGTATGTTTTAACGGTATTAGAATCTGCTACTTCACCTCAGAGTGCAAAACATCTTAAAATACATCAGAAGGTTCAAAGCACGGATGAGGTCATGGCCCTTTTCATTATGGGATTGCAGAATAGACTGGCTGTTCCTTAAAACCCAACTGCACTGTGTATAAACTCTAATTTGAGTGATACTTTCACCACTGTGAAACTGATTAAAGCCACACTTAAATTCAGAGACATGTGTTGTAAATTTGCATACAAAATGCATTCATTATTATGCATTTCGTAAAGTATGTGTTCCTATTTTCCCTAAATTTCATGCAAATAGAAGGCTATGTCTTAATTTTAGGTTATCGTTGTAGGGCTGAAAAATATGTCTTAATATTTTATCTCTCGTTTTATTTCAGTGATTCACTTCCTAGTGTCCTACTTTTAAAATGGCTTTTTTTTTCTACTGCTCAAATTACATTCACCAGTTCCTGTATTAGCCCAGCTTCCAGAGACTAAGATATAGGGAATGAGGGAGAAAGTTTACAATTCTAATATGTAATGTTAAATGATTGAATATATCTCTGAAACACAGAATTGCAGACTATCTTTACAATGAAATAATATGTACCACATTAATCTTATTGTGATTATGCCCAGCTAGTGTAATAATTTCTAATAAATTTCTTAGACTAATGGCTTTCTCTCAAACAAGTGAACTCAAAAATGTCAAAATCCTGTTGCAAATCACTTCCAAATTGAACACAGTAAATGTTATCGTGAGTTAACATATTGACTCTCTTCTTATCTGAACTCCTATTCAAGCCCATGTAGCTTATTTTTAAGTCCCTGCAGTTGTTACAGCATTTTTGCTTCTACTGTAGGAAGTCTTCAGAGATATTAAGTACAGTAAAGTGCAGGTGAATTCTCAAGAAAGGGTTCAGCTGGATGACAGGGTGGTACAAAGAGCACAGAAGATAAGCAAATTGGATTACCTGCTCAGTGAACCTGCCTGCAGACATATTTCACAGCTTTTTCTGGCTTCTTTGACGAGCCTTTACCAGGGAAGGTCCATATTTCTTATGATGTTGATAATCTATTGAAAGCCTGAAGGATGACAGTTCCTCTGGATAATTGCTTGCTTGCTTGCTTTCTGTCTAGGCAAGAGGACTGAAGCAAGCAGTCTACACAGTGCCAAAGCGGTGAAAACTCTGCATACAAAATGGCTGTCATTACCATTAATTAATTATTACATGGAAACATAACTCATTCATCTGTTTATTCTAGGAGGTAGCATTTTCCAGCTGCTAATCAGTTTGTATACAAGTTTTTTACCTGTCTCTGGGAGTTGGCAGAATACTTTCATTACAAATTCACAGCAGAGGTAGCAAGCCCTTTTAAACATATTTGCTAAGCTACAGCTGCACCTTGCTGCAAATTAACCTCATTAGCCACTCAAGGGTACTCTTAGCAGGCACCTGACATGAAAACAAGAGAGTTCCCATGCATCTCCTAAATTTATCTCACCTCATATCTAATCTGTTGATAATATAGAATTTATCAATCAGGCATGATACAACATTAAGTAACTGGTGTTTGGATAATGTGGTTTTTCTGTATCACTAAATTCTTAATGGGGAAAAAAAGATAATCTTATTCTTCTGCCTACTTATGCACTGGAGAAAACACTGGATAAGGTAGTTCAACATGTGGACTGTGTCTACTCATTTAGCAAACAAAGACAAGTTATCTATTGATGCATATTGTGCTGTCATGCAGTAATCTAAATTCTGTTTGTTATTCATGGTTGGAATTATTGCTTGTAACACTGCATCCTGTTGTTGCAAACAAGAACTGAAGCCAGAAAAATGTTTCTTTCCTCAGAAATTACGGACTTGTCCCTTTAGAACAAGCATTAGACTTGTTCAAATCTCTCTATCCCAAAAGAAGGAGAGAGGAAGTCCAGCAGCAGAGGAAAAGAAAGCAAACAAGAAACAGCCTCGGCTCTGAAGGGCATTGCTGGAAAAGACAACCCAACATTACTGACTTTTCATAATAAATTCCAAGAAAAATATTCATGCCTAATATTCCCTGATATACAAAGTTGTGGTTTGCATTATTTTTTTCCCCCCATTGCTTGGCACATGTTATACTGGACTCTGAAAAGTCAAGGTTACTGTAGAGCAGAGATGGAGTAGCTCTACTTCAGTGCAAAACTGAACTAAATACAGACAATTCTTTCTGGGTATGGATATGACCCCTACTCAGATTTCTGAAATTGGTTCTGTATAACTCGAAACATATAAAGATTAACTTGTTCTATTTTTATTTTTTTTAGGGTTTTAAGTTGAGTGATGTAGACTAGCTGGGAGAGATGTAAGGATATTTTTTACTTTGAACCTGAAATAAACCAACCCTATATTCCTCCCTGCTCTAGGGTTATTTTCTTGACAGCTATAATCCCAAGCAAATTTGAGAGGTGTTGTGTTGTAGTCCCAAAAGGAATCCTGATATTTTTCAGATTATCAGAGTACATGAAGATACTATATAAACAATACCCAGATCATTAGTATCTAATGGACTGGAGGGAAGGAAAAAAATATAACTATAGAGAAATAAGTATCTTTCCTAGGGCAGATTTTTCTTACAGAAGTAGTCACTTTCCCTTTTGTCCTTAGAAAAATTTCATACATATGATATGAAGAAATAAAGGGCAGCTGGTTTTGATAATTCTTCTGTGGAAGGAAATGATAGAATTTCAATTAGTAAACAGGTCTGCTAGCTGCATCATAATGGATTCAAAAATTCTGAATTTACCCAACACTTTTCAGCCAATGCAATATGCTAGCCAATCCAGTCAAAATACAGCTATTGTTTAGTTGCACATAGTCCTTCTAGAGCACTTTACCACATGATTTTATTAATTTTAAGTGGAAAAGAAAAGGACAGGGTTTTTTTTTTTTTTTTTTTTTTTTGCAATTGGTATTGTCCTTTCTGAAGCAAAACTTCTCCTTAAAGAACTTATAGAAACCACATGGTCAACGAAGGGATGGGGGGATAGGGAAAATGTATTTCTCATTTGATATCTTTTGTAGACTATCAAGGAGACCTCAATACCTACTCTAGTCAGTCTTTAAAAGAAGAAAATAGTGAGAAGTCACTGGACTGAAAGGCAGAGATGCTTGTGGGAATGTGAGTGGATAATCATATTGAGACGCAGTTATTGTGTTCTTTAAGCAAGATGGCTCTTTTTCAAAATGTAATATTTTGCTGAAGGAAAAGCATTCATCATTGCCCACACACCTCATTTAGTGTTTATGCTAGAAGAGCCAGATCTATGCTCTCTTTCCTTTCGTACAATTCAGCCACTCACATTTTTCCTTTGGTTTAAATTATGTGTAGTTTAGATAAAATACCCATATTTTATCTAAATATGTTTTATTTAGATGAAATACAATGTGAGCAGCGTAAGTCTTGAAACCTGACATACCATGTGGATACCATATGCCATCTCCTCAATGCATTTTCTTGCATCACAATTAAACTCACAGCTTTTCCTGCACCTGGGGTTTCTCCCATGTGTCTCAGACTTTTTTAGTGAAGCTTGTAACATCTACAAAGCATTTTCAATTCTTGTCAAATTTGGTTAGAACTAGTCCATGGTTCAAATAAGAAGGAAAGGGGAAGGTGGGAGAACTAGAAGAGGTGACAATTCCTTAGATAACTATTTAATCCAGCTGAAACTGCAAACATCTTAACTCTATTCAGATTTAAAACCATTTCACTCACTTGTGAGAAATTGTTCTTTTCAAAAAAACAGTATGAAAAAGAACTTAGTAGCGTTACACGTTTTTTCTTGGAATGATTAAAACTTTCTTTGGGTGAAATCATGACCCCAGCAGGACTAAGTGAACTAAGTACCAAAAAAGTTAGTTAGGGAATAAGTATTGAAGACCCTCCTTTGTTCTGTGACAACAGCCATTAATCATACGAATTCATACAAAGATAAATTGTGACTTGACTAACTCCTGTGATACTTCTGGGCACAGACTCGACTGCTTAAGAACCCTTCCCCAAACCCTTGCATCATGTGCTGATTAGTAAACAGTATTTATCCACTCTTCAGTATTACTTTTCCTCTGGGAGGCTCCAAACTGTTCCTTCTACTTTGTTCTTTCCTTGCAAGGAGGCAGGATTTTTCTCCAATTCATAAGGTGCATTCTTGCAGGGTATCATGTTCTCCATGTATTAACCCGGCTTTATGGTTGGCTACCTGGTGTTATGTTGAAGAAAGCCTTTTTCTGCAGGTTTTCCCTTCTCTTTTAAGAATCTGGATGATAAGCATCACTTATATGTTTGCTATTCTGAACTATTCCCTATCATCATCATCTCTTTTTTATTACTGGCAAATCTCACTGTAACAAAGTTTTCAAGTCTGTGCATGCAGCTGCTTTGAAAACATCTCTAGAAACTTGAAGAAAAGCACACTCTAGTTCTATGGTAACTTATTTCTAGTCCATTAATTTAAACACTATATAGTAGAAAGAAGTGATATTTTACAGTGATAAGTATCAATTCAAGATACAAGTTAAGGCCTAATTAGGACTGACATTTTTATTTACACAGGGAGAAGAGTCAGATCAATTCTTTCTTGCCATATAACTAATTTCCCAATATTTTTTATTAATTTGAGGATATTGACCCCAGAATGAATTCTAGAAACCAAGTTTTTTAGCTTAATTTATCAAGCTGTGGTGTTGCAATTTGTGAGATTATGTCATGGGCCTGGGTTTTTATTGCTGTAGAAAATTGAGAAATCTACAGCATTTAATTTTGTTATATATATTCTATATGAGAAAGAGTACTTATAGTAACCAAATAATAGAAACTTGGAATCATTCTGGAAGTTTTTTTGTGATGTACTGTTATTCTGAAGATGGAAATATTACAGAGTTCTAATTTTAGAATATTGTACACTTCCAAAATATTGCAGAGATGAAAAGTATCTGCCAAAGAAACCTAAAAGACAGATTAACAATAAGTACCAGCTCTCCTGGCCAGTGTGGATGGCAATCCTTTGTCCTCATATGCTGTTGAGCCACAGAGATTCCAAGTAATGCAGGAGAAAGTGAACTGTCTTTCTCCTTCACAGTATAACCTTAATATAATGGGTAGTAGGCGTTACAAAGAATATTCACATGAAACTAATTTCTGGCTAGCTCAAAATACATTAGAAGAATTAGTCATCAGTAAAAAATCAGAATGAGACCAATTCTATGAAATCAAGGAAGTTGAAGTGGAAAGCTTCAGTCTTAAAGGTCCAGAGACTTTGCATTCAGACAGTGGGGCAATGAATAAAAACTCAATTTAAACATCTAGGGATGAGAAAAACTTGTAAACTAGTTAAACTTTCTGAATTTTTCACCTTTCTTTATAGAAATGTTGTTCTTTAAACCTACAAAAGAATCTGCAAAAAAATGTTCCTCAACTGAAGTTCAATTAATGGACATACTGGCTTGAATAGGAATAAACACTGTTGGGAGGAAGAAAAAAACCATGAGAAATATAGAGCACAGTGTTTTTCCACAATGCAATATAAAATGAAATGTTTTTCACACACCAAATTCTAATGTCTAATTCAAAAAGCACTAAGTGTTATGCCCTCTGCTCTATTATTTTTCACCTGTGTATACAGCTCTTACATGGAAGTGAAAACACAAAGCTCTTTCCTACATTTATTTTGTTCCTGTGAAAGTGAGAATGCCCCTTTTTCCTTCCTAAATATTACCATGCTGTGGTTCAGGGTAGAAGTAGAGATTTTGCAACTTTATCACATTAACAGATCATAGAATTCTGTCAAAACTGAGGAAAAAAATTAGAACAGTTTTAAATACTTTCGTACAGTGTTTAAATATATACAATTTTAAATGCAAAATATGAATTGTATAACAGCTTTTCTAGAGTTTGGTTGTAAATTATTTTTTAATAGCTTTTTGAGATCTGAGCTGTGGAAATAATTTGCATTTTCTTCTTTTCCCTAAGAGACTATTAGATAAAAATTACATTTATCAAAGTTATCTTTATCTATCTGTATTTATAGATATATCTATCTATAAACCTATCCTTTAATGAATACAAGTTTTAGTTTATATCAGATAAGGCTATTTTAATTTTAACTCTATAAATAGCAAGAGACAGTGTTTTTAATATCTTGTAAAGGAAATATAAATAGCATTGAATCACAATGTCTCCCATCATCCCAGAAAAGTTAGTTTAGTCCACAAAAATAGAGCAAAACCTGCTTCCTTAATCTACTCATTTGCAGACTCTCTTGTGCCTAACAGCCCACAGCAAGCAACCGTAAAACTTCTTCTGCATAAATTGCATTAAACTTTATGGTAATTATTACTATCTTTTCTGATCCATGCTAAATTATTTTTCCACACCTTCCAGATGATACATAAAGCCTCCCCTTTTCCAGGCTCGGCTTCCTTACAGAAAGCTGTTGCCAACTCTGTCATTACCTCTGTGTTTTACATGGGGAAAGTAACCTGCTAAAAACAGGCACCCGTTCCTTTCACTGTATGGCTTCTGCAGTCTTGGGATACTGAACCAGCTCACACCCCTTGTGTATACTGCACACCATATGCATTAAAAAAAAAGCAATAAACAAGCAAGACAAATGCTGGAGTACCGTTTATACACAAAGGAGCAGGAAGAGCAGAGCTATTACCTCAGGGGGAGCAAGGCAGGAGCTGAGGGGAAACTGCAGCCCAGGTCTGTGGCCTCACCAACACAGCACCAGTGGTGGGCAAGCAGATGAGACTAGCAGTTTGGTGACCACCAACCACACTGGGGCTACAGCCCAGCCAAGGAGATCCTATAGTTCCTCAAGAACAGGGCTCAGTCAGGCCCCAACCTGAGTTTATATGGAGTCCCTTCTCAGGGCCACAGGTATGAAGGCTGCTCAGGGCAGCTGAGGCCTATTAGTGCACTCAGGGCTTTGGCATTATTTACCAAATAATTTCTCTCTTTAAGATGCTGGGTTTTTTGTTATATTGCAACGTGCCACTCTGCATGCTAGTAACTTGCTGTAAATGACATGGGTATTCAGTGTACCCATTTGGTATGTAACACCCTGGCTCTTCACAGAGTCACGCAGGGCTCTTCAGATGGGGTTTGCATTAAGAGTAGTGTATTTTTTACTAGAAGCTGCTTTATTGTACAGTCATTCTTTAAGAATATTTTTGGGAGATTTCTGAGGTGCTTCATCATTGTGAGTATCACAGTATTTTCAGCATGGCAGCATGTATGTCTGCGGGTATGTGAGTCAGGAAAGTACTTGTAAAAGTATAATTTTAAATTTACTTCTGCAGTCTCTTCAGCTCCAGTGATGTCTTCCACACAAGGAGCTAAGTTATTTCTCACAAGTAAGGTCATGTCGCTGCTATTGTGCAAGCATTGGTGGCAGTTGAAATTCACAGCCTTTATAGTTTTCCTGCATTTTGAAGAACTTAAGGTTGATGTTTTGGGTTTATTTTAACAGTTGAGCAATATTCCTCTGAAAATCAGAGGGATTTTTGAAAACTGTTCCTTTTCCCCCACTTTCTCCAAAGGGCTTTGGTCCTTTGGAACGTATTGTTGCACTTCTGATGAGATCACTGCTATTATTGGAAAGTTGGCAGTTGATTATAAATAAAACACACAAAGTCTCTTTCTAGTCTATATAATACTCTCAATAAGTCACCGGCAGATTACATATAATACCATATATATAATTTTTCAAATATACCTTTTTTTTTAGCTAGAAACTTTCATTGGAATATGACTGGTTTTACTTAATAAATATACTCAACCATTCTAGTAGACAAACAGTACATGCCTTCCTCCTAATGGCTTTGAAAGCCCAGTTTAACATTGAATTAACAAAAACGTTGAAACAGCAATGACAGAGATTTTCATGCTTTTGTGCCTCCAGAAGGAAAGTCACATGGAGATCCCAGTAGCTCTAAGGGACCTCAGGTTTAATTCCTAATTAAGGTTCAGAAACAGATTGGAGACACGCTAAAAAGCTTCAAACCCATTAATCAGAGACTAGCACGTGCAGGAAGTATTTCTGCTATATTTAAGAAACAACATGATGGTATGGTTTCTCTCTGGCATGCTTGTGCTGCTAGCTTTGAACTGGCTGACACCTATAACTACAGCTGTGACTACAGAGCTTGAGCTGGGCTAGCAGCTAAAATACCTATCAGGTGATTTTCTGGATCCTCAGCAGGGCTAGCCTTGAGGTCATGCTCCATGCAGAGGGGCCTCCTGCAATATCTGGGTTCTTACTGCTAGATTAATATTAGCTCAAACACGCTTGGGTGTGCTACTGTCACACTCCATTTGGCTGTGCAGAGATATTCCTTTAGAGAGCCTTGCTACTCAGAGAGGGAAGGAAAGATTGGGATGTTCCTCTTGTGTTGACCGGAGATGGAGCATTGTTAAAAACACTGAACCTGCCTGAAACGGCTGCTGCTTTTGATTTTGTCAAATCAGCTTTAAATCAAATTAAGGTCTCACTAACACAGTCCTATTAGAAAGTCCTGTTTGGAAAGAATGATGTGTGTGCATAAACATAGTCCACAGCTCTCTGTGTGGACTGTCACAAGCAGTCACAAGCCCTAAAACTTGCACCTAAGATGATTTTCACAGGCCTAAATCTATCTTGTTTCGAACAGACACAAAGACAGCCTGGCTGCTCTGAAACTCTCAGTTTAAGCTACATAGTCCTCACTTTGAGCAGCTCTCTGATGTTTCTGAAGAAAACTGGATTTATCAATCCAGTTGATCCAGTAGAAAACACCAGTGCAGAAAGCATAAATATGTCACCAACTTTGACAAATACTCCCAGTATATCCACAGAAGAGCTTGTGGAAATCCCTCAGAGAAAACTTTGCAAAATGTACCCATGGTCCTAGTAGCTAGAGAAAATATAGTAATACATGTGATAACCCAAGTATAGTAGGAGTAATCAGTGCCTTTGTCAGGGAAAACATTATTCAGCTGCATCAAAACATGCAGGTTAGCTAATTATTCTCAGCTGCAAGAAATGGCAACTTCAACTATCTAGTTTTTAGTGCCCTGAGTGCACCAATAGGCCTTAATTGCTCAAATCAGCTTCACCTGGGATATATACTCACACCCCCTTCTGCATAAAGGCATTTAAGAGCAATCTTTGAAGCTAGTGCTCTCTTTTGCCTGTTGGTGGTGGGGTTGTTTTTTGCAGTGTGACTGCAGACCTGACCTAGTGCTTGCCTCATAATCACTGACCTGGTGATGTTATAATGAGCACTCTGTGGTGATTTATAGGCCTGCATCCTTGCAGTTGAGGGCACTATTCTTGTCTGTGTTGTAGCTGGTCTTCTCTCCTTGTTTGTTTCCCTATAGACTAGCTCTGTTTTTTTTTTTTTTTTTTTTTTACCTGATACTAGTCTTTTGAACTTGGTGCACAGAAGTAAGTTACTCCACACTTAATCTTTCTGTGTCAGTCTCTGCCTCTCTGCTGGCTCTGAAGGAAGGCTTTTGAGAAGCTGTTATAATTAGATAGAAGGAGAGGTTCTTACCATTACCTTTCTAATTCTTTATCTATTGGCTGTTTGTAACTACTTTATGCTTAAGAAAAATAATTTTTACTAGATTATGCAGTCCAGTAGGACTTACAAAATGATGCATTCTCATGTCTTTTCTTAATTTTATTGGGAAGCTTGGAGAAATAAATATGCTCGGTAGACTACTGCTAACATTTATTTTATTTATTTTAACAGAAAGAACTTAAATTTGTCACACTGGAAAATGAATGAAGATGGTTATGGAGTAATCCAGGAACGTCTGAGATGGTGCTGTTAAACGCATGGGAAAGACAGGTAAAGAGGAGGTGGACTTTGCACTTTATGAAAAAGGTTAGTTTATTTTTCTGCCTGTCCTGTTGTTAACAGAAAAGCTGTATATTATGATTATAAATACTGCTATAACTTCTTTGTTTTTAACAGGGAGAAAAAACCCAAATATTTATTATAATTAAAGATTTAGCTAGGGAAAAACGTATTCCTTAAAGTAATAAGCTCCCTGAGGGTGAAGTTGTAATTGTGAGCAGCTTTTTTCCAAACAGATAAATTTGGAGCAGGGGGAAAGAGGGGGAAATACAAGACTGTAATAGTATTAATTTGTTTACTGCATTTATTGCAAACTTCTAGACCTCTCAAGCCTTAAGTTTGTGTTACTTAAATAATTATCCTCACTGTCTAAGTATCATAAAGGTATGTAGTGCAGGAAGGGTTATAGTTGGGGTAGTAACTCTTCAACTTGCTTAATCATATGGAAGCTAAGTAGAATATTCATCAGTCATTCCATATCTTTATGTATGAGCTGAGAAGATTTGTTCAAAAAATTACCTTTTTTGATCAAGATATTTACATAAAGTGTTACCTTGTTAAAAATCTGATAAACTAGAGCTATAGGAGGTAAAAGTATCGCTCTTCATTGATTATTACAGTAGTATTAAAGGTTTTGCCAGAAATACTATCCTCATGATTGAGAGAGCCTGCCTGCCATTAAATATTTATCTAGTGTTTCAGAAATTATGTGTATAAACTGCTGAAATTGCTTAGTTTTCTAAAATGAATGCAGATAAGGACCCAGTGAGCATACTAGCATATTATTTTCCTGATTTGCTTCATTAAGGAGACTTTAAACTAATTGAGGACTCTGCAGACTTACTATGTAAAAACTGACTGGCATATCTTGGATATTAATCTCTCAATTAAGACTACTTAAACTTTGCTGTGCTAATACTACAAACCAGAAGACTTGATATCCTAAAAGCTCATATAGAGTTGCATCAAATATTTGACTTCTTTTTAGCTGGTACTTCTAGCTTTGCAGCTAAAAAGGTCAAATAATAAGATTTAGATAAATCATTTTGTTTTCTGCGTCAACAAAGAATTCCTGCTACCACCAGGGATTAAAACTTTCTTGTCATTATGCTTTCCAAAATAACTGCAATAGGAAGTGTGCTTTGCAAATCTTCTTCTGTTTTCTGTCATTCTCAGTGGCTACTAAAAAAATAATAATTGGTCTCTTTATTACTGTACACTGAGTTGCTGCTAATGCTGCTGACTCAAGACATTTCATGAACTATCTTATCTATAGCCTATCCTTTTATCCACCTATCCTTCCTTTCCCAAAAATCGAAGAGTAATACATTGTGCTTTGGCTGTTAGTTTTACCTGTTTGTAGATTCTAAACTTAAGGACCCTAACTACCCTAATCTTAAAGAATTCTGTTTAGTCATGATTTATCTGTGCATATAACTTTGAATTTGCATTCTTGCTGCTTTGCACACACAGAACAAAGTATATTCTAATCATAAGCATTTATAAACTAAGATTTTGCTCTGCTGATTGTAAATGGTTGTAATGACTTCTATTGGATTCTCCCATAAATAGGGTTGTATGCAGCCACAAGCTAATAGAGGATTATTCATTACATCTCCCTTTAAAAGCAAGGAGTGTGTTTACTGTAGGTTTGTGGTGATGGATCTATTTATTTGGCTTTCCACAACTGTAAGATGATATTATGTATGCCTGATAGTATCTGAAGTCAGAATCTGGGAAGAAAGTTCTCACACAATTTGTGCTAAGTAGGTTACAATCAAAAAAACTTTTGTTACTGATTGTTGATAAGTTACAAGCAACAAGGACTGGAAAGAAAGTCCATTTATTATGTTATATGTTTCATATACAATGTAAATTTATCTTTCTGATGGATCTTATCTTTACTAAATCTCAGTCTTGAGAAATTTATTTAAACTAAAAATTAAAAAAAAGCACATTACTTAAAAGGGTTCAAACCAGCATTGCAGCCTTACTATGGAATTAACAGATAAGAATAAAAAAAATATAAAGAGCTAAAATCAGAAACTTTAAGCACACTCTCAACTGGGCTTTTCAAATACTAAACTGTTGAAATCAAAACTTCTCAGAAGAATGTGTCAGCTTTATGGGTTTTCTCCACTGTCCCACTCTGACTTCCCCCAGGAAGTCTGGGAAGAATTCAGGGATGACTAAATCTTTCCTGAGAAAACAAAGATGTTTGAAGCCCTTTCTGCTCCAGGCTGAGGCTAGCAAGTCTTGTACAAATGTAAAAATCTCCATGTTGTGAATAAGAAAAGTCTATTCTCAGAAAAATAGCGAATTTGGAGTGATATATTTCATTCATCAGGAAGGCTGTTTTCTCCTGAGAAATACTGATGGCTTTAGTATGGATTGTCTACAAAAATATTTTTATTAATATTTTTCATGTTGGAGGTCTAGCTCATGAGATACTTGGGATTTAGTTGTGAAGTTTAGAATGTAGCAGAGAAAGAAGGGACAGTCTAAGATTTTTTTGTGTGTATTTTGGTGATTGATAAGACTCTTCTTTACTTCTCTACTTTCAGACTTAGCTTTAAGTCATAGTTCCCTTATCCATCTTATTTTAAAATACTGTATAAATGCAAATGTACAAATCAGAGTCCTGTGAGCATATACTACCAGATCTTGTTTGTAAGCATCCTGGAGCAAACTGTTCCAAAAGAAAGAAATTGTAAAAGAAGAAAATTATAATACTGATCCTGGGACACTTGGGTAATGAGCAGAATATTTCTGTTCCTCTGTTACATTTGGAATATGGTGTAATTTGTGAAGGCAGAAATGGCTTAAGAAAGCACTCAAAAGACAGGAAGGATAAGACAACAGGCTAAAAAGCACTTTTTCACAAAGGCCTTGGCTATACAGGGTAATGTAAAGAAACAATTTTGTTGGTCATTCTCTCTGCTAGTATTTTGTATTATATTTTCCTATTATTTTCAGAAGTAACTGTCTGGTTTTATATACATCTGGTACCAGTTATGAATCTTAATTGGAGGACTAAGTGAGTAAAGGACAAGAAGGAAAACTTGTATAAAGCTAGGCTTGCATATAGATTTTTTTCCTAGGAACAGGGCCTGGCTCTTGACAGGAAATAAAATTGAAATTAATAAAGGAAGAAAGTTTAGCATATGAAATGTGAAAAATGAAACACCTCAGAATAGTTTAAAGTATATTAATATAGGCATTGAAGATGTCTGCGATGGGGAGTCCTGGATCTTAAGTGACCCATTTATCCTCCACTTTATGAATTATCTAAATAATATTATTGAAACTGTTCTTCTATCTCAAGTGGTACAACTGAGTGAAATCAGAACTTCTGCACGCTATGATTTTGTTGTGAAGTCAGTGTAAAAGGAAATTGGGATGAATCTGAAACAAAGGGGGCTGATGGAAGACTCTCTGGATATAATTACACTTAATTGCAGTAAGGTATAATTACACTTAATTACAGTAAAGGGTTTATATAATGTAATACAAAAGACTAACCTACAAGGTCAACCAGTATTGTACAGGGAGCAATGAATAAAGAATGAGCTTGAACACCAAGGACAAATGATACTTATGTGAAATAGAAACAACTTAAGAAAATGTTAAACTTCTAATGCCTCAGTCATCAGTACTGCAGATTTAAAACAATATTAACACACTGACTACTTGAGGTTTTGCCATTAAGATGTTACCTTGCAGATAAGTGTTATATTACTAGTAATTCATTAGGGTCTTATGCATGAAATATTTGAGGGGTGTTGTCATTCTCGGTAGATTTTGGTTCAGGACAGAAAAGATTACAGCTGAATCCTAATGCCCTTTGTGTCAAACATGTTTTTTACTACTGCAGAAGAAATCTGAAAATAAGAACTCAATTATAGAGGAAAATGCCTTCTAGCTTGTTTAAAAATTCATTTTTTACAATTGATTTTTGTATTACTTCAATGTAAAAATCTAGTTGCTGATATTTTTTCTGACATATAACCTCTTTTAGTGAATATTAAAGTGGGAAGAAAGTTAGTAAGAAGACCAACTTATTGGAGTGTCCAAAGTAGTCACTATTTCTTATTGGTAGTGTCCAAGTTAAGTGAAGAATAGTCAGATTGAGTCATAAGGAATATCTGGTTTGTGGCTGGCTGTTTTAATAATAAAGTATTATCTAGCTCAGACAATTAGAGGTATTGTCAAGTAGAAATTGTTACCAAAATTGGGAAAAACTCCTTAACACCAATGTAGTTTTAAGAAGCAGGTGTTCTTTTATTGGGACATAAGGGATCTCTCTACACAACATGTCCACTGAGTGCAAGATTCACAGAAACTTATATCTATACAGGATATCCATGTTCATTACATTTCCCAGAACTCATTATAATATTCTCATCACCCTGGCACATGAGCATTAAGCCTTTTAGGGGCTTCATAGAAGGTCTTTGGTGGTCCTTAGTGGTGTTTAGTGGTCACTCAGGAGTGAAGTCTTAGTGAATTCTTGATTGCACTTTCCATATGAGGCCCTGACTTGGAGTCTCCTTTTGTTTGATCAGTAAAGCTGGTTTGCACTGGTAACTGAGTGGATTGGGAAGGTAAATGCAGAAGATTTTGCAACTCCTCCATTTATTTTGCAGCCCTGTAAACAGGTCTTTCTGATGGTGTTCTTCACTGTTTGTTTTTGCTTGTATTTGCAAAGGGCGCCCTTAATCCTTTTGGATATAGTTACATATCTGCTGTAGTTCCTGACTCTTAGTTCCTGATTGCAACAGAAACAGAAGTTCTGGTATGTTTGACCACAGGTGAGGGAATGGTGGTGGTAGGTGACAAAGTTAGAGCCATGGGCCATTATTTACACTGCTTATATTAAAGAGAAAAAAAACCAAAACAAAAAAAACCCACAAAATTGCAATTCAATCACAACTCCAGCAACCCCAAAACTCCTTTCTTTGCTTCTTGTGTTTTTTCTTGCTGAAAGTTGCTTTACAAGGTGTTCTAATTAAAGCAGGCGGAATTCATTTTATACTAAATGTTACATTGCTTGACAGGAAAAACATTTAGGGTCATGAATCTGTGAATAGGCACTGTATGTATTGTTGCTAATACTCAGTGTTGTCATATCCTAATATCAGGGCAAAAAAAGATGTCCTAATAATAAGTGCTTATTAATACAGAAGACTAATTTGTTCATGATTAAAAGGTGGCATAGTTTAGCTACAGAATAGCATTGGGAAAACAAGTCAGCATCTGGGACACATGAATGGTAGTGCACTTTGAAAGTGGAGTTCTGCCATGGGCAGTGGAGGTTGTGTCTGTGTATTTCCAATAAAAACTTGACAGCACTTGAGATGGTTAATATCAATTGGCAAGGGATCTTTCTTGTCAGGGGAGGGAAGTAACTGCAAGCGAGAGAGCTTGATCCTTGCTTAAGCAGAATTACCAACTCGGGTGGCCTGGAAAATTAGGTACTGACTTGTCAGTGGAGGCTAGTCCTTTATACAGAGAGGAGGCAGAATATCCAGCTGAGCACTGTGGCATGGGCTCGAATTTTGTGCTCGTGCAGGTTCATTTATATCTGGCTGAAGCATGATGTGCCTTAAAGTAGTACTCACTGGAGACAACTGGAGCTTACTGTCCTTTAGAGGCTGAGTGACACATCAGCACTGCAGTAACCACTAGTCAGTCCTTTTTCCTTTTATGTGCCAAGGAGTCTGTAATGGCTAGTGTGAAGTCTGTGTAACAGCTCAGGAGTGCAGGGCACTGGGGTCACCCTCAGGAGATGAGCCTGCAGTATGTGACTTGAGTTAGCTCATTGGGGCTGGAGGGTGCACTGGAGGAAGGAGCATCTACAGCTGAGGAAGTGACTCTGTGCAGACAGATGGATATTGCAGGCTCCTGACTTCTGTTACAGAGGAAGAAAGGAACTGCTGATAAATGAAGGTAATATAGGTAGAATGAAGGTAGATTAGGGTGGCTACGCAAAAGCCCAGACTCTGAATGGTCTTGAGCAAAAGACCCTTGTTTTAGGGATGAGGGGCCAAAAAATTAAGCCAAGAATAAAAACAGCTTGGAAGGTGGTAACAGAACAGTTTTTGCACATCAAGCAAAAGGAACATCAGGAAAAGTGTATGCAAGCTGTTACAGAGATCAGCTCTATGTTGATGTTATGTTGAGCTTTTAAACCAAAGCTACTTAATTGCTTATTTTGCTTCACTTGAAATCAGAAGAAAGGCCTGTGGAGCAGGGTCTGTGTGACTCACAAGCATTCCTGGAGCTTTCAGCTTCAAATTTAGCCAAATAAAATGTGAAGTGTAGCATTAATAACTGTAACCTGTGCTAGCTGGCAACAAAGATCAAATGCTTTTAAGAAAACTAAGGGTTGTTACCAAGGTGAAAACTCAGACTTTTGAAGAAAACTAGTAATGAGGAGTGTCTGAAAGCTTGATCACTGGATTCAATGTATTTCCATGCTTCAAAATTATTTCAGTGAACTGCCTAATCAGTTTTGAAGAAATATGTTATTGTAGAGCAGCAAATTAAGGGATGTCTTTATCTTACAGTCAGATTATAAATAAGTCAGAAGAGCAAAAGTGTTCTTTTGAACTTTCTGATTAATTATTATGCTCAATAATAGATATGATAATCACTACAGGATGTAGACTGTTCCAGGTTTGTGTAAAAGGAAACTCAATGACTCGGTTCTTAAGTTTTAAGTGGTATCTATTAAATTCGTTAGCTTTTGCTGTGCAGGCAAAAAATTGTATTAAGATGTAGCCTTGTCTCTAAAGTCAAGATTGCAAGCCTAGAAAGTAGATGTGCGTGTACTCTACCACAAATGTGTCCATAATTTTAAGGTTTGTGTGCTGTTAATCAGAACTGAGGTGTAGCATCTTACTGAACAAATGGCCCCATTTCATTTGTGTTGGGACCCATATGGGATCACATCACAGAAACGTTGAGAATGTGGGGTTGTGGTTTGCAATCATTTAGACCCATCATATACTCCTGTTGGCTATGTTAACTTCATAAAGGATCTTGGTGAATTTGGGCCTTGAAGGGCCTTCAAGTGCTTCATAAGGGATGTAATTCTACTGAAGACAGTGCATACAAGTATTAGTAGGCCATCTGTCTTTTAGAAGTAAGTTTCTACTTAGTTTTCCAGACAGAGACATAGAAGACAAAGAATGTAGAATGCATGAAATATGGTTCTAAAACCAAATAAACTAGCTGTGAAGTTAAGTCTGCTAACAGGCTGTTATTTTGAGAGACTAATCACATGGTGTAGAAACTAACAGCAAGTTGTCCTTCTATTGTATATGTAAGTTTTAAGCTTCAGGGTCTGTATTCCATGGGTTATCTTCAGAAGCCAGTTTAGACTGAAATTTATTGCACCTCTTCCAAAGTAATTCTGCACAATTTTTTTCTGTATGCATCTTATGCAACAGAGGACTGGGATATAAACTAGACAATTCTATTCCTGTTATTAAATATTCTAAGTTCTTCTTATTTCTATAGGCTTATTTTTTCCCCTTATACCTGCTGTTTTGAAAGTTAGGAATTAGCTCTGCATAGCACAATAGAACCTAAAGATATCTGGCTTTATATGGACAACTACAGTGTTTATAAGTTCAGAAATGTTAGCAAAGCTTTCAGTGATCTTTAATTTTGCATGCTTGATTATCCTAAGCTTATTGTTAAGTTAAATTCCTTTTCTAAAGCATTGTTTCTTTGCTTACAACATAAAAATTGTTTTTTCATGTTAGACTTGAATTAGGAAACAGAGTAATCTAATTTTGCCTGTTTCTTAGTTCCTAGGCTTGCTGGATGGGGCAGTTCAGATCAGATATTTTGAATCAGAAACATCATAGCATTTAGTCTTGTGTTGTAGTAGAACTTTCTAAAATTCTTAAATATCTTATGTAACTATTAAGTTAGTTCCCACAGCTGATTAGTTTTCTTGCCTACTTACTGAAGAATTATACTTCTAGAGCTTGTACATCAAGAGTTAAGAGCTCTATGGGAACTTCAGTATAGGACTAGGCATCAACAATCTGTCTTTCTCTTTCTCCCCTCCAAGGAAGGGGGAGGGAAACTTCCTGGCATTCAGGTTTTCTCTCTGTGGCAGACTTGGCACATCATTTATTTGCACTCAGTTGATGTTTGAAAGGTTTCTTTTGCTGAAGGTGTCTGGAAGCTTTTCTTCCCTTCAAAGATTAAACTTTGTAAATGCTAATGATTCTCATGTGAGAGAAGGGGTTGCTATCTGTCTTGTCCCTTCTCCTTCCCAATCTGCCAGTGAGAAAGTTATCCATTTATCGTTCTTGAAATTTTCTTCCTGAGGATTTGCTTGATAAAGATTTAACCATTTTAACTCTTCTGGTTAGCTGCAATAAACGCAGTTACTCCTGTGGCTCTTTTTCTTTCCTGGAGCAGCCACTAAAGAATACAAGCTATGTACTGTGGGGAAAAAGTACTTTTTTTTTTTTTTTTTCCCCTATTGAAAAAAAAAAACCCCAAACAAACAGCAAACCCAAACCAAATCTAACTTATAATGTGATCAGAGAAACTCCATTCTCAGCTTATTTATTGTACTGATGACATGAATGCTTCACAAAACATTTATGCATGGTCAAGACTAATACTGTGAATTTAGTGTTATACAGTGTGCAATGAACCTAAGGTCTGCAAAGATCCTGAAAATTCAGGAAAGAACAGAAGAATTGAAGCAGTTGCTGCTTTTTAAATTAAATGCATTTGAATAATATTCCATTTGAATGATACTTTTGGGAAAGCTTATAATATAGCTGTAGTTGTTTGACACACTTCTAGAGTTCAGATTGTAGTTTTGCTATATAAAAAGTTTCATTTTATTTCTCTTATTTTTCACTTAACCTACAAAATTAAGAGACTATAGTCTATTACATAGGATGTTGGTTAAAAGCTCTACAGAGACAATGTGAATATTAGGAGAAGCACAATTAAAAAGATTATAAATGCTCATTTATTCAAAAGAAACAAGCTGCAAATAGAAATGATTAAAATTGCTGTGAAATTGATGCTCAGTCATTTTTTTTTTTGATATTAGAAACAGTACAAAATGTGGATAACTTTTAAAGTTAATGGGTTTCAAGTAACAAAAATTTGCATGATGAATTTAGTTCTACAAATATTTGTGTTTGTAAGTGGCCTCTGAGTTCCACTTTGCTAGGATGCCAGGCGAGCATCTGACAAAAGACTTGTTGAGCATTTCCAAATAATTGCTCTAGCTGTGGGTTTGAGATGAGAAGGCTCTTGTAGGGAGTTTGGAGAAGGGGATTTCAAACTAGTATACTTCATCTTGTATATTTTTAACATACTACTATTCACTGTCAATTTGTTTTATATACGTCAGTATAAAATTTTAGTTCAGCTCTTTGGAATCAGTATTTAAAGTCCTCAGGTTAAGAAGTTTGCAATTTAATTTAATTTAATTGGTGCAGCATTTAATTTATTGGTGAGGCAGCTGTTTAAGCTATGCATTGTTCTTCCCTTTTTAAAGGGGTTGAGAAAATAAAACAATGTTCCCTGTTAGTTTATTCCTCATAGAAGTGAAGAATGCATGGTAAATATGAAACCAGAGATTTAGTTAAATTTAAGGAGATCTGGTCTCAGTTAGATTTGTTTGTTTTCAGCTTTGTAAAAACCAGTTTATAAAGTAATAGAGTGTACTAGGATTATGTTTTGCTGAATTGATATGCTTGTTGCCCAGTTGTTCAAATGCAAGTATCATACAGAGCCTTCTATTACCCATCTCATGTTTTAAGGCAACACTTGAAATGTAGTAATTCATAGTAAAATGAGAGAGGGGTTTTTTCATCATCCAGTGGAAACAATTTCAATTCTACTTTCGTGTTTATGTTTCTGTAAAAGTTTTGACTGATGTTTTGGGCAACCAGTCCTTCCAGCAGAGTGGTTTGCTCCTAGATATGTGAAAGTGGAATGAAATGCTGTGAGAAAATAATCATACCACACTCTCACAGAATATCCTAAAAGAAATGAGGCAGAGTTTCCTAGTACTAAGGAGATCAAATAAAGCCAATTATTTACACTGCATTTGCAAACTTATTTCACACTATTTATTTACTCTTCCAAGAAAAATATTAAGTTATAGCCTTATCAGAAATGGGTGAAATAAACTCAACAAAAATAGTGTTCTGCCTGTTTTGAGTTTATTGTTAGATCTGAAATGAAGCACTGGAGAACAATTCTTGAGCTGTAAAGAATAGGTTGCTATGCTAGATAGAGTGAAGGACTTCAGATATTATACATCTTGAAACAAATGCCCATTGAACTGACACCAGCTTAAGAGTGATTGGTATGCAGTGCATGGCTTAGACTGTTGTTTTACCAACACACTTAACACTGGTGCTTGTTGCAAACTGCTTGAGCTGAGGAACTGAAATGCTGATTCCAAAGGGCTGGACTAGAACTTTGTACTGACCTACATACTGCTTCTCAACATCAGTGTCTCTTATGAGTTCTGAAGTTCACATAACTGCATGCAGATGGAAGTGTATATTTCTCTGCCTCTAGAGCAGTGATGGCATGTCTGAAATGAGGAAAGCAAATGCCTTCCCTTTTGTTGCTAAAGCTCTGAAGTTGAATATACTTTGCTGTAACAAGTTGTGTGACAACTAAAATGTATATTCAAAATAAATTTTCTGTAACAGTGCAGTAACTATGACCACTTGCCATTTACTTTCCAAATGAAACTTTGAAAGCACAAATCTCAAACAGTTGGGAGCAAATTTTTAAAAAATAGTAGGATGTTACAGAATCTCTGTGAGTAAACTCTGTGAGTTTTGTAAAAGTAGAAGCAGCGATGGATGAGCACTCAGAGCAAGTTTAAGCATTAGACCTGGAATATGGGGCTGTTGCTTCAGAGTCCTGAAAATGTTTTGTTCCATTCTTTATGTAAATGCCTATCTAAATAATAGGTATGTATTTGTAAACATAGTTTGTGTGTGGAGACACTGATTTGGAGGGATTACTTTTTCTTTTTAATTCCCTCGTGGTAAGTGGAAGAACAGTGGTGTTTAGTCATCTGCTGGCTTTTTTCTGATTGATTGTCTGACTGGGGAAAAATATCTGTCTGAATGCTTGATGTCACTTGCTCAGTCTCCTACTTTTGTGTCATGCACTCTTTTCTCTGACCAGCTGTCGCTTTTCTCTTAGATTGTAGGAATTGTGTACCTCTAGATAATGCAAAATTACTGAAATGGCAGTAGTCTTAGCAATATGAAAGTCCCCTTTATGGTAGATAAACTGTGTAGCGAAATCTTCAGAGGTTAGCCACAATACACCTGCAGATTAAAGTTTTCCATATTAACACTTGAGGAATTTTACTAATAAACTGTCTTTCTTCCAAGTCTTCCTCTTGATTTGGTATGTCTCATTAAGCCTTACAAGGAAATATGACACTTTTCCCTTGAGGAATTATTTGATGGGCATAAGTAACTCTCTTCATATAGTAATGTTTTGTTACAAGATATCTCTTCCTCTTTTGTGGAAAATAATTGCTAGGATCAGACAAAAAGACTATTTAAGTCTATGTTACTGCTTCAGGAAAAGCTAATGTATTTTCAGAACTGAAGGACTAATTGAGTAGTGTTATCTCTTATTTCTACTAGGGGAGGATCCCGAAATGGAGACATTTAAGAGAGTTCTTAAATAGTAAAAAATGTATGTCAATTAGATTACTCTAATACTTGTATTACTGTATTTTCCAGTGAGATGTCTTTTTTGCTGTCAAAACCCCATCACTCTTTAGTGATGAACATAAATACTTCAAGCAGTTATCATGAACTGTTAGAATTTAATAAGGCTTACCAAACAGACCTGGGGAAATAATGGTATCTCCTATCCTTTCAACATTGCCCTTCTCAAGGGTCAGTTTGAAAAAAACTTCCTTTCTGTGCTTGTATTTCTTGAACTTATTCCTAAACTTCTCTGGGATTATGAAACTGATAAAATTAGGAAAACAAATTCAAACTGGGGAACAACCTGGTGAGCAGCAAGTGTCTTACTATTGAGTGAAATCACCTCTTATTTGCTTAACCCATGTTTTAGTTCTTTATAATTTAGCAAGTGATGGAACATTCTTGTGTTTCCAGTGAAAATGGGAATTCTTTTGTATGTTAATAGGAATAATGATTCTGTGGTAGGGATTTGTTTGGAAAAGACTTAATTCCTATGTCAATTTCAACAAGTTTCTCTGTTCCAGTTGCCTGGCTTTACAGAGTTTAGTGCTTCCTCTCTTCCTCCTGTTCTAGAATTTGCTGTTTGAAGCAGAACAGGAAAGCATTATGTGGAGGAAGTACTATATCAGATTCTTTAGGAGTTTGTAGTACAAGTAATACAGATACTAGGGAAATATAGCTTGTAGTGTACTTTTACATAATGGAAACATAAATGCCCTTGATGTGCAAAGGAGTAAATGTTGTAAAATTAAAAAAAATAATAGCAATATTGTGCTTTTTCTGTCCAAACCTCATTTTCTGGCAGTGTTCTGGAGGCTTACCTTAAAGATCATTGCAACAGATTAGTTTAATACCATGTAGAAAGAGAGACTCTGCAGTAAAATACTTTATCTATTTTACCAATCAGACAAAATTTTAATTGTGGCTTATAGCTGCTTAAATAACTTGTTCTCATCTCATTAAAATGAGGTGCAAAAGAAGGGCTCTGGGAAGAAAACAGTCAGGGTTTTAATATATTGAATGAAAATTTGCTAGCTTGAAATGAAAACTTGCTGGTTTTACAGGAAGAAACCAGAGTCTGATACTACTTTTCAGTATAAAGAGCTATTGTAAATGAACTATTTCTCTTTGGATTGAACATCTGTGGTGCTGGCCCACATGTAACATATGACCTTGTTACTATCTATTAGTTGATTAGTTGATGATTAGTTGATTATAAAAGTTGATACCTTTAAATGCACCTCGTAAACCAAATTTCTGTTTGGACTTCATAAAGCTGTGTTCTCCTAACAGTAGTTGCATGTCCAGTACCTTTACTACCTCGACAGCAAGATATATAACACAGTTATATAGGAAGCCTGTTTGCTTATTTCTTGAACTGTCTGAATTCTGGAGAGACTTGGACACTGCTGGTTTTATTCTAACTCCTAACTTAAGGATTTGATCCACAACAGAGAGGCTAGATGCCTAATGGTTTAGTATGTCATATCACATTCAGTCTTAAGCTTCTTTGATTGTATCAAAAACCTTAGCTTTATTTTTGTTAGGGGGAATAGTTGAAAACTTGGGCAGAATCTGGTACTTTGTGTAGGAATTGCTTTGTCCCTTACAAACTCTAGCTTTCTTCTAAAAAAATTAATAAACTGTAAGTCTTTCTTTTTCTAGATTGGTTCTAAATATTAAGCACTGCTTACTTTAAGCTTGATCCTTCCCAAGTTATCATAACTGAGTTTGAATACATAATGGTGTTTATAGTGTAGTTTCTGCAAAGCAACTTGTTTAATTATAGATTATTTGCAGTCAGTATTTTCTTGTTTAATGAGGCAGTGAATTGGATCCCTCAGTTTCCTGTTTTGGTTGGCATCACGCCGTTGTCCAAGATGAATATGCTTATCACTTAATCATACTTTTTTCATAAGTCAATTCAGTGATACTGCAAAAAAATTAAATAGTACATGTAAATTCTCCTTAGAAAATGTTTCTTCTGTGTTTAAGAATTCAAAAACATAATTCATGTACTTGTGTTGGACAAGCATGCTAACTTTTCAAATAACAATTTTTGTGTATTATGGAATCACATTTTTTACAAAACACTATCATCTCAACCTGGCTGGAGATCAGAAGTAACTTTCTAATATAGAATTCTCAGAAGAGGTAATTCAAACAGTTGTTAAATTTTTCTATGGCAGGTCTCCTGACTTGATAGTTTGCTCTAATTTCATGAAATACTTAATCAGTAGCTCAACTTTTGATCCCTCCTAGCAGTTCAGTATACTAAATACTCAACTAATACTAATACTAAATACTTTTAACAACTCAGTCTAACATTCCTGTTGAAATCACAACAAGGTTTTGATGAAAATACGATTGTGTTCTTTACATAACAGATGAGATTATTTTTTTTATTTATTGGAGAGCCAGTAAATTCAACTTCTGTTTCTTCAGAAATGTATACTTGTGATACAGGCCAGACTTGCTGTTCACTACAATGTCATTCAGAATTCTAAAAACCTCTATTAATATTTTACCTGTCAAATTCTGAAATGCCAACTGTCCTGGCTAGCAATCTATTTTGGAACTACATTGTATTCTCCTTATTGACAAGTCCGACCTGTGTGAAAGATGGGAATTTCCAGATCCATTAAGTTTTGCCTTAAGTTTATGAAAATCAAGAGTTATAATTGTATTGCTGCCCTAACAAAGATATTGTACGGCATAGCTTTGTGGACAGCCTAAGTTTATAACATTATATTTAATCTTTAAAGATGAGTCACTTTGCTTAAAAATTATATATTTGCCTCGATGTCTTTTATTCACAACTGTGTGAAATAGAAAGTAGCTGCATAGTGGAGTGTATCAGCTGAAATATGTCCTAGAAGGCAACTTCTTAGTTCTTAAATTGCTTGAGAGAAATAAAAATTTTTTTCCTTTAAATGTTCTTTGATATTTTAACATTAGGATCAGAAATATAACAAGTAGCATAATATCATAGTTATATTACTAACATCAAAGTGAACTTAAGCCTCATGAACTGTTACTGTAAATGGGAAACAGCTGATTAATGACACAGTGCTAATCACCCTGGAGCTAGACAGCATGTTCAATTTTTCCTAGTATTTGAGGAAATAGTGATGTAATTAATAACCAATGCATATGCTGCTTCATGTTGTAAAATAAATGAAATGGAACAGTTCATTTTTCCAGAATAATATTTGAAGTTTTATGTGCATAATTGCAGTCTATACTCAAAATGCTGCTTCCTGAGACTTTTTTTCCTGTTTAGACTCTTCAAAACTGGTTTAAGGCAAGCTCTTTGGAAATGAAATTACTCTTACTTTCTTCTCTATTTTCACATACTAAGTATCATGCTGTAGTGATGATCGTTACTATCAAGCACCATGGATTTAAATATCATGGATCATCAAAGTGTAACTTTATAGTTTGAATTATTTCAGTTGGGATTTATTATGATTTATTATTATGATTGCCCAGTTGTCAGGCAAGCATTGGTTGGTTATATTTATTTTGAGAGAAGTATAAACAGTATTGTAAAGGCTGCCTTTTTATGTAGCTGTAATGCATTATGTTATGCAACAGCTCCGCTTTCAACAACTGAACACCCGCCTTCTTAGAATATTTACAAGAGTAATTATCAATTGAGGCCAAAATTTTAAAACCAGTTTTTATTGGTTGGCTTTACTATTGTTAAAGTGATATTTCTGCATTTTTCTTTATCTAGGTGAATACAGACACTTTCTGTTGGGAGCAAACTTAGGAAAAGCACTCATATTAAACCCTTTTGGGCATGTGATTTTCAATATTTATAAGAAAGAACAAGCAAGCTAGGATTTTACCATCTATTTTTAGTTGAGGCATGCTTTGAGGATACTAGTTTGTATTCACAAAGGAAATTTTTTGTGTGTATCAAAGAGCAAATTTATTTTAATCTGCCCTTGACAAATTAGTGTTTGTTTTAAAGGAAAGATTCTTGACGGAAGTTAGTGGCTATACAAATAACGATTCTGGAAACAAATATCTCTAGATTTGAGGTGTTCTTGGGTGTGGTGGGGTTTTTTTTTGCAGACTAAAATAGGGGGGAAAAAAGTCTAGTAAAAATAGCCTTTCTGTGGCTTTGAAAGATAATGCTAGATCATTATTTAGCCTCTAACTCAAAAACCTCTGTTCAGTAATTTCTATATTACATTTAAAACATAGTCTAATGTTAGGAGCTAATGTTAGATTAATCATTGTCTCATTTTCTTCCATAAATCTTTAAGCGTCAAACATTAGTTCATCACATAATATAAACTTAAGGACTTAATAAACTTTCTAACTTGATGCCTTGGCCCTCTGGTGATCAGAAAAAGATCTTTGGTTATGCCCAATTAGGATTCTACTTTATACATGCAAAGCTTGACTGACATTAAAAGATTCAAGAAAAATGTCAAGTAAAATCATGATATTCTTCGTTCTACTGCTTTGAGATATATACAGATGATGCAATTTCTAGTGCATGTTGTATATCCTTAGTTGTCTCATATAGGTAATTCAGTACTGTTTCCAGTACTTCAAGCAGAATTAGGGTGTATTGATGGTTTCCTAAAAGTTAGGTTCCTGCTTACATTTTTTTTCTGTGCATAGTAATGATAAAACAGGATCAAGGATACATTTATAATCCTGAGATACATAGGATATACAATAAATAAACAGATGGATGTTCAATGGAAACACTTTCAAAAGAAATGCAGGAAATACCGTTCTTTCTAAATCTGGGTTTTTTTTTTTCCTCTTTAATATCCTTTTTGGACAGCAATGAGTTTCTAAAGTTATATGTTCAAATTCTTGTACGCAAGTCTATGCCTTTGGGGTAATGAGCAAGGCATGACTAATTTCTACCAATTTGGACTTTGGGCCATGTCCTGGAGGGCTGAAATAAGCAGATGAAAATGCTGACTTCAATCAGCCTGTCCATTGCCTGATGTTGCAATTACAGCAAAAGTCTTGGGCTTTGCACTCTTACTTCTGTCAGTCTTCATCTGTATTATTTCTGTAAGCTAGCCAACCATTTCTAATTCTGCTCACTCTTTTTAAAAAAACAAAAAAGAAACCAAAACCCAAAACAACAAAGCAAAAAAAAAACACCCAATCTGTGCATGTCTTGCTACAAAGACTGAAGAACTAATTATTACTTTTTTCATTGCTTTTACATGTGGTTGGGGTGGAATAAATAGCCTCTATGTGCACCAATGAAGTCTGTAGATGTGGACATGCTGATACCTGCCTTTTGTCACTTCTGCATGCCACAGTGTACCACTTGGTCAAATCAAGTTAATTGTGTAACTGTCTGTGGAGCAGAAATACAAAGCTAGCTTGATATTTTTTTAAAAAGTTTTAATTTGTATATAAACTACATTACATAAAGTTTTAAAGTTAACATAGCTATAGAGAATAAGTAACTCCAATATGGGCAGTTTCCTTGGATTCACTGGACTGAAAGCTCTTGGGCATTGTCAGACTTATGAAATAGCTATCTTGTTCAGGGGAGAGATTACATGACGGTTTGAACTAGGAAGTTGTTTCTTGACTACTTCCACAGAAGCTCTTGGCCACCTACTAGGTCAGAGAGCAAATGAAAGGGAAAAAATTGTCATTTCTGGCATGATTTGGCAAAACTGTTCAGAACTTGATGTCAAACATCCATATCTGTCCACAATTGCATCCTCTGAAATTGCAGCAGCCTCATGGGTGGGTTTTGTCCAACATCCACTTTCAATTTTAAGTTTAAAGAAACTCCTTTTTTTTTTTTTTTAAAGTGCCTTTCTTGCATTGACGTATTAAAGCTCTAGCATGTATGTGAGAAACAAGGTCAAATAGCGTCATAGAAATACCAGTATGTCAAACAGATCATGCCTTTAAAATGGCTGAGTGAACTCTATTAGATATTCTCTATTTACTGGTAATACCACTAACTCTTGTGTCTGAAGGAACAGTTTGGAAAGTGCATCTCTTAGAGGGGAATTGTGGTAGCTTAATTTGACTTTTTTCATTCTTTCAAGGAAAGATGGATAAAAACTCTTAGAGCAACTAGATTGCTCAATCTGTTACACATCTGAGATGTGATCATAAGCCACAGTCCATTTCCTGGCACTATATTGCTCTACATTATTCTGAACCATTCCATATTCTTCATTCTCCATATTCCCAGTGTCATTTTCCTCATTTTATTCTTACACCTTTTTGGTTTTTATATCTATTGTTATATATGACCACAGATAAGTTGTATTCTGTTATTATTTTATGTTTATCTGCATATTGACAACATAATCTTCAATTGTCCTTGTATTAATCACTACTTAGTCTGATTAATTTTGCTCTGTTCCCTTTTCTTCTCTGCCGATGTAAGTGGGATAATAATAATAATTTTGATAGTTTGTGTCTGTACTTCAGAAATGCATTGTCAGATGTTGAAATATGTTGTTAATGAGTGATTTTAATGTCATGTATCTTGTTACGTTATGGTCAGCATTATCTTGTTTATTATACACTGTTTTGGGTAGTCAGGATCAAGGAGGATTATAAAGGAAGTGGAAAGGATCAGAGCAGTGTGGCAATGGAGTGAGCCCATGTGATGATATCTCTTGGTACTGATAGCTGAAAGAAAACAATGCAATTGTTTGCCACATCTGCAGATTGGCTATCTTGATATGATTCCTATAGTGAATATACCAGTTCATATAACTTTTTACTGCAGTTCCTTAACTTTGCTTAAACTGATATTCCAGCTGTGGTGTGTACTTAAGCAAGCTGGATTTCAGTTGTTAGATGTTTTTGAGTTTCTACAACCCTTTAATTCTTGATGTCAGGCATGCAAATAATTTCTATGGGTATTTTAATTGTTGATTGTTATTCCCCAAGTCCCAAACCTATAAACTTCAAGTACTTCAAAGTGCACTGTCATATTTATATCTACGTTAAATGTAAACAGATGCTTTCCTTGTTCGAACTCCAAATCGTAAAGACAAAAAACCCAAAGCTTGCAAGTGGGAGTAGAGCATATTCTTTCACACTGAGTCTGCCTGCAAATCTAGAGATGGTACATAGACCAACATTCAGAGACTTACTGAAGTGGTTCTGAGATTTCCCCTTGGTTTCAGATGACTGAAGGACTCCCACTCACCTGATCATGATATTTAACATCTCCAGACAAATCAGTCATTGCTGTTGTGATGGAGTTAATAGGCTTTAGGAAAGAAATAAATATGAAAATCAAAAGCTTGGGGGATGTGTTGCATAGCACTTACAAACCAGTCTTCTCATGTTGTTTGCCATCCTCTTGTTTTTTGCCATTTTTCTCTCAATTTCTGGGAAGATTTGAAGGCAGGAATGGAAGCTTTATTATTCTCAGAGGAGAAAGTGAGCTAATGAATCATTAAAAGAAAAAGGCTTTGCCAGACTTCAGGTACAGTTATCTCCCGCAGATGACTCTCAAAGTAAATCGTTCTTAGTGTTGGCAGACAGATGGTTTTCTGAATCATCCAGGAGAAATCTGATATCTGAAATTTTCTGTTCTTCCTAGGTCTTTAGTCTCTTCCATTCTCTGCCAGTGAAAACACTTGTGATGTGAACACTGTAATAATGTCATGCATGCCTAAGTAGGCCTAGCCTCAATTCAACTTTTGGGATACATAACCGATATGTAATTCTAGAATCAACTAATCTTCTGTCAATCCATTGTTTTACAATCAGCCAGTTCAGATAATTGATCCAGTTCTGCCAAAGAGCATCCACTTAAAATGTAGTGTCTAAATGCTACATTGATTGCAGAAGAGATTTCTGTGGGCTTTGGACAATGTAGTAAACTTAAACAATCCTCAAGTTCAAAGTCACTGTGTAGATTGGTATTTTTGTAGAGCAGAGTATTGAGAAAACTACCCTCTACTTAAACCATGTTACTGTACTTATTGTGTACATTTATTTTTACCATAAACTACTACCAGTGGGAGGTTTTTCTATTTAGTCTTTTTCTCTCAAAAGCTTATGAAAGATTGCATAATGTGGTTTTGATAAATCCCTTGATGGATACCAAGTTTGACTAAAAGCTTCATCAGAAGTTAAAACTCCTCAAAACATGAGAGAATGGGGTTGGAATGCAGATGTTCTGCCAAAGGACCTGTTCGAGGTAGTAGGATGCTATTAAGACTTGAGGTTTTTTTATTTGGTGTTCTCACTGCTGTATTAAAACTAATGTTTCTCTCTGCATTATTTTAATAACTTTGCATAGAATCCATGGATACAGGCCTAAGTTTATATTAATCAAATTTAGTATTGCAAAAAATGTGATAAAATGCGGGCCATGTTTTTATCATGACAGTTAAACCTGTTACACCTAAGTTAGAATCTGATTTACCCTTTTTGTTTCTGTGTGTCTCACCTGCAACAGATTATCTTAAATATTCCTTGAAGCACTTTGCTTCATTTATTTGGTGCTGGCAATATGCTAAAGCAGTCCTTTGTGTAAAGTGTGCCATTAATTACTAGTTTGCATTAATTAAAGTAAATTCAATCATGAGGGCATGGTGGCAGTTAATGATCCAAGGCATTACTATTTAGTACAACTTTGAAGTTCATTCAAGAGATTTTTGGACTGGAGGAATTAGCTTGAGGTATGCAGTCAAGATTCTAGAATCCATGATTTTGGCTGTGTGGGACAGCCCTGATG